>OU744722.1:26905102-27350102 GCA_916613615.1 Steromphala cineraria | reverse complement strand
AGTTCCGGGGCTGCTCTGCTTTTGCGGTATCCCGCAAACGCTAATCTAGTTATTATTAAATTTTTAGCTTTCATCAAGTGATCACTCGCACCATATAAATTCTCTAATTTGAACTTACTAATCATAATATTATCTTGAATATGGAATATTTAAGATTGTCATGCAAGTTGTTCTATATTTTTAAGTGTTTCTAAAATAAACTAAGATGAAAGACAAACTTAATTAATTAATTTGTTTAAAATCTTTATGGCAACTAGTTGCGAAAACTCAATCACATTAAACATCATGTTAAATTTTAAACAATGGTATCTCTCTTATATATTGATAAAATATAGAAATAGACTTATAAGTATCAGTTATGAATATATCTACAAATATATGCGCCAGCTTTGGCCAGTATAAAGGAAACTTTAAAATCCTAAAAATATGATAATAAAAAAAACCCATTGTTAATCATTAATTGTTCAATATTTCATCAAATACATTTACGAAACAACAACACAGAGGAAAACCTTAAGTTTGCTTAATCATTGATTGTTCTGTTTCACTTCCTTGTACGCTTAAGATTATCTCTGTAACAATACCCCACAGAGAAACTGTTAGCTATTTAGATCAAGACATGAACCAGGAAATAGTCTTTCTATTCAATGTCATGTACAACAAAACAAGCATAATTGTTTGGTTTTTTTCTTTAAAGTTTATTCATCCACCCCTGTTACAAAGAAATCGACCTCCATTCCAGTAAAATGAAAGGCCACATGCTCAATAAAGTTTGACATTGAGTGGGATTTTTTATGAAAAAGATCATTCATTCCACACTCAGGCTCAAATCCTAACCTCCTTGTATATCTATTGTGATATATTATGAAATTATGGTCTGATGAGAATGATATGATTGAAAGAAAACAATACTAGTGCTGCTCTTCAGATGAAAATAAAACATGATACATCATCCAATTCTTTTAAAACCTTTCAGCAGTAGACAAGCATAATTTTTAATATCAAGGTTGGATTTTCTTGGACTTAAATCTTGCTGGACTGGTACCGTAATCAACATATATAAAACACCAAATTTAATGTTTACTTAATCTTAATTAGACAGAATTATACCGGGCTGTAGCTCAGTTGGTAGGGTTTCTGCTCACCATTTAAAAAAATGGAGTTTGATTCCTGGTCAAGTCATACCATAAGATTTTAAAAGATGGAGTTATTGCTGCCTTGCTTGACACTCATCATTATAACGCCAGAACAAGGTATTAACTGTGGCTGCCTGGTGCAAAATACACAACATTAATTTCCAATGTAACTTTTATTTGATAAAGGGTTACTATTTTCATATTATTATAACTGAAAGATATTTACTAAAGGGGCTAAACTGAAAGTTACTTAAAAGGAAATGATTAAAGACAGTGTTGTACATATTCAAGGGCGATAATAATTCACTAAATGGGAAATTTTTTATTTAATGTACACCAGTGTCTTTAATTAAGGCAGCAGAAAGGTTTGCTTGATAGTGATAACTGATTCTCAAAAATAATTCTTTGACATCTGAAAATTGGGTACATTCTGCCCAATGAGGAACTGTTTCCTTAATCTGATACCTAATTAAGAAATTACCAGCAAATATATATTACAAAATCTTTAAATGTCTTTAAAAGATGTAGTATCATACTCCACTTTAAGGAGTATTTTGCAGTAGTATGTTGCGGTATGTACACAAGGCACGAAAATCAAAATGCAAGATGAATGGTGAAAAGATATGATTATAAAGCATATTGCAATACACATAACAATTGATTTGTTACAAGGATCAGAAAATCATTCCATTCCAATTATGATTGTTGATAGACTATTGTCTATAAATAAACAGTTTTAAAAAGGAACGGCTATCTTTTTTAGAATAATAGAATGAAATGTTTAGATTTGGGCTGTATAATGTAAATAACAGTAAAGTCATGTTGATGTCTTGTCTCGGCAGGACGTATCTTCTCTCTACGTGAATGTGGTTTGACCTAAAATCATCATGTCCAGAAGTTAAATTTAAGGATTACAGAACAGATAATGGGTCTGGATAACGACTGCATTATCAGATGTAACTTATTGTCTCTACCAACCTTATACAATACTATACAAGGTCAAGAATATATAGTTTAAACTGTTAACATTTGGGATATTGTTAAATATATAAATATAGAGTGATAGGGTTTTGTAACATTGTTCAAACTGATAACAATACATTAAAAAATGTATCTACGAAAGCAGTCTGATTACAATCGGCCTAATTCAGAAGAATTAAAAGTTCTAAAATATTAACTCTATCGAGAATAAAACTTATCATTTTTATAGCTTTCGGAATTCCTCTCCAATAAGATCTCTGAAGAGTTAATATTTTAAACATTTTATTCCTCAGAACTAGGCCGATTTTAATCAGATTGGGTACGAAAGGTAACATGTTTTTTTAACAAGTATGATAAAATTCATATCAAAGTGGGTTATCTCATCTATTGTATTTCGAAATGACATCGGTGGTCAGAAGCTGGGATAGACGACCAAGTACATTTTACTTTTTATACTATAACTGCTCGATCGTCGACTCAAACCGTTTTTCTTGACTCATTTCTGGATTCCCTGTGAACCAACTTAAATATCCAAGTGGTAACTTTTGAGACAGAAAGTCTTGAGAGACAACACTGACAACGTTTGCCATTTTTACCAAAACGACATTATAATTAATTTTAAAGGCATATTATATACTACTCACAAAAACTTAGGCAACAAGAATATTTTCTGCAAAATGTGTTTATTCTAGGTAGCCATACATCAAGAAAAATTGTAGGCAGAGATACATTACGTTTGTGATAATTGATCATAATTATTGCTTGAACGCAACCATCCTTAAAACATGCAAATTGGACCAATGCTTGTGTTTCAAAATGTACATGTAGCTTAATTTCTTTTGTGGGGAATATACATAATATGCCCCTTGAAGATGCTTATTCATAGGCGAGGGCGAGCTTCTATGCCATTGCAAATTGGTCACAAAAAGACATCGTAAACAATACATATATAATTATAAAGATTATGTGCGTGTATGCGAATGATGTGTCTTTCCATTGAAACTTGCATTTGACTACGCATAATGTATTTAAATGAATTACCTTTTAAAGTACAGATGTCTTTAACAGAATATCTTTTATTTTTTTAATTCCAGGAAATCACTCTCGATCGAGAGCATTATTTTTGCTTTACTGATGTAAAAGCAGAATCACCTTGAAGATTTGGTCAATCCTCGTTGCGTATTGGAATCCAATAAAACAATGTTATCAAAACGTAACGTACGTCCGAGACCTTTACTCAAAGCCAACTAATTTATGGTTCACCATCAAATGATAACAAAAAAGCATGTTTGGCTTAAATTTGAGAATTCTGACCTTGGAATTAAGACACAAATTGTTATTATATGAAAACATTAAAACACACATTACCCATGTTCGCAATATCACGGAGAACTCGACATATAGGAACCCTTGAGGGTCAATCTTATTAAAATATATGATCTATCTGCTACACTGCGCTCACGTACGTTAAGAAGTTATATATTATTTAAATGAGATTGCCTTTAGGTGTTGTTGACCAAAATTGAACACTATGATAAAATGTTTAATCTGATTAAATGATGTGATAAATGTTCTTAGTCATCTGTCCACTTGCCATTAGCGGAAGAACAGAAACTATGACAAACAAGGATTTGATAAGACATTATCAAGACGACGGACACAGGCCTTTAAAGCAAATAATACTTCTGTATATGTTTTCACAACCATCAAGCCAAGAAATTGTTACTAATATTCTATAATATTTTATAATAAAATAAAGTCTTTGTAAATGGTCTTGTTCTCAGCAGGTTGTATATTACAGAGAGATAGGCTTTTCGGTGTAGGTTCTGAGCGATCATAAAACATTTTTATATGCAGTTATGTTACAGGTGTTATACACGGTTTGATATTGCCGATATTAGAAGATAAACCACATGATATAGGTGACAAGTAATGTCTAGAGTAAACAATGCAGGGATGCATATACTTATGTATACTTTTCACACAAATTGATAGGGATCACTTCTTCTGAGTATGATTAACTCAACATAAATATTGGAAACGATAATTAAGAGACTACTTAAAGGGACCATTCGAGCGGGGTATTTTTTGAGGAAGCAAAATTCAGGACTTTCCTGTTTACAATTATATTTGATTTTTACATGATAATTTCACACTTAAATATGATCCTCTTCTTTCAATCAAGTAGTTTTATTTAAATTGTGTTAATGAATAAACATGATACAGCACATTTGTTTTCTCGCATTGCTAACCTTTCAAAATGGCGGATGAAAGCCGCTCGAGTGGTGCCTTTAAGAATTATTTCGTTTTATTGGTCAGTGACCTCTGCGTGCATGGATGACAATCTGAGGATTAATGCTGTGACTAAGAACCCGGATGTCCGCTACTAGAAGGTTCCATTCTTTTACTTGGCGGTTCCGAGCTCTTGGAGAGCTCCAAGTTGAAGCTGATGTCTTGAAATGGCGACCTCCAGCATGTTCTAAACATGTTCAATGGGGTTTAAGTCCGGATAACCGCTGGTCAATCACCATGACGATATGCTGCTGTACCAAACGTTTGATGTAGATTCATTGCTCTGTTAACAACGCTTTGACTCATGTAAAGTGCATTTGCAGCGCGTCCTTTGTACAGCCCAAGTTAAAACTTTCTAATGAATGGCCAGATCAAACGATCTTCAGGAGGCATAGCTTGTGTTTGCTTAAACGTCTTCTAACTAAACTAAACTCAACATATGTGAGTCTTTACAGTGCTGTTTCCATCAGGCAATGAGAGCCTTTACGTGCATGTGATGACATGAAATATATTCACGTGCAAGTTCATAAAAGTAATGGCCTACATGTCAATTTAAAATAAGCTCTTTTTGAATAAATAGTACACATAATAGTTATACATTTTCAAAATGATATAATAATTATAATATTAATGTTCCTTATCAAATTGTAAGTTGAATACTTAGAGTTTTGCTTCCTGTAAACATAAACGTCTGTTATAGACGGACATTGGGACTTACTAATATTTTCAGCTGGTTTTAACTAGATAGGTAATGTACAAACTCATCTGTGCAATTTCGAAACAATATCGTTCAAATCCGAATGTTTAAACTTTTACCCTTATATTTGTTATTTGTGGAGAGAAAAATCCAAAGTTTCCCCCACTGATTGTGCATGCGTGCTTTAAAAAAGCACAAAGTTGATTTCGCCGGCAATGTAGAAGCTTATGTCAGCAGATCATCTTTGCCGGAGAACGATGTTCTCTTGATGATTTAATAAGGAATATAACGCTACTTCAAATTTTAGTTCACAAAAAGCACATGCACTGCAAATACTAATACTCTTTACTTTAGCCAGTGAAACAGATAAGTGTTTTCTATGTAAGCCAAGGAAATCAACAACAATACTATATATGAGGCTTAACCGGGACTTTTGTCATCCTCGTTTGTTTTAGTAGTCTCTAATAAAAGTAGATTTGACTTTAGAATAGAGAAGCTATATAGACTAAAATTTTAGTCCATTAAATATTAAAAATAATTATTTAGACGTGCAGAGTAATGACCTAGACTGTATCAAAGGCTCCTATTTAAAGGGGCATTTTGTATGAACACCTTCAATTAATTTGTGTATGAAAAAGGAAACGCATGGCTGAATTTTAAATATCTGATTTATTACTGCTTCATTTAGTTTAAATACTGTGTCTTTCAATTGGAACCATTTATTTTCATTTTCCTGACATCACCTTGTATTCCCTCTAAAAACGTGCTACTGTTCCTTTAAGAGGTTATTCCTAGAAAAGAAGCAACCTACAAAACACCTCACAAAATCTGACCAATGTCTATGATGTCTGTAATGACATGACATTTTGAATTAAATATACTTGATTTATTACTGCTTCATTTAGTTTAAATACTATGCCTTTCAAATGGAACTATATAATTTTATTTTCCTGATATCACCTTATATTCCCTCTAAAACGTGCTACTGTCCCTTTAATACACAGTCACAAAGCAGGACTAGAGAGTCTACAATGCAGGCCGATATTTATCTGAGCTATAAATAAACTTCGTCCGCCAGATTGCTTACCGTATAATTAGATCATGTGAGGAAATACACCCATGTGATGTGTTTTGTTTTTCTACTTTTTGTGATAAGCGGGCTGATTCCGTTCGTTTCATGTAAGTTTTACTATATATCATTTATCAATGGGAGTATTATGGGACTACAAATACCAGTGGATGTAAGGGACTACAATTTAAGTCGAAATAACCGTGTCGTAGGCTTATTGTTACTTCCGCCAACATTTCACTTTACTGATGATAACACTAGTACTAACATAAATAGAGGGCAGTAGTTATGATTACCACCAGAGGTGTTTAATTATATCTGACTAAATGTACAACCAAACGTTTGTAAGTTTTCCGATGACTTCTGTGAGGGTATATAGAAGTTGTTAGATGAATAAGGAAGAGTTATATTGATTGTCAACTTCTCTATTGCAGAAGTGTGGCATTTCGGTGTAGATAGGCTACCAACACCGTTTTCAAGCTGATGTGCTTGCACTCCGGCAAAAAAGAAGTTGAACATCGATAGAACGCTTCCTTATTCAAGTTTTCCTATGCTGATCTGCATTAAAGGGGGTCTCCAACTTCTAATTTTTAACTTCCAGTGTTTTATTAGCGAGGCCCTCTCCGACCCTCTCGGGGCCTCGCTAATAAAACACTGGAAGTTAAAAAAATAAAGGGGGTCTCCAACTTCTAATTTTTAACGTCCAGTGTTTTATTAGCGAGGCTCTCTCCGACCCTCTCGGGTGTGTGTAAAAAACATGTATGTTTTGGATTTTGGACATGGTTATACGTTCGATTACCAAGACAAAGAGGAAAGAACTAATAAATCAGTAAAGAATTGCCAAAGTCTGCAAAAATTGTATGATTAACTTGTAATTGATATACGGTTGTATGGTTGCTTCATTTAAAACGCCAATCTTAAAGTGACACAGAGTATCTTTCTTAAAATTAGATTTGGTTTTGATAAGCTACAAAATATCTAATATGCTGATTGAAGTTCATATCTCATCACTGGACTTGCAAATATATCCATTTATGCATAATATCTCTAAAATGCTTGATTTTATGGAAAAATCAAGAAAACATCTCAAATACATTTACATTCGAAATTATGCATCCAATTACTCTACCTATTAGTTACAATACCTAATAAACACTATCGAATTTAATATATCTTCCTGTAAGCTTATGACAAGGTTTCAAAATTACGTTTGGCGAATTTGCGCGCGCCACTCAAGCCACATTGTCCGGTTTTCGATCAAAATCCCGACTTTGAATGGCCGTATTTTCGCTCTAATGTACTGATTGACCTTTAATTTGTTATTTTCAGTAACAGTTAGTGGTTCCCGATGTAATAACATCGATTTCAAAATTTGACATATGTGAGGGTCGAGAGAGGGCCTCGCTAATAAAACACTGGAAGTTAAAAATTAGAAGTTGGAGACCCCCTTTAAACATCTCTAGTAAACATATATGCACATCCAAAAGTACGACATCAATATTCGATGTTATATGATATACAGTACATTATTTAAATGTGACTGTTTTACGACAAACGGGTATGTGAACTTGAATTTGAACTGAATCTTTTCTTGGATATAAAGACAGATTTTGATTTCTCTAACAGCGGAAAATATTACTTTGTCACTGAAACCAGCTGTCATCAATCTTCAGACGGGACATTCCACCTTGGCCAAACTATGTCTTTCGTAAGTCATATTTTCCCAAATTAGGTGTAGGCCTATATATTGATAAGTTTTTAGCTTAATGACAATATATAAACTTTTCTCTGTTATCTATATCATAAATCATTAATTTAATTCCAAACCAATTTCAAATTTTCATTTATATAAGAAGCTTTTCTATTAAGTGGCAATTAAATTTGCAAATTTGTTTGTCAATCGCTTGAAAATTGTACATCAAATTGTCTAAAATTGTATTGTAATGTTTTACCATAAAAGTGCATTTTCAAAAATCTAATTTCAAACATTTTTAAAGGTGACAAATTGGCAAGATTTCTTGTTGCCACATGACAGCTCAGGTTTCCACCTGTGCAAAGCCTTTTGTCACCGGAAAGACACTTAACATGAACCCTGAAAACCAAGACGATGATAATGACCCAAACGGTGCAATGTCGCTTTTGTTTCCCAAAGTTGCTATGTTGTTGCAAAGTTATCCATTGTGTTTTCAAAGTCCCACCTCTGTTGCAATGTCCGCCATTGTTTTTCAATAGTCCGCCATTGTTCTTTCAGACACGCTTTGATAGAATCTGCGACTGTCAATTTCAACTACGACACCGGGCAAGGGATTTTCCCCACGGATGATAGAGAAGTCTTGTTTCCCCTTCGTAACATAACCTTTGAGAGGGGTGACACGGGTTGCATGAACTTTACTGTTACCGGGGTGAACGCTGGTCACGTGATCCTTGGAGTGAACTCCTCGTCTGGACAGTTTGCAAAGTGCGTCTTGGTACCTTTTGTTTGATAGCCTTTGAAGTTTGTGAATATCTTAAACATCATATAGAAAGTTGTTTTTGTAGGTCTATTACAGTCAAATTATTAGTTAGACATTTCAGAAAACGACTCAGTGAATCCCAATAAATATAAAACATATAATTTTGAAATGCATCTCATTTCTGTATCAGAAATCTGACCGTTGACCAGGAACAATTCATTGCAAAAATCAGCAAATCATTGAAGTTGAATGTTACTTTTAACGCAACCCCTTTTACAGGGTCAAAATGCTGAAGTAATTGATTTTTCTAGTAAAGTAAAAAAATTCTAGGGCACCCAACCATGTGTTTTTTTGGGGGGAAGGATCTTTTATGTTTGGACCTTTGCAAAAACTTATTGAAATCCCATTTCGTTTCCTTTGAACCCGTCCAAAGATAATTTGCATATGTATTTACAGATACCGATTGCAAATTTGCATAGGTATTTACAGATACCGATTGCAATTTCAGCAAGATTGATATCGCTAAAAGGATATAATCTTGTGGAAACGAAATTCAAGATGGCGCAGTGATGCTTTCTTTTCCGTGTCAAATTCTTTGTCAAATTTAGAAAAACGAAAATGTTACCAACACTTAGATGTTAGAAAATAGGTGTGAAATAACCATGTGATAAATAGAGGATACTAAACGACCTTCCATTTAATACTATTTTTATTAAACGAGTTAATGGTTTTGTATAAAACGAGCGAAAGCGAGTTTGATACCAAATCATTCACGAGTTTAATAAAAATAGTATTAAATGGAAGGAAGTTTAGTATTCTGTTTATTACTTGCCCTAAAAATCACGCAAACTTGCCGAAAATGTGCTGAAACTAACAGATCCGCGACTCGGCACCCATTGTGACGAAGCGCTTACATTGTGACGTCGCAACAGCTCACTTCTGTGACGTCATACTTTCCTTGTGATATTACACTAGTTTAATATTGCCGTATAGATATTACACTGCGGTATCTTACACGGGCGTGTAATAATAATATATAAGTATAAACAGGAGAGTACTCTTTTAATTTGTTTCCACAAAAAATACTGTCCCTTTAACGACCAAAGCTTCACTTCGTGTAAATGTTGAGGTATTAAATCAGATTTTGAAAAATAATATATTTCTTGTTCTTGTTCTTGTTCTTGTTCTTGACAAATTGGTGTTTGTTTATACAATTTAAACGTCGAGCATGTGTATACCCTCTCTTTCAGTCTGTCTATAGTTTACACCCGGGTAACAGTCGTACACAGCAGCGCATTGATCACAGTCTCTGCAGTGATTGGTTGGATTTATGTGGTGGCCTGGACTCTCTCCGGGTACCCGCAGGTATATCTCAACTGTGTCAATAAAAGGTGAATAAAATACTTACCAATAAAAGGTGAATAAAATACTTATCAATAAAAGGTGAATAAATACTTATTAATAAAAGGTGAATATATTATTTACAAATAAAAGGTGAATAAAATACTAATCACAACCTTGAAGATTGTAGGTACCGAATTTTAAGTCTATATTATAGTATACATTTGGAACATAAATAGACTGATATTCTTTCTTGTTGCCGCCTAACTAGCATTCTCTCCCCACAGAGGCAGATCAAGTTATGTTGATTTAGCCTCTGTTCTATTACGCCGAGTTTGCGGGATAGAATGGGAGATGCTTGATTGGAGGCAATCAAAGTTAGTTGTGCAATCAGCGACGCTGTTCTTAAATCATCATTTTGGCTACTGAAACAAGGCAAAGGCATTGTGATATGAACCATCCTTTCAATGCGAGAAGCCTTGTCATTTGATAAAGAAATTCAAATGTTGTGTGATGAAAGTTTTTTTCCGCCAGGGGAAACTGCCGGAACCAACGGATTTCGGCGTAATAGAACAGAGGCTAAATCAACATGACTTGATCTGCCTCTGTGGGGAGAGAATGCCAAACTAGTCTCTTTCACAGGAAATTGAGAATATTTTATTATTCTCATTTCCTGCGGTCTCTTCCCACAGGAGCTTCTTAGTGATTGTTTTCAAAGTTTCCTCTGTAACAAGAGAGTCATTTCTCTGGCTAAAAGTACAGAATCCCGATGGGATGCACAGAAGTTACTCTTCCAAACTGAGCCTGTTCCCGAAGACTAACATTATGGTCCCTGAGTACATGAGTAAAAAACTCATAACTACTTTTATCATTCTATTCTTTTATTTCAAATAGCATAGGGATAATAACAGGGAAGCCCTGAACAATACTATATTTCAGACCTTAAGATGAGGCAACTAGACTTGCTAACGTTTCCTAGGCTCTTTTAATAGTTTTGCTATAATATGGTCTGTATAAATATCGGACCGTTTAGGAAACAGGGTATAACCATGATGTCAACACCAACATAGGATATTGCAATGAGTCAATTAAAAAACTTTATGGTGATTACCCTGGATTCAAATAACGCTATTGCAACGATCTTCACATCTAACTTTGGATTTTACAATGAGGGGATAGAAGAAAATCTGAACGTAATTATCCCCGATATTTCGACGTTTGTTGCTGTTTTTTACATTTTCATGACGTTTTTACTTCCAGTTTGCTGGGTTTAAGTTTTGATTTCATGTGGTTGAACCTGACGAGCTTCATCACCTATGGTATATTCAACTCTGGGCTGTACTGGATACCAGAAATACAGGTGCGTGGCTCTTGAAATGTACGAGATTAAATTCATAATGTTGTGCATCACCACAGAGGTAGAACATGTCATAAAATGTTGGTACTACGTATGTTCTAATTAGACCAAATCTGTCAGTTTCGGCAGTTTAACCTGGCGGAAAAAGTTGTCACCACAAACCATTTGTCATGATTCGGTAGCATGGAAAGGGTAGTTTATACCACAACGCCTTTGTCATGATTCGGTAGCCAAAATGATGATTAAGAACAGCGTCGCTGATTTCAAAACTAACTTTGATTGCCTCCAATCAGGCATCTCCAATTCCACCCCACAAACTCGGCGAATTAGAACAGAGGCTCAATCAACATTTCTTGGATCTGCATCTGTGCGGAGAGAGATTCTTTTAGGGATCACGAATCGAGAACATGTGTTTTACACTTTCCTCAAATATCAATCGCAGTCGAAGGTTCAATGGACAATATGCAAGCAAGAACGAGAGTTCCCAGTTTTATTGATAAGACTTTATCCTTTTTGTTGTCTTTAACCCAATTACATGCATGGGTATACGTGATGTTAAACATCTTGATGAACACCGTATGAATAACAAGTTTGTACATTGCATTTTGTGACTGTAAAATGGAATGGCGACTTTTTGGTGACCATGACTTAAAATTGAAGCTGATTTTGGGACCAAAACAGTTGACATCATTTACGATGTAGTCAAAGAAACGTTGCTTCTAGTTTATCTATAAGATTCACTACAATGATGCTTCTTGTCACAGGAGGAGTATTTTGCAATCCACCCTCGGGGCATCAACCCTGTACAACTAAATGACGTCATCTTCGCTCTCCATGCTTTTCTCCAGACGTGCTTCATCATTGGTCAGGGCTTCTGCTACGATGTGAGTCTTTAAATTTTTTATATTTAAAGAACTTCAATGTTGACAACATCGTTTGCTATTCTCTTGGTATATTTACCATCGAAGTTTTGTTATCGCAGTTACCTTCCCCATGAAAACCACACCCGTTCGTCTTTCTTGTTTTGCAGTACCTTTCAAATTCATAAATAAAGCAAACATTCTGGATTTTCGCCACCACAGTGAATCTGATAAATGCATGTTGAAAGATATTCACGAGCATATTTAAATAATAATTTTTTTAAACATACTCATACGTTCATGTAATTGCACTTCAAATATGTGTAATTTGACACACCATCTTACCCGAATTCGAGCTGTTCCGAATGAATTCCATAGATTATGATATTGAACATATTGAAGTTTAAAACATCGCCTATATTTCCATAAAAGAAAACGGCCATTTCAATTAACAATGCAAGAACTTTCTATGAACATCTTTGAACAATGGTATTCTTGGTATTACACTATCTGCAAGTTTACAAATTCTTGTTCTTTCATGCTCATCCTTTGGATGACAAACAGGCGAGTTGGTTGGCTGCTGGTATGGTTATTGCTGGCGGTGTTGCCTAACTCTGAGGGTGGTTTCGAATCTTGCAAGGAACTCTGCCCGAAGGGTACAAGAATTTGTACAATTTGAAGATGATGTGATACCAAATACAACTGTGTTATGTTCACTTATAGTGCCAATATCAACACTTTTCATATGAATATAGGCATCTCTCTTCATGGACGTTAACTACACTGACAACTGAACTGTCTTTGATTCCACAGAATGGCGGACAGAAAGTGTCCGTGACCTGCTACATCATCCACGCTCTGCTGCTGGTGTTTGTGCTGGCTGCCTTGGTGGTTGCAGTTTTACACAAGATCACATGGCTCACATACCTGTATTACTTCTCATACATCAAACTGGGCATCACTCTCATCAAATATACACCACAGGTACACTGTCAAGTATTGGAATAACTCATTTTCGGAGTGAAGAGAGAAATATGTGTATTCAGATCATGATCATTGCCTAGAATTTTTAAGCCCTCTTAGTATTAAGATGTTAATCTATGTTAATCTATGGTACTTACGACTATCTTCGAAAATCAAGTTCCTGGTTGACTGTGTATGACGTTTCACATTTAGAAACTGAAGATATGGTCCTTGTTCTTTTGGTGCTTTGAGGGATGACTAAGGTTTGTTCTTGATGTGACTTCGTTTCATTTGAGGGATGACCGTGTCATTTAGAATACAACCTAGTGTGGTTTTGATGGCCTTGTGTGAAATAATGTGTACATTCTTTGCAAAAGATATTGCCTTTAGGAATAAGATAGTCTTTGAGGAGGAAACAGGACTCTGGTTTTCTGCTAACGTGAAGGGAGCGATTAAGCCAGGGGGGTGTTATCCCGACCTTTTTTTAGATTTTTCTGAGAACAGAAGAGTAATGTTTGCTTAAATTTATTAACCGTCAAATGTTCAAATCTATTTGTCTTCAATGTCACTAGGCTTCTACTGGGTTTATTCTTAGAAAAGAAGCAACCTACAAGTTTTTCTCAAAGTTAAATCTCTAAAGAGGTTATTCCTAGAAAAGAAGCAACCTAAAAAACACCAGACAGAGTCTGTCCTAGGTACATAATGTCTGTACTGACCTTATGGCATGACATGACTATTTTGACCTTAGTTAAGGGAGTTGACAAAATGGATTGTCTAAATCTCTTTTGAAGTATGATTTTTGTTATTTAAGCTTATGTCTTATATCAAATGACATTAATTGTTTACAAAGTAGTCACAATAATGACATCGTTTATGGCATGAGTACTTCCTAGAGGTGATGCTTTGTATGACTGAAGTAATGAAATTTATTGAATTATCTTTCTTTCATTATGACAGTCTCATTTTCTGCATCAGGTGTATACC
The DNA here is from genome assembly GCA_916613615.1 of Steromphala cineraria. Taxonomy (NCBI): domain Eukaryota; kingdom Metazoa; phylum Mollusca; class Gastropoda; order Trochida; family Trochidae; genus Steromphala; species Steromphala cineraria. The sequence goes on along the minus strand of OU744722.1, from coordinate 27,335,969 downwards.
ATATATAAACGTAAGACAACAAAGGGGTTCAGCATGTATGGCGTTGGCTGTGACTTCACTGGGGGCCTGTTCAGTATATTACAGATGTTTGTACTGTCGTATAATAGTGGTGAGTTATTTATTAATCAATCTAAATAGCATTTTTATCATATAAATGTACAATCTGATAATTTCTGTAAGAAGATCGTGGACCTGAAGCCGAGAGGACAGGTTATCTAATCCTACACCATTTATCATCTTTTCAATTTCCCCTTGCAGATGACTGGGGTTCTATCATCGGAGACCCGACCAAGTTTGGACTGGGTTTGTTCAGTATGATGTTTGATGTTATCTTCTTTGTCCAACACTTCTGTATCTACTCCAGCAGAGGGCAGGACTCTGATCAACAGACACTCATTGTCAATGAAGAGGGGGAGAGTGAGGAAAAGGGGGAGGGGGAGAGATAATGGAGTGGGGTCCAGATTGGGGAAAAGGAAAAGAGATAAAGAGGGGAAATAGGGGGGAATTGTATAGAATAGAAAAGGGGTAAGGGAAAAAATATAGGGAGAGGGTGAGAGGAAGGGGACAAGGGAATAGACCCGGAAGAGAGAAAGAAAGATGAGAGGGGGTACCAGCTGATAGAAACAAAAACATGAACATTCACAAGGGGAAAGTGCAATAACAGTGAACCAACTGTGACTGAAGCTGCAGCTGCTAATCATAATACCAGGAGACAGAATAATATTTTCTAAGATAAAGAAATGGGTTTACTTTTTAAGTCATTTTAATTATTTGGAAATTAGAATAATTTGTAGAATTCTGTGACACCTTTTTTCTGCTCCTGACATGGGATAAGCTGAAATTTAACTTGTGAGATAGAACAAGCCTTACTGGACGTCATTCTGCAGCTATTGTGTTTGAACAATTCTGATGAAATTGTCGATTTTGTATTAAAATGATTTTGAAGAGGACAATAATCAATATTATCAAGATGTTGTTCAGTACCTTATGTACCTGTTACTATTGTAACAATCCCCAGGTTTATTAGAGGAAAGTAACATGTTGCTGTTTCAACGATGAAAATGAGGCCCATCTATCACACTGTTGAAACCATTGATGATTGGATTGTTACATGATTACCCGGTATATCAAAGAAAGATATCATAAACTTCAACATTATATTTGTACTTTTTTTAGATATGTATTTTTATATGACAATAAAATGACGGAAATGCTTATACTAGAGTTTTTCCTCAATATAAAACCACATTTCTTATTTAGAGTGATTACTTCTTGGATTTGTTCCTGAGTGGTCATTTTAGCCTGATACACCAATCCCTCTTATACCTCTGGATAAATCTCCATCAGTCACAATCCGTAATTAGCTTTTTCATTGAATACTCATTATACTGGCAAAACCTTTCTTAAAGCAATAGAAAGAATTTTAATTTCTTTTGAAGGTAATAATCAGAGATGGCAATTTGAGCTAAGAAATGTTATCAAAGTTTATTCACACAGGTAAATGGTACTTGTGAATGATAATAGGACTAAAATTTTAATAAATTGCAGTGGAAGAGGTGGTCACTAGGGATGTTATGATAAGACTATGCATCATCGTGGTTCAGTTCAGTGACGCCTCACTCAGGATTTAATTTTCAACAGCTCTTGTCAATGACTCCCATTTCTGCAATGACACCACAAAAACCGTGTCAAGAAAAAAATCATTTCATATTTTACTTTAATAATACAGAGCAAGGTCCTGAGAAAGCACCCCAAGAAAACGAAAGCATCATCATAATATTTATTGATCAACAATGTCAGAGTAAAATCACAATAATCAGTCCCAAAGATAAAAATTATTGTCGTCATCTTTTGCCTTTCTTCTTGTTTTTCTTGCCAATTGGTTTGTCCGTGGCTTCTGGCATGATCTTCATGGCGTGACCCTTCTCCTTGATGTGGGTGAACATCTTGTTCCTCGTCCCGAACTCACTCCCACACACATTGCAGTTGAAGATCTGTAACATCAGCAATTACATTTAAGAATTTACATCAAAAAAGAGAGTTAGTACTGCAACATTTATTTCATATCTAAACATGGGCAAAGTATGGACATGTACTGTCACTCAGAGAACTTATTTGACATACCGTAGTATAATAGATTTCATATAGATAATTGACTTCATTGAAAATACTGTTCCTCTGGGGTAATAAACAAATCTAGGTGCTTTGAGCATGTTCTGTCTTGGATTTAAGCAACAGTAAACATGAAAGTTTGAAAAATTCTTTGAAAACCTGCTAATTTCCCTTTGAGACAATTTCCTCTGAGACAAAGAGACTCCAACAATTCTGCAATAAGGTCATAGAGCCAGCCCAAAGCATATTTTGAACTTGTGAAAGCTGAAGGATTAATACTGCCTGCTGTCTCCAAACTGTTATTGTCAACAGTTCAACAGTAAATATATTTAAACCAAATTGAAACCAGTCTTATTGAAATTAGACTATCCTATCACTCATACATGCTGTGTTTCTTATCTGAGTACTGAGCCATGAGGTCATGTCAGGTGACCTTTCCATTCAAGCCAATCAGCAACAAGGAAAGAAAGCCTCTGATTGTATAAATGAAAATGATAGATGATGAAATTTCACAAGGCAACCTGCCTTAACCCCTTTGTGCAGTAATCTGATCAGAAACGAAGCTAGATATGTGTTATAGTTCTTATTTGATTTCAATGAGATAGCGTTGAGAATATATTTCTAATTCAAACACACATGTCTGCAATGAGAGGTTACAGTTCAGTTCCTTTTGACATCATTTTCATCAATGAAAATCAATACGTTGTACATGATTTACCCTTAATGTAATTGTTACCTTGATACTCTTATTGGTATGGTTCAAACATATTTTATTTTAAAAAAGACACGGGATTGGCAAACAAGCAAATAATGCTTACATTAATGCCGCTCCCTTACATAATACAGTTAAATCATAGTGACGTACACATAGACACATCAGTACACTTACACATATAATATACAGAGACAATATTGAAACAATGATTTTGAAAATATACAACTAGCAATCTAAAGTTTAGACTCGTAATTTTATAAGATGGTATAAACCTAAGGATAGTCCAGCAAGGCAAAATTATTGATATCTCATTATCATATCCAAATCTTTAAATTGTTGTACCCATCATTTCCCCATTTGCTTGAAAACAGCATAGGGCATAAAAAAACATTACTTCTCTAAGAAGAAGTTGTTCATCGATGAAATTTCTTTTGTTAACATTGCGTGTATTGTATCAGAGTGTTGGACTTTAATTCCTGTACCTGTTTAGGTTTAGTTTTGCTGGACGACTCTGATGATTCATTCTCAGGGTTATCTCCCCCTGTTGAGGCTGCAGCAGCGTCTTCAGTGACCCCTTCTCCTCCGTCTGTGTCCGGCACGCGAGATTCGCCCTTTATAGGATTCTTGCTGGATTCTGCTTGTGTTTCCTAGTTAGAAATCCAATATTTAACTACAGGATTAAGTCTAAAGAAGATATAGAAAGTCCCAAGACTTCATGTCTTGAAAAAATTAATTACCCTATTTGTTTGATTATATTGTTTCACAAAACCATTAAAATACGAAATTTGACTTTGCCTGTGCCTTAATACTTCATAATATCAACCTGAAATTCCCTAATGTGCCTTAATACTTCATAATATCAACCTGAAATTCCCTATTGTGCCTTAATACTTCATAATATCAACCTGAAATTCCCTATTCTTAATTTAAAACTTTCTTCAATAATTCAAAGTTCAAAAATTTCTAATTGGTTCCAAACACAACACAGAGATGATTTACTTACTTGTTTACTTCAATTCAAGAAACATCATGTTAAAAGAATGTTAGAAATAGCTCATAAACCAACATTTTTATTTTCAAAAAAAAAAAATAAATCATATTTGAAATCCTGGGTTTTTTTTTTCAAGTAAACTTTTGTTTCAAAATCAAAATTATTTTAACCTCTGAAGAAATATTGATTATCTTTTGGACCAGGATGAAATCTTCATTCTCACACCTATCAGGTAACAGAGTCAGTGTCCCAATCAACCGATAGACAGGTACACAGGTGCAACACAATGCCTACCTGGGAAACGTCCTCGTCAGCCCCTTGACTATGCTCCGAGTTCTTCCCTGTCCTGAAAGTGAAAGTTGGGGCTTATGTTATTATTAGAAAATGAGTAATAGTAAATTGCCTAAACTTGAACAAATATCATGTAAACTTTATGAAGCTATTTCAAATAGGAAAAAAATTTTTTTTTCTTATTTGTCTTCCAGTTTTAAAATTATCAACAATGAACATTAACATTCATAGAATTTCATGGTTTTAGAAAGATGCCATAAAATTAAAACACAAAAACATACTTTAACTAGATTAGCGTTTGTGGGATACCGCAAAAGCAGAGCAGCCCCGGAACTTTGGGTTTCGCCTTACCCTGTTCCGCCTTTTACAGGCCTCACCAAATTGGGAATTTTCTCGTGACCTTGACCTTTGACACTCAAGGTCACACAATCAATGAACACATTTCATTGAGTATAACATTATTGTAATGAAATAAAGTGTTAAAAATACAATTAATCCATTTTCTCCATATATGTTGACCTTGCTGTGACCTTGACCTTCGACAGTTAGTACCCAAAACTTTTTGAAAATGTTGAACTTCTCAAGAGATAATATATACAAAATCTAAACTTCATAGCACAAAAACTTTTCAAGTTATTGTGTTTAGAAGGAATTGCAATAACTCATATCTCATGACCTTGACCTTTGACCTTCAAGGTCACACAATAATTGAACACTTTTATTGAGTATAACAATCATGTATTGATTAAAAGTGATCATAGTTAAAATTATGCATTTTCGCTAAACCATGCTTAAGTCATGACCTTGCTGTGACCTTGACCTTTGACAGATTGTAGCCGAAACCTTTTCAAATTTTTTTACTTTTCCAAGGATGATATATACCAAGTTAGAGCTTCATAGCACAAAAACTTTTCAAGTTACCGTGTTTACAAAGAATTTTGTTGTGATTTTATAACTCGTGACCTTGACCTTTGAACTTGAAAGTGAACATGTCATAATGATTCCCTGGAAGTATTAACATTTAGACATGTTCATGAGTTCTGAAAAGCTAAATGGGATAAAGTTATACCCCAATTTAGTGCATTTTGTAATAACTCATATCTCATGACCTTGACCTTTGACCTTCAAGGTCACACAATCATTGAACACTTTTTTTTGAGTATAACAATCATGTATTGATTAAAAGTGTTCATAGTTAAAATAAAGCATTTTCGCTAAAACATGCTTACGTCATGACCTTGCTGTGACCTTGACCTTTGACGGATTGTAGCCAAAACCTTTTCAAATTTTTTTACTTTTCCAAGGATGATATATACCAAGTTAGAGCTTCATAGCACAAAAACTTTTCAAGTTATCGCGTATACAAGGAATTCTTAGTGTGAATACATAGCTCGTGACCTTGACCTTTGACCTTGAAAGTGAACATGTCAAAATCGTTCCCCCGAGGTATGAGGAGTAAGGTATGAATAAGAGTTCTGGAAAGCTTAGGGGAAAAAAGTTATAGCTAGTAGTACGAGTGCGGCGGCGGCGGCGGCGATGGAAACTTCACAAAAACTGATAGCAGCCCCGTCCTTAGACGGGGCTGCTAATGATGTGATAACATTTTGATACTCAGGCCAAAAAGACCCAAAGCAAAAACTCATTAAAACACTTAAGATTAACTATACAAATGTAGAAACTATGAACAGAACTATTGTTATTCAACAATGAATTGTTACCTGTCCTCTTGGGAGAGGTCAAGGTCATTCAATTTGTCTTCGAGGTCATCAATGTCTTGTTCCTTTAATAAACAAGAAGAGAGCATTTAAGTTGCTGCTGAAGCATTTTAGGATTAAAGACCGGGAGAAAAGAAATCGGTTGAAGAATATTCATTTCATAACTTTACTTTTCTAAATTTCTGCATAAATTATTACTGTATTGTAATAATCTGAGAACATTTTGAAAATTTTAACTTCTCAAAAGATATAAAAAATTTGCAACTAACCTCTAGTTGTTGCCTCTGCTGTTTCCGTTTCTTCTTCTGTTTCTTCGATAACCTGAGAAAATAAACGTAACATTTGCAATTTTATTCGTTATCTATTCTTTTACAGATTAAAAGCTTACAGTATTTGTTTCTCTTTCTCAAGGCATATTTTCATGCTTCTCAGGTAAATAGTCAATCACTTACATCATTCCCCCCACTGCCATTGACATTTCAGATTCTTGCATATATTCTTTCCCTTGATATCCAATTTCAATCCTCACTGCCCATGTCCTTTAGAATATCAATCCAACATTACAGCTGCGGACACATGCAATGTAACGATTGATTGCAATGCACAACAGTCTTCACATACAATATGAACATAGCAGGACTTCTTCTACAGTTTTGTTCATATTGTAAGGAAAGTTAGAGTATGAACTGACACTTTCTCATAAATATGCCATCAGACACATGATAGCACTGTTCCAAATCTTACTTTGACATTGTTCAATCATTTTTCCTTAACATTTTGAACTACTTCAGTTCAGTGGTTGATCAGCATTAAAGCTTGGGATGTTACTGCCCAGGGATTGTTTCGGATCTCTAAATATAAATTCAGAATGAAAGAAAATAAAACAATGTTATGTCTCCAGTTGTTGTCATGACTGAAATAATGTACAAATGCATTTGCTTTGATTCATAAATTAAACTTTTTTCCGTCCCTGCTTTATTAAACTCTAAACTAATATTATTTGGGAAATTTTATCAACTATTGAATTTAATTACATATTTAACTTTAATCAAAGGTTGATATGTTGATAATAGTTGGTTTTTTTTGGTCATATTCCCTGTTAAATCTAATTTCAGGTTGAAGATTTAATGTAAGGTTTGGTTTGTATGTTTGTAACATTGCTTGAGTAACACATCACATAAACACAAACATTCTTTAATCAATTTAAGATAATATTGAGTGCACATTTCAAAATCTATTTCAAAGTTTACTTGCTTCCCCAAATGTATGCAAATTCATCTTTGTGAATTAACATTTGATTAACACAACAGAAATATAATACCGCTAGACAAAGGAGAATAATACAGAAGATTGAACAGCCAATCACAGACAGGCATTGTTTAACTTTCCTTCCTTCCAAAAATGAGAGTTCTTACTTTGAAATTTTGATGTATTTGATGAGGTATTTCTAAAAATAATTTGACAATTCTAGCATCAAAAGAAAGTCCTAAAAATATCATTCAATATTTCAAACCTATAACACTAAACATTCTGACTTTACGACAAAAGCATACTTTAGTTCATTTGAACTTATTCATGAATCTGCATGAAAATAAGAAATGTTAAAACAATTATTCATATCAACAATTTTACATGAACTAGTTTCAATTAATGACTTTATAAATGACTTGTGAATAACATTTTTTGAAAACTGAAAGTATTCTCATTATAATTCATATCTAAATCAAAATATTTGTTTGCAAAATAACCAAACTCTTTCACAATAAAGTATGAAGAAACTTTCCAAGGAAAGAAAAACAATACACAAGTGACTGACAGGCCAGGTATAGGGTTACTTGTACAACTAAACACTCCTCTATTGTCTGGGTCCTGAAGCGCAGAAGACAATGTACAGCCCCCTATTTAGTTGAGTGACAAGTGCATATCTGCAGCAGAGTGTGCATACAGCACCAGGGGACAGACAGAACCTGAGAGGTGAAAAGAGAGAGAGGGACAGAACCTGTGAGTGGAAGAGAGACAAACAGACAGGAGAGGGAGACAGACATGTGCATGTGACAGTGGGATTGAGATACTTGGAGGGAAAGCCAGTCTGCATGTTATAGCAGGGACAGAGCCAGAGTGAGACGGGGAGAGAGACAACACAGCTCCAAGGACTGTGAGTTAGAGACATTACAAGGAGAGACTTTGAATGGAAGATGGTGGCAGAAGGATGTACGTAGCTGCAATTGAGAACTAGAGACTGACGCAGGCCCTAGAGAGACAAGATACAGCAAACAGCTGGGAGGACAGCAAGAAGGATAGAGGATTGATAGCTGAGGTCTGTGGAACTTTGACTACTAACAACCTCGTCAGTGTTGGATAAAGGGTGGAAGGAACATTGTGTCTGTACAAAGAGTTAAACAGAGAGGGAGACAGAATAGTGATGGCGGGTCACTTGAGACTACCTGCGCTCTGTGTGTGGTTCTGTTTGCTTCTTGACAGTGGATCAAGTGCCCCCTTGAATACATCAGAGGTTGGCAAATCATTAACTGGGAATGTGATGAACAAAAGTGAAGGTGTGAGAGGTAGTGAGATTAGCACAACACCACTAACTCTGTCTCCACTGGAGGTAAGACTAAATGATGCTCTTGGACAGATTCAGGCCTCCAACCAACAAATATCTAACATGCAGCAGAAACTGTTAGCGATCTCAAGCAGTGTGCTGAAACACTGGGCAATATTCAAATATGTCTACACTGAAATTGGTTCAGTCCTCGGTGCTACCAATCCAAGAAGCCCTCCACCCGCTAATGTAGGACCACAAACACCTCATGTAGCCCCGGATGACTGGACGATGCATGTGAGTCGGGAGGTGGACGCTGGGAACAACTCAACTGAAAATGTGAGTCAAGAAGTGTCTGAGATGCCCCAATCAGACCAAGCCATGCACATGGATCTGACTGATTCAGCAACCGGGCGGACAGGGAGTCAAGGAACTTGGCCTAGGACCGAGATGAACGGGCGAGGGACTGGTGGAAATGGGGCTCAGTTGGATCATGTTGGACGTCAACAGGCTGGTGAGTGGAACATGTTGCCTGAAGACCCTCTAGAATCACCACACATGATGTTTGAGCCTCTGTTTATGGACGAATTTGAACCTGTTTCAAATGAAACTTATTCTGCAGAGGTTGAAGATAACATTACATCAGTTGAAGTGCATGATTTCTATGATGATATGTATGATTATGATGATATGTTCCCCTATCCTGGGCACATGGGATGGAACAGTTTTAATGGACACCCAGGAAATTCTTGGAACAGTGGAACAAATCTTGGTGGAACTGGTGTTGGCAATGGTGCAGGACAGAGCAACATGGGTGGCAATCACGGCGCTGGGGCTGGTGGTACTGCTGGCAACAGTGGCTTTCATGGATCGACAGGGGGCATGAGCCATCAAGGAGGGACGACTGGTAACCATGGCAACATGGGAACAGGACCTGGTGGCAGTATGGGAACAGGAACTGATGGCAACATTGGAACAGGAACCGGTGGCAACATGGGAACAGGGACAGGTGGCAACATGGGAACAGGAACCGGTGATAACATTGGTGGAACTACCAGTATGGGTAACCTTGGTTCTGGTGTAGTGACCAACGGTGTTCCTGGATACAGCGGCAATATGCAGACTGGTAATACTGGTACAGTTGGTAATCAAGGTGGTACTGAATACCCAGGCACTGGATATGGTGGTAATATAGGTAATGGTGGTTATGGTTACTGGAGATATTATGGAAATGGTAGATACGGTAATTATTGGGATAATGGTGGTTATGGAAACAATTGGGGAAGAGGATATGCAGGCAACATGGGTAATACAGGTTATGGTGGCAACCATATGCATGGTAGGGCAGGTAATATGGGAGGTGGAGTAGGCGGAGCAGGGAATATGGGAGGTGGAGCAGGGAATATGGGAGGTGGAGCAGGTAATATGGGAGGTGGAGTAGGCGGAGCAGGGAATATGGGAGGTGGAGCAGGGAGTATGGGAGGTGGAGCAGGGAGTATGGGAGGTGGAGCAGGGAATATGGGAGGTGGAGCAGGGAGTATGGGAGGTGGAGCAGGGAGTATGGGAGGTGGAGCAGGCAGTATGGGAGGTGGAGCAGGGAATATGGGAGGTGGAGCAGGTAATATGGGAGGTGGAGTAGGCGGAGCAGGGAATATGGGAGGTGGAGCAAGGAATATGGGAGGCGGAGCAGGGAATATGGGAGGCGGAGCAGGGAATATGGGAGGTGGAGTAGGTGGGGCAGGGAATATGGGAGGAGGGGCAGGTAATATGGGAGGAGGGGCAGGGAATATGGGAGGAGGGGCAGGGAATATGGGAGGTGGGGCAGGTAATATGGGAGGAGGGGCAGGGAATATGGGAGGTGGAGTAGGGAATATGGGAGGTGGAGTAGGTGGGGCAGGTAATATGGGAGGAGGGGCAGGGAATATGGGAGGTGGAGTAGGGAATATGGGAGGTGGAGTAGGGAATACAGGAGGTGGGGCAGGGAATATGGGAGGAGGGGCAGGGAATATGGGAGGTGGAGTAGGGAATATGGGAGGTGGAGTAGGTGGGGCAGGTAATATGGGAGGAGGGGCAGGGAATATGGGAGGTGGAGTAGGGAATATGGGAGGTGGAGTAGGGAATACAGGAGGTGGGGCAGGGAATATGGGAGGAGGGGCAGGGAATATGGGAGGTGGAGCAGGAAATTTAGGAGGTGGAGCAAGAAGTGGAGCAGGAAATATTGGAAGTGGAGCAGAGAATATGGGAGGTGGAGCAGGGAGTATGGGAGGTGGGGCAGGTAATATTGGAGGTGGAGCAGGTAATATGGGAGGTGGAGTAGGAAATATGGGACATGGAGCAGGAAATACTGTTGGAAACATGGGAGGAGCAGGTGGAAACATGGGTAATCCTTTTGATCCCAACTATGGCAGGGGACCAGGTTTCTTTGGACAGGGAGGATATGGTCCCTTCTATCCTTGGGGAAACGATAATGAATTTGAAAATGAATATGAACCACCAGAATATGAAGGACCAGAAAATGAAGGAGAAGGTGAATATCCCTACCACAACCAAAACCAGTTTGCACAGAGACCCTTTGCTGGCTACCCAGGACAAATGGGACATGCCGGACAAGGCTGGGGCAGACCATGGATGGGACCGAGGTTCCCTGGCAGACCAGGCTGGTTTCCTGGAAGAAGACCTGGTGGACATCAGGCCTGGAACCAAGGACAAGGGGGATTTCCTGGACAAGTCAACCCTGGCATTCAAGGACAAGGGGGATTTCCTGGACAAGTCAACCCTGGCATTCAAGGACAAGGGGGATTTCCTGGACAAGTCAACCCTGGCATTCAAGGACAAGGGGGAATTCCTGGACAAGTCAACCCTGGCATTCAAGGACAAGGGCAAGGTCATGGGAAAGCTGGAATTGCTCCAGGAATCACTCCAAACAACCAAGGATATGTTCCTGGCAAGAAAACACTTGTAAAGAATGGAACTGGAATATTGGGTGTTGCTAACACAACTCTGACTGACATGCTTGGAGGACAAAATGGGACTCTACTTGAGGGAAGGAATGAGACGCTTACAGACTTGCATGGTGATGGAAATGAAACTGCTGAAGAATGGCTGAACAATGAAAACATGACAGTTGAGGGTTATCTTCGTAATCGGAACGGCACTATTGATGAGATGCTACGTGAACTGAATGAAACTTTTCGAGAGAGGATGGAAGATCTGAATGAAACAATGACAGAATTTGAAGGGATATTTCCCTTTAATGAAACTCACGTGATTGAACGACCAGGATTTGAATTTGATCTTGAGAACGAAACCCATGAAGCTGGTGAGAATGAGTTTGAGACTGTAAGTAATGATCTATTAGGACAAAATGAGACTGACATAGAACCAATGGACGAGAATGTGATAACTGGAGAGAGCCAGTTTGAGAAGTACAGTGATGGAACAGCTCAGTCAGCCAACATACAGATGAGCAGTTCTCTCACTCTCCCTGAAGATAACTCTGAGTCCAGTTCTCCAGCTCAGGGAGGGCCTCAAAGTGCAACCAAAGTCAACCCAATTATGGAACCCCAGACCAAGTCAACAGTAGAATCCAAAGACATGGCAGGCATGCTCTCACAGGGCCCGAAACAAGACACTGGTGGCAGCAACCTTGGAGCTGGCTACTACTCCTTACCAGATGTGCAGGCAGACAACAGGGAGAAGAAGGACAGCATCTTCAAACTTCACAAACAGAAAGACAACTCACGACAGAGGAAAAGTGTCTCCAATAACATTAATCAGAACAACAGACCAAAGAATCTTGGAGGTGTCCTAGAGGAAAAAAAGAAGCAAGTTACTCGAGGCGACATTGATGCTTTCAGACGCGTCAAGAATCACTTTGACATGCTGAACCTTGAAGTACCGGATGAAGATGCAACTTCAAGGAATGTTGATGGAGATCTTGAGGATGATGGGGATGCTCAATCTAAGACAAGACACAGAAGATATGTGGATTCAGGCAGATTCACCAGGAGGTTATCACCTGATAACTTGAGGTTCAGATTCCCGTCCTCTCATCGTTCACAGATGAAAAATAGGAACCAAGGTAGAGGCCTCAAATCAGAAGACAACAGCAGACCTCAGTTTGAATTGTCTGCCCTTGAAGTTGGAGGATATAGTAGTGACATGGACCCTTTTGATTCCAGTAGTGAGTTGTCGTCTGCTTTTTCTAAATCTAGAGAGTTTGCAAGTTTTGACTCACGTGACCATAGCAGTTCAATAGACAGTCGTCATATGATTGATCATCACTCAAATTCAATCCCTAACTCATTTGATCTTGATATTGACCTTGACCTTCACGGAAAATTGTCAGACATGTCAGACTCTTGGCAGCATGATGACGACCATAAGGCCAGAAAAACGGTAATCAACAAAGAATTTAGATTTATTAGGAACAAGTTAAGGAATTTGATGAGGAAATTCATATTTCCAAAACCTTTGAAAACAAAAACGGCTTTAGATCGACTGAACCCTGTACTAAATGAGGTATTACATGCAGTTAAGAAAGGGAAAGGAGATAAGAATTTCAAATTCTCTTTGGCAGGGTAAATCTAGAAATTAATTAATTAATTTAGAAAATATCAGAAACAAGTTGATAAGTAAGATCCACCTAAACCACCCAAAGTTATCAAATGTTTTATTATCCATAACTTCTTCTTGTTATTTTTCATGTTTATTTGCCAGAACGAAATGTGTATGTTGATCAATGTCTTTAAATTAGCTCATGATCTCTATAGTCAAAAAAATACTTGATCTTTCGTCACCAATTTGCTTTTACAAATTTGGTTGTTATTTTGATTTATCACCATTGTCACTGTCTTTTATACATCCTTACCATGCAACATCTTAAGTCTTATTAACATTGTTATTTGTTTCATTTATATCTAAGCATGGCTGAATATCATATTGTGAATCGTTTTATATTCTATGCCTCTTTAGAATCCTGTGAAATTATTGACCAGTTATTCAAAAAGATTATTTTTCCAATTTTATCACTTGACTTGAAGTTGCTAAGACGTTCATTGTTAATGAATGCCTATCATTACAAGGCTGTTTGTGACTTAGGAATAGTTGTTAGGATAACAATCTCAATTTTCAGAGAGAAAATTTGATACTCGAAATTTCTATAAGACATTTGAGCAACTGTGTTTGTATTCAAAGGCAGTGTTATTGACTTCATATCAAGATATATAAAACAATGAACCAGTTGAAGATCTGATAAAGGAGAATCCAGACTACGGTACCTCCTTATGTACATATTTTTGACCATAATAATATTCATATTTTCTTATTGTACTTTTTGTGTTGCTAGCAAGTTATACTATCAGGAAAGTGAGGTGTAAACAAATATTGTATCAATGTTGCAAAATAAACATTAAAATGACATATTGACTTATCATTTATGATTGTATGTATATCAATTGGAATTGATAATTAATTGAAGTGGTAGATTCAGGAAAGGGGGTTGGGGTGAACTTAGGTTTGAGCTAACCTACTAGTTGGGTTCATCTAAGGGGTTTTCCCTCTACCAAATAATTTATCAATAGCTATATACAGGTAGCGCCGATCCCCTAAACCTCTTCCCTGAATCTGCCAATGTTATCAGCCAGATTAAAGGGACAGTCCTATCGGGGTATTACTTGTGGAAACAAAATACATGAGAATGCAGTGATGCATTCTATTCTTTACCAAATTGTTAAATCTAGAATAACTAAAATGTTACTCTCACTAACATATTGACAATAAGAGTGAAATTGTTACGTAATAAACATATATACGATATATTCTAGAACAATTAAAATGTTACTCTCACTAACATATTGAAAATAAGTGTGGAAAATTCATAACATAATCATATATAAGTATAAACAGGGAACGACTCTTGATTTTTGTTTCCATAAAAAATACCCCGATAGGACGGTCAATCTAAATCAACAAGGTTCCAGGAATAAACCTTTCTAATATCAACTCTCTAGAGATATGAGATCCTCAGATATGGAAACCCAATTGTTAGCAATCTATCAATCAACAATGACAAGTATGGTCAACAGGAGTTACTTGCCCCTAGCTACTCATACCGATGGCCTCTGCTTGGCAACCTATCATTTGCTGAGCTGAGCTGATGTCAGATCATGTGACCTACAGGGCTGTGGTCAGACCTTTTGGAGAGGAAACCCCAGCACCAAGTTTGATCATTGATATAGTTAATTTTTCAAACTATTGATTCCTTGGAACTAGACCAGTTTAAAGACTGCTTAAAAGTTCAATATGGAATATTTGGTGGTAAGATATATACGGTATGATGAAATCAAGTGACACCAGTCTAAGTAAACCTAACCTCAATAATCACTCCTGATATTGAGTCTAGCCGACCTTTTGCTGACCTATGACATTCCAACATTATCTGTGCGAATGCATCTTATTCGGACTTGGTAAGACGATCCCTGATTGTTCAATTTGCCCCGCTGCTACATCTTGCTAGACTCAATATCGGTGGTGAAGCGAGTATTATTGAGGCTAGGTTTACTTAGACTGCAAGTGACACAAACTTGAAAGAACCTTTTAGATAGATCTGTTTCAACATTATGTGAAGTCTAGCAATATATTCGTAAAAATGAAAGTTATAAATGATGTTGCTGACAATACTGGAAATGGACAATTTTCTGAAATATAGATTCTTCAATATTGAAAATTTGGGTGGTACGTTTTTTGTTATGTTGAATATACATGAATCAATGACACTTTCGTAATTAACCACAATAGTTGTGACTAGAAGCATTTGTGATGAAATAGAATGAAACAAATTTAAAAGGATCTTTTAATTCCTAAAAAATATTCATCTCTGTTGATATGTTTTTGGTCACAAGGTCAAAAATGATCAATCAATGAGTTTCCTTTCAATTCCTGGCAAATTAAAAAGAGGACTTGATACTCTTCACTTTGCCACACAACAACAATTTAGCACTCCATCTTTATATGCATAATGTTGACTCAAGATTGACCTATTGAGTGGATTGAATCTTTTATAATTTATGATTCATTGTAATTATCAGTCACCTAAAGAAGGGGCATGAATTGGCTCAGAAACGTTGAAAGAAATCAATAAAGAAGTTGTTATCCATAACACTTGTCTTGTATTATCACACCAACTTCTAATTGCCTTTAAAGAATTTCATAGTTAAACTGTTTTCAAAACTCCAACCACAATTGATACATGAGATTCCTTTAATAAATCAATGATATTGAAACAACATATTCTTCAAATTACAGCGAATTGCAGATAATCAAGCTTTTTACTTAATATGAAATGTCAGAAATCTTTTAAATGCCTTACTATACATACCAAAAATCAGTATACTACCTTTTCGAATAGAGAACACACAAGTTACAAGCAAAAAAGTGGGCGTGGCAATCTAAATAAATTTAGATCAACAGGTTTTATATTTGGTCATACTGTTGATCTAAGATTGACCCGTAAGGCGGGTCATCCCGCTGACCTCTGAAATCAGCCGCTCGGCCAATCAGAAAAGTTGCCCTAGCTCGCTGGAAGTTCGAAAAACTCAGCAGCACATCTTTTGAAATTGACGGTGTTCGGAGCTATGTCATTCGGAGCAGAGCAGAGCGACCATTTCGATTAATATTCCGATTGCTTGGATGTAATAATAGATTATATTTTTTTCTTTTAAAATGATTTAGCGTATTTGCTAGTTGTCAATGACAAATGATGATTGCACATCGCACAGATACTGACGTGGCGAATAATAATCACAAAGTTTGAACATCATAAATGTCAATATTTACGAAAATCATCATGCAAGGGGAGGTAACTCTTTTTTTTAATGAAACACATTTGCACTAATTCCTTCATTACCATCCAAATAATTAAAAAATAGTGCTTTTTTGTCAATCATAAAACTAAAACTATTTCATACAACCAAAATAAAATCAACATACTGATATGTTTCTTATAAGGATCAAAAGCAAGGTTTATTTTTCACAGTGCACACTGTTATTGAGAACAGACCATACGTTAGTATATATTTCTTCCGTCCACAACCTCAGGGAGCGACTATGAACTGTTTGTGACATCGAATTTGATTGATCAAATCGCGAATTCCTTATTTGCATAGGAAAGGTCACCGGGACGACCTCGCACACTGGTCATACTTAGATCAACAGTATGACAAAATAAAAATCTGTTGATCTAAATTTATTTAGATTGTGGGCGTGGCTAACTCATACCCTTGACCGTCCATCCCTAATCAACTAAATTACTGTTGGAACTGAAAAGGATTGGATGAATTCTGCAATTGGTCAGACAAATTCTGTTATGACAAAACATCAAATACATGAAGAATTGACATGTCTGCACTCTTTCTGCACTTACTTCTGTTTGTTTTCTGTTTGGTTGTCAGGTGCCACATCATTACTTTGAGTTATCTCCCCTTCCATCCCCAGCAACTCCTCATCTTCCAGTAGATGTGCTTTCAAGATGGCTACCATCTCCTTGTGCTTTTTGGACTTTTCATGATTCACAAAACTGCAAAGATGTTATTACAAAATGATCAATGCAAACTCTTCAAGTGATTTTATCGAAGCTTCTATAGTTTTTACCATTTCCAATCTCAACTAGCAGACATAATCCTAACCTTGCCATCTTTCAATGAAACATATTAAGACTGATATCATGGTTATATGAATTGCAATTGAATATTGAAACTTAAGGCATTTATACACTCGGCTAGTCCCTTTTTTACTCTTACACATTTGCAATGGAATATGAAACTTAAAGACATTACACATGCCATGTCCCTCTTTTACCCTTCAACATTTGCAGTTGAATATGGAAATTTAAAGACACTTATAAATACCCCTTGTCATTTTTTTACCCAAAGTCATTATGCAATGGAGTAACAAAGTTTGAAGACATTAATACATCAGCTTATCACTCTTTATATTGAAGTGTAACAACATTTATACATATGTCTTGTCAATCTTTTATCCTAACACATTATGCAAAGGAATATGGAAGTGCATACTGTCTCAGGGTACGAACGTTACGGTAATTTCACTAATCTCAGTGATCAATCTACAGATATGACCCTCTGAGTCAAAGGACTCGCTACCAAAAAGTCTTGTGAGTCCAAGCTGATTTAAATGAGTCCTTTAATAAGTAAGCACATAGTATTACAAAAAAACTATGCATCCCAGGACTCGCAGCTTAAATTTCTATGAGTCTTTTCTAAATTTTATGAGTATTTGAAGCAGGACTCGCAGGTAAATTTATCCCTGAATCTGAACCCTGGGCTCAGAAGCTAGATTCACTCGAGCAGCGAGACTTCTCAAAAAAAATTTACGAGAAAATTATTTGATTGGCTATATCCAAAGTCAGGCCGTGTGAGTGAATCTAGATTCTCTTCTTTTTCTTCTTCAAATACAATGACCGGGTTCTTAGTAGAACTGAATTGGTTCTGGGTCTGGGTACAGATTAGTGGAGTTAGCGTAATGTTAGTACCCTGAGACAGGATGATGGAATTGTAAAGACATTTCTACATACGCCTTTTCACTCTTGAAGGCCTTGTTGCAGGCTATACAGAAGAGATCATCCAGGAAATCCTCCTCCTCCTCTTCAACCTCCTCCTGACCCTGTTCTTCTCCCTCACCTGACAATAACAAACAAAAAAATAAGAAATAAACATTCCATTCACTGAACAGTCTTCAGACATATTGCCAAACAGGTTTGAGTCCATCCTGCATAATCCAGAGTCAACTTTGCAACAATTCTACCTTTATAGACCCTTGAATGAAGATGGGCTCTCCCGATGAGCCAGGGGAGACAGTTGATTGGATGAAAGCCAAGCAACGGGAGGTGATAAAAATATCGCTTTGAGCCCACTCTGTCTCCAGGGTCTATAGTGAAAAATTGTCGGAACAAACCCCACCCTCAATACAATTTGCTAAAAAATATCACATTCCATTCACTGAAATGGCATAAAACTCCACTGTCTTCAAATAAGAACTTCAGGACACTTCCTGCGTCAGAATTCATTCACCTCAAATCAATGTGCTCATAAATGTAGTGCCTTCACTTAGGGGTGCGCAATATAACCGGTTTACCGGTATTAACCGGTTCAAACATGAGATCGGTACGTATTGCGATACGCTTGTTGAAAACCGGTTTTTTATAAGCATTCGGTAAAGTTCGTTACACTCGGAAATCTTCGTGTATTTCCGTTTTTCAAAACGGAAGTCATGCGTTTGTTTCAACATGGCTACAGCAGACGACACGAGAGAGTTTACTATCGTGCCGAATAGTAAAACTAAGGTTCATTTTTCATGGGTTTTTTTAAAAATTAACAAGAATTGAAATTCGAACAAACCTGTAGAGGTTTCAGATTCTTTGAAGGGGATCCTCCTTGGGGTACTTACTGCATAAAAATCCTATTTTTGCTTCATGACAGGTTGTGACTATTTTTATCCAATAAAATATCATAAACTCCGTTAAAAAACGTGTTTTGTCATTATTGTGACCACCCTAAGAGGGCCCCCTCGCCCGGAAGTACCAGGTAAAGGGACGTAACTCTAATTCTCACCACTTATCAATCCGGCATCCCAGACAGAATAAGGGGAGGTGGGTGGCCGTACCCCAAGGAGGATCCCCTTCAAAGAATCTGAAACCTCTACAGGTTTGTTCGATTCTTTTTCAGAAGGGTATCCTCCTTGGGGTACTTACTGCATAAAGAAGACTCCCAGAGATGAAAACCCCGGCAGTGGAATTCTGTCTGCAAGGAAAAGCTAGTCTATAAATAAACAAAGGGTAGGTCACACTCACCATGTCACGTGACTCCCGCGCTGAGGCCCGTGCCGGAACCCCCTTAATCGGGACTAACCTTCGGGCTTCAAAACAGCCCCTAAGCTTATTGAGACCAAATTTCCCACCGCCCCCCCCCCCCCCTTTTATTTTTCAAAAAGTTCTAGGGAGATCTTTCAGGAAAATCTAACTTATCCCATGAGAAGGAGCAATTCCCGCCCGGGAAATCCTCTCGAGGTAAAGTTAAAACTGAACGCCTGTTAGTAGGGTTAGTACGTTAGTGTACCCCCGCTAAAGGATGCAATCAGATAAAATCTAGTAAAAATACCCGTGAAAGCTCATTCAGCTAGGGAATTTTTAACGACTCTGCCCACTGAAGAGAACTGACTTACCAAACCGAGCGCGCTCGCTAGAGTGCTTGTCTAGTTGGTAATGCTTAATGAACGTGCTCGGCCGGCTCCAGATAGCAGCGGAACAGATCTCTTCAATGGGCAGGGCCGCAGCGTACGCCTTAGAGGTCGCTACCGCCCTAACCGAATGAGCCTTCAGACCTTCAGGGGGTTGGTGCCCCTTATGGACGTAGCCCATGCATATACAGGACACTATCCAACGGGATAGCGTCTGCTTGGAAGCAGGTAAGCCTGGCTTCGCCCCGCCGTAACAGCAAAAAAGCTGATTACCCTTGCGCATGTTCTTAGTTCGCTGAAGGTACTTCTTCAATGTGCGACGCACGTCTAGGATGTGCGGAACTGTCGCTTTCGAGCCCGAGGACGCCGGCTGTGTCATAGCCGGGAGCTCTATGGGAGCGGTTACATGAAAGGAATGTGCAACCTTGGGGCGGTATGAATCTGGCAGTCTGATGCTGACTCTGTCCTTGTGGAAGACAGTCAGCTCGGGATCGGCAGACATCGCATGGATGTCGCCAACCCGCCTGCCAGACGTAACCGCCACCAAAAAGACCGCCTTCCAGGTCAGTAACTGAATTGAAATGGAGTCCAGGTCCTTCTGAAAAGACGGACCGGACAACCAGTCAAGAACGTAAGAAAGTTCCCACGAGGGGCTTGCCCGCCGTAAAGGCGGGCGCACCCTGTCCACACCTGCTAGGAAACGCTGGATCATGGGGTGGCCACCGAGGACGGTGCCATCCACAGGAACGTGGAAAGCGGAAATGGCCGTCGAGTAGCCTCTGACTGTGGATGCGGCTAAGCCGTCATCCAGTCTAGACTGCAAAAACTCGAGTACCGGCACTAAGCCCGCAGAAAAGGGATCGAGAAGCCCTCGATTGCCACACCAGCGCGCGTAACAGGCCCATCTATCTTCATATTGAAGGTTCGTCGAATCCCTCCTCGAAGCCAGTATTGTGTCTGCAACTCGTGCAGGAATACCGCTCTCCTGGAGGCGATTCCGGATAGTGGCCAGGCCACCCACTGAATCCTGGGATTCGGGTGGTTGGCTCCTTCCTGGGTCAGAAGGTCCGGCCGACAAGGTAACAGTACAGGAGGCCGTACTAGAAACCTGAGCACGGACGGAAACCACGCCTGAGCCGTCCACAACGGTGCCACCAAGACCAGAAGCCTGGCTGGATGGCTGCCTAGTTGCGACAGAACTCTGGGGATCAGAGGCATCGGCGGGAACGCCCACAGCACTCTGTCCGTCCAGTCGATCGCGAAGGCATCGGAGGCCAGAGCGTTTGGGTCTGGGATTCTGGAGCAGAACACCGGTGTCTGTTTCGTCACTCCTGACGCAAACAGATCCACCTGGAACGACCCGTACAACTGGGAGATAACCTCGAATATCTCCCGGTGGAGCATCCACTCGTAGGGTGCTAGGATGCGCCGAGACAGAGCGTCCGCACGGACGTTGTCGACCCCCGGGAGGTACACCGGTATCACCGTGATGTTGTACCGATCGCACCAGGGAAGGAACTGCCACGTCTCCCTGAGGAGGTTTGGTGACACCGTTCCACCCTGCTTCTGAATGTACGATAAGGCAGTTTGGTTGTCCATTTCCAGGCGAACCACCTGCCCCTGAAGCAAGTGCAGGAAGCGGTCGAAGACATTCCTGACTGCCCTCAGTTCCAGCACATTGATGTGCAGTTTGGACTCGTCCAGAGACCACAGGCCGGAGGCTGAGTGATCTCCCAGGACCCCCCCCCAGCCGGAGAGGGAAGCGTCCGTCTGAACTACGACAGTCGGCTGAGGTCTGTCCAAGGGGAGACCCCTGGTCAGATTGCCCTCGACCAGCCACCATTCCAGATGAGTGGAAAGCCACTCTGGAACGGGGATGAGCTTCTCGAGACTCTGGGAGTGAGACCACAGCTGCGCCAGAGCCTGCTGAACTGGTCTCATCCTCAAACGAGCCCTCCAGACCACATCCACCGTCGCTGCCATGTTCCCCAGCAACTGGAGCCACGTCCGTGCGGAGTGAGCGGGACACTGAAGAAAACGGTGTGTGGTCTGAGAGACCTTGGCTACTCGGTCCGGTGCTAGGGATACTAGCCCCGAAGCCGTGTTGAACCTGGCACCCAGAAAAACCAGGTCCTGCGTTGCCACAAGGTCTGACTTTTTGAGGTTGACAATCCAACCCAGGCGAACAAGGATGTTCAAGACGTCCTGGGTGGCCTCCTGATTCAGCGTCTGGGACCGAGCCCTGATCAGCCAGTCGTCTAGGTACGGGTGACAGCACCTGCCCTGTGACCTGGCGACCTGCGCCAGAATCAACATCAGCTTGGTGAACACCCTCGGCGCCGTAGAGATGCCGAAGGGGAGCACACGAAACTGGTAGCAAACCCCGTCGAAAGCAAACCGAAGGTACTGCTTGAATCGGGGATGCATTGGGACGTGGAGGTACGCGTCTTTGAGGTCGATTGACGAAAGCCAATCCCCCGTCTCGACCGACGCTATGACTGATCTCAAGGTCTCCATCTTGAAAGAGGGTACCTCCAGCATCTTGTTCAGATATTTGAGGTTCAGGATGGGTCTGAAACCTCCATCTTTTTTGGTCACTAGGAAGTACGTCGAGTAATACCCGACTTGTTCCTGACCTCTCGGGACCACTTCGATGGCTGCCTTGTCCAGCAGAGCTGAGACCTCGGCTCGAAGTATTGCCGCCTTCTCCGCCGAGGAGGGCACTGGCGTGCACCTGACTCCGGTGAAAAGCGGTGGTCCATGCTTCCATGATGGCATGTGTCCATGCCTGAGCGTGGACAGGACCCAGGCATTGGACGTGGCTCTCTCCCATTCCACTAGGAATTGAGATAGCCGCCCTCCCACTGGAAGCTCCGGACTCCAGCAATGAGTCCCCGTCTCCGGCGACACTCCGGTCCCCTGACGGTTCTCCATGCTGGGTCGCTGAGGAAGCGAGCTCTGAGTCTCCGTCTCCAGCGGCACTCCGGCCCCCTGACGGATCCCCACGCTGGGCGCTGGAATTTGGGGGATTAGGAGCCCTTGTGAGAGCTCCCCTTCCCCCGAAAAGGCTGCTGCTGGCCCTTTGCCTGCTGCTTGCCTTTTTTGCCCTTGTGCTTCCTCTTTGCTGGTTTCGTGTATTCGGGTGTAATGCATTTATTCCACCCGAATCCTTTCTTGGCCGGCGGTCCAGGAGGTGAAACCAGCACAGACTTGCGCTTGGAAGCTAAGGCGCTCGCGGAGGCCTGGGCTTCCGCGGCACGCTGTAGCTGCTCCGAGGCAGTCTGAATCACCGCTGCAGCCCCGGGGAACAGGGTAGAACCGAGTTCGTACCGGAGTGCGAGCAGCATAGCTTGGGTCTGAGATGGAAGAGAGGAGTAGTGCATCCAGACCCGGCGCATCCCCATCACTGCGCCCATAATCTGACACGCCGCACTCCTGACGGAGTCGCGTGCCAGATGTATGCTAGTATCAGCCAGCTGCCTCTGGAGTTGAACTGAAGAGCTCACCTCCTTCCCCTCCGCAATAGACTTGACCGTCAGCGAACTGATGTAGGTCTGGTACAGGGCGACTCTTAACTGCTGACACCCGCTCCTATAGGCCGTCTCCGACTGTCGGAACAGGTGTCTGAGAAAATCGTCTCCCTTGCGGAAGGGGGGCACACGCCGGGCCGGAGCCGCGATGGCCTCCGGGCTGACCGAAATGTACACATCGTTGCACACCGATGGCACGTCCAACAATCCCCCCCTCCCCAACGGATACCTCTTATGTAGCTCCGGCAAGTCGTAGCGTGAGAGGGTACCCGAAAGGAAGGGAGCGATCGCGTCCGCGGCCACTGATGGCAGGATGCGGAGCTGCGTCTTCTCGGTCGGCGGGGCGGCAAAAGCCGATCCCGGTAACCTAAAGCCTGTGTCCAGGGCCTGTTCTTGCGGCAACTCAAGCTCCGGGATAGCCTCGACAAGCCTGTCGCGGATACCCCTAAGCATTGCGTTGAGTGAGAGATCAGAGGGCTCGTCCTCACTCTCGCCCGAATACTCCATATCAGACTCCTTGCGACGTTGCGTGGAATCGCCGCCCGAGGGCGTTTCCTCCACGTTGGCCACAAGGGGAATGACATTCGGTATAGGAACGAGAATGTCTTGAGTTCCCTGTCCCTGAGTCGCCACGACAACAGGTCCCGTACCAGACCCCGAAGACGTCCCCGGCACCGAAGTACCGGGGGCCAGACTCTTGGGGGGGCCGCTCTGCCGCGTCGCCTCGGGCCCGAGGTCAGACACGTCATTGCGTATGGTGGTTGTCGCAGAGGACCCCGGCGCCGGGGGCATACGACTACCGGACGCTGGCACAACACCTGGGCCCCTGCCCAAGTTAGTGCCAGCACCGGGAATGGCTCGCTCGAGAGCTTGCCGCACAGTTGCATCGAGGGTGTCAGAGAGCCCCGTGACTACGTTCTGAGAAACGTCGGCCACTAGGTCCCCCCAACACCCCTTCAGCTGCTGTGAAATTAGTGAGTTGAGGTGTGTGTTGCTAGTTGTTTTAGTTTTAGGCTTACCCCGAGAGGATTTCCCGGGGGCCCTGTCCGAGTCTGTACTCATAGAGTCGGACTCGGCAGGAACATTAGTTTTACCTTTACCACTCTTCTGCTTAGAAGGGGGTGGGGTACCCGATCTGAGAGGAAGGCCTGCCTCCTTGCGCTCCTTATACCACACCAGGTCCAAAGATCTTCTGCGACGGGTGCGGTTGGTGAAGCCATTACAGGAGGAACAGTTGGTGTCCATATGTCCCTCCTCAGCCAGGCAGATGATACACAGGTCGTGGCGGTCCACGACCGGAAGAGATGAACCACACCTCCCACACTTCTTGAAAGACTGCAAGCAGTATTAAAAGAAGTGTGGTAAGGAAAATCGTAATATGTTAGTCTTAATATTGTGTAGAAAGAGGTGACATATAATGCGACATCCTATCTAAAATGAGCTAATGTTAATGCTTAAAGCATCCTATACGAGCATAACATCAGCCTGAAAGGGAAAAGAGCATGTAAACAAACATGTGAAAAATGCTCGCCGACCCATAAATCGATATTTTACGGCGCTTCCTTTGAAATGAAATTGCCATAAACATCGTAGGTCTAAGGATGCTTGTAAAAAATATAAAAATATAATCTACAAGTGCCAAGCCATGTGCGGAATCCAGACAGCAGATAAGCCTTTCCACTAGTAGGAAAAATATCTGCCGGGAAGCCGCCATGTTCGTCATTTTCCGCCCCAAAACATGCCACGTGGCGTGCCTGGTTTGAAAAATTTCTAAGTCACAACGTGATGTAAATGCGAAAAATGCGGCCTATTCTAAAAGAATAAGGTAAAGAAAAACGTCACCATACAGTAGGGTTTTCCTTCTCCGACATGTTTTCTCAATATACGTAACAGTCTGGGCAAAAGTCACATAGAAACTCGTACGTCTGCTCTCTAAGATGACAGATTGATAAGTGGTGAGAATTAGAGTTACGTCCCTTTACCTGGTACTTCCGGGCGAGGGGGCCCTCTTAGGGTGGTCACAATAATGACAAAACACGTTTTTTAACGGAGTTTATGATATTTTATTGGATAAAAATAGTCACAACCTGTCATGAAGCAAAAATAGGATTTTTATGCAGTAAGTACCCCAAGGAGGATACCCTTCTGAAAAAGAATTTTGATGTTTTTTTCATCATTTAAGAATCAAAAGTTAACTCGTAAAATGAGTTTTTGGCAAGTTTCTGTGCCATAAAACATCTTGCAATATATTGCAATGCGTATCGCAATACAAGTGTGCATATCGCAGTATATCGCAATATGAAAATTTCCTGCAATACCCACCCCTACCTTCACCGCACCCACACAATGGAACTCCCAATTCAAATTAGTCCCTTGCTCACACCACCTTCAACCACACCTAATAAACTTTCCTCTTTAGAAAGCCAAATAACATATAAAGTCTGCATCAGTGTTTCTGTTTTTTTTATTTGTATAGGTTGGGCCTTGAGATACTTGTTGATGGGAAATTTTACTTGTTATAAAAGGACTCATTACTACCATATCTTCACAGGTTCTATTCAAGACCCAGGTTGTGTTTGAAGTCCTATATATTTGTGCCTTTATTAGTTGAATTAATGATGGTACCCATGACTCCCACATAGCTCTTTTGAAGTTCTGGTTGTATTGGAATTTGAAAACTACATTATGTGTGTCTTTCATGACTGTATTTACCTCAGCACCTCATGATCCCACCTGATGTATTCCAGGAAACACTGTATTATCAATTCACAAAATAATATTGTAAATTGTATAACTTAAAGTGAGGCTGACCTTGACCTTCCAGTTGCTATGCCTCCATATCCTACCTGAAGTGTTTGTCTATGTTAGCATCATACAAAACAATGTATATCAGGGGATAGGTTGGAGCATTAAACAGAGACATATATGCTGATGTAGCAAGATGCATACCTTAAGACTCAAAATCATGTGACATAAAATCACCATTCCATTCAACGACAACTTACAAAACAAGGGCATTTTCAGAACGCATGTAATATTGTAAATCATATAACCAGAGTGAGGCTGACCTTGACCTTCCTGCTGCTCCTCCTCCCCTTCCTCCCCGAAGTGCTTGTCAATGTTTGCCTCCAGTTGCTGCAGGTCTGCCTCCAGACCCGACATAGATGACCAGCTTGCCTCCTCATAGTTCTCCATCCGTCTGCAAGAAGTGGGGTTGGTGAAATCATCTTGAAATCTCATTAAAATCAGGTGGAACATCATCATCATTCTCATTAAAATCAGATCGAACACCAGTCATACTTTGTTTTTTTTTGGCATTTCTGATCTGGCTCTATTTTAGATGACAAATGTCAAACAACTTTTAGTTACAAGCAATCGGTTATTCATTCTATTACTTCTTTGATTTTCGTTTGGTTGGTAATACTGCATGTCACAACCTTGAAAATGTGTAATAAATTATGAAGAAGGAAACTAAAGTAAATGTGGTTTTAACAAATTAGTCTGGAAAGCTCTTACAAATACCCTGATGCCTATCAAGTCAAATCCAGGATGTGGCAGCTTGATTCTGGATTTTACATAATACAGCAGAATTTTTTTTTAGATTCTCAGCCTCTTGATGATTATAAAGTTATTTTATATAATGCATTGAACAATATTGAAGTTAACTTACTTATTTTTTTCTCGTATCTCTTGCTCTCGCTTTTCTTTAGTTTTCCTTGCAATTTCCTCAGCACGCTCTTCTAATTTTTTCTGCAAAATCATGTTGACAGTTTAGTTTTCTGTTACCTGATTGTAAAGGAAATATGTTGATGCTTTCAATAAATATAACAATGTTTAAGGATATTATTAAGGAAACATCTTACCCTGTAAGCTTGAACACGTTTGTCCCTCTTCCTGACATATGCAACAAGAGCCTGCAAAGCAATCATAATTTTTGGATTGTTGAAAATAAAGGAACACTATTGAATCACAATATAACATAACTGCTAGTAGTGGTGCACCGATCGATCAAAAAATCGGTGTATTGATCGTTTGAGGCTTCAAATCCGATTATCGATCATTAAAAATCCAAATCGATTACACTGAATTTAATATTCAAAAATAACAAACAATTGCTGTACATGCAAGCTTTGGAAATACCTCTAAGTTGACACAAAATCGCATCATCGCCTGACTACCGTATTACAGGAAGTCAAGTCTATTTATAGCTTTGTGAGGGAGCAGTCATTTTTTCTCTTTCCGCCTCATCAGGTGCGGTCATACCCATTAAATCAGATAGTTACGTTTTGACAGTGCCCTTACACATAAATGTTTACGTGAGAATGAATTTTCATTAAATGTTGTGAATAAAGATTGAAGAAATGTTTTTAATAGCTCGTGTTTACTGATTTTACAAATTATTTTTGACATTTTTACTATGTGAATAAACTGTTTTCTTTTGTCTGTTATTTTCTCAATAAATCTCTTCAAATGCAATGATAAAAAACATGGAATACATACATCAATCTACTATATCCAAAAGTAGGCCTATGTGGTCAATAAAGTTCACGATAGACACGTAATACAGTTACAACCTACAACGACTTTTATATCGAACCTGTGACTGCGTGCAATAGAAATACCTACAGTTGACTAATTGACGCATGTCAGTTTTAGTACATTGTTGAGATTTCAATAAAATTCACGAGTTTATAGTCTATACATTTAAAATGCCGCTAATGGCTGTAATATTGCTCAAGCAGTGTTAAACACCAACTCAATCAATCAATGTGATCGAAAAACAAACCATGTGTACGGCGGCTGACCAGCGTCAATTCAAGTTAAACTTATTTCAAAAACTAATCTTTAGTATACACACAGACAGTAATGGGTTGGTAGTGTTTTGTTTTGATATACACAGTCACTCGTAAAAACCTTCTGTGATTGTTTTCAGTGTGTCAAACGTGATTTTTAAGTAATTTATTTCAATGCGTTATAAGCTTTTGAAAGCGTGATTTTAAAAACAATGAATACTCGTTCGTCATAACATCACGTGATGAAAGCAAGTGATATGATTGGCTGATGAGTGATGATGAAACTGTCAACAAAATGACTGCTGTCATGTCTCCCACACGTGTTCGCTTCAAGAAACACATTTAAATAGGCCTATTTTTTATTTTACAGAAGGCCAAATGCTGGTCGAAGGCCAATTGTTGGCAGCTCAATCTGAATTTTATCTCGTAGACTCCGTTCTCAATTTCCCACACATTTTTACCCGAGAGATTTGTTTGGAATGCGGTGGTTGTTTTCAACGATTTGACACGGTATGTGACTATGTGTGCCATCAAACTATACCTGTATGGGTTTATGACTTTATGTATTGTCAATTGACAATTATTCTAAGATTACCAACGTCCTTTATTTTTAATGCAGATAGGAAAAGTAGGTTATACTCTTCACGATCTTTTACAAGCAATGTCGTAGCAGTTGAACTTGACAGGCGTCGTCTCATCCAGCGTGTCTTGTCTTCATGAATTCCACGTGTTGATTTATATATCTAGTCGATCATTTATCGATAATTGATCGCCAGATGACCTCGATAATCGATTAGGGTGTTAGGGCTCGATTCCCAACACTAACTGCTAGTGACTATTACAAAATTAGAAAGTTGAATTAAACAAAAATATACTTTTCAGAAAATTCAATTGATTAATTAATTCATTCATGACAACTTTTTTCTTGCAGAGAGGACATCTCAAAATTAATAAATATATTTAAAAAAACAGCTCAAAATTCCTGAAATAAGCTGCACAAGACAACTTAAGCAAACCTAACTACAAAAAGAAATATCTTTCTCTCATAAACTGGTGAAGCCGCAAATGAAAATGTACCATTAAATGAAACCCAATCTACAAAAGTTCACTTCTCTATGAAAATATTCACCCTTATTTCTTCATTCCTCTCTTTCTTAGCAGCATCTCGTAGCTTCTTGTTTTCCGCCTCCATCTTCCTCCGGGACCACCTGTCGGGAGCCTCACGAGTATCGTACTTCTCCACCCACACGTAGGACTTGGCAGTATAGTAGGTGCACCAGTAGTCGTAGAACGGCTGAACTACCTGTTCACACAACAAAGTTTAAATGAGCTTGAAGAAATTTTCCAAAACAATATTTAAGAGAAAACACAAACACCCAATGGCATATATCATGAAGCTGAAGTAAACATAATTTCAACATTGTTTGAATTCAGAACCTGAACCTCAAGATGGAAGCCAGATATTCTGCCCACAAAGTTAAAGGAACATCCCACAAGCACACTCCTGTGGGAATGTTTCTGATCTCATCCTTTTCATATATCAATGATTTTTTCAAGGTTATTCAAAATGTAGTTATCAAATATTTGTGCTGGTCAAAGGGAGATAACCACATCACATGACATTTTTGTATTGATTTCTCTTTTCTATGTATAGTGCATTTGAGGCTAAATTTCCCTGATGAATTTTTCAGTTATAGCAGAATTTATTTGGAAGATTTTCTCTCAAATGGACTGTAGTCCAATCAATGTTTTCACATTGCCAGAAAAGCACTTGCTTAATAGCTTCACTGACCACTAAGAAGGTCAAGCTCGTAAAGGTGTGTCAGAACAAAAGGACCTTGAGTATCCTTGAGATGACAACCAAAGATAAGCACCATATATGAAGAAATTGTAAAATGTCATTCAATTCAACATGAATTATAAAATAAATTAAGTATGGCAATTGGTCATTGAACTCAAAACTGACTCAACAAGTCAATGCAGGTTCAAAATGATAAGTAAACGCATGCAAGTGGAAAGAACATATCATTGATAAAATTGTGAACATTATTACCTCTTCAAAAACACTTTGAGAGTTGCCAAACTCGGGAGATTCAAAGTCTGAGTCCTTGTCATCCATGAAGGGATAATCTTCTTCAGATAGGTCTCTGAACACTTTGTTGTATACAGCATAAAACCCCTGCAAGTAAACAGTGTCATATCATCAATTAATTGAACATGATACTTTTTGTCAACTATTCAAAGTAAACTAAGTTTATTTCAAAATCAATAATTTCTAAACTTCAACAAAAAATAGAAAAACAAAAGAACAACATATGAATCAATAAAAAAACTCTACCATGTTCATTGTAAGTTTTAACAACTGTCCAAACTAAAGTAAGTTCAATTCAAAATCAATTATTTAGGTAACTTTCAGTTCCAACAAATTCTTAGTTCTTTATTTATTTATTGTATTAAATCATTATTAAAGAAATGCAAAGTTCTATTTCTATCTTAAAATACACTTCAATGAAAATAGAGAAACAAACTGAAAGGACAACGTAATAATCAATTAATAAGAATTACCTCTTTGTCGTCTCCAAATCCCTTGTAGCATGAAGAGTTGAAATATTGGAACACGTTGAGAGAATCGTCTTCATATTTATCTCCTTGACCAAGACCTGGAAACATTACAGAAATACATCACTGACATACATCTAAGATCTTTCTTCTATTGATGAAGCTTGCTGAATCAAAACTTGACGATATAATTGATTTCCATAAATACAGGGGTAAAAATTCTTGTCAAAGTAAGCTGACTTTTTTGCAGAATGTTGCATAACCTTGTCAAGAAATCAAACCTCGATCCTCTGTTAAGTAGCAAGTCCTTTACCATTTATTAAATTTGTACTTTAATCAAAGTTACATTTTTAACGCCGCTAATGGCTGAAATATTGCTCAAGCGGCGTTAAGCATTAACTCACTCATTACATTTTAAGGTCAGTGGCCTTCGACTTAAAGATATGTTAACCCCTGTAAGTATTTTCATATTTACTTTAATTGGTATCTCGCAAATTTCCTTCTGGTGGTATTTTTCTACTTGTTTTAAAGTTACATGGTCTTTCACTTTATCATAAACTACAGATATATTTAACACAGAGAATTCAAAATGGCTTTGGTATATGAACAAAGTATTTTTTACCGATTATTTTCCTTTTATATATTTTTCCTCACAGCAAAATGTATAAATTGCTCTCCACATTGAAACTCACCGCCTCTCAGTATGGCTTCTCTGTGTCTATCGTACCAAGCCCGCTCTTGTGAGTCTGTCAGCACCTCATAGGCTTGTTGTACAACACGGAACTCTCTTGTTGCCTCGTCAACATTGTTCGGATTTTTATCTATAAATTACAAAAGATGAAATGTATTACCCCGGTATATGATATCATGTTGCCTTTGTCTAGCTCCCCATGGCTGAGCTTAGTTAGCTTGTTATTGGTAAAGGAGAGGCATATTACAAAAGAAATTGATGAAATGATTAACAAAATCAATTCTATCATTATTACAAAATTGTTAGATCATAAATGTAAGAAAACAATTATGTCTATCATAGTCATCATATTGAAGCATTCAACAAAATTCTGTCAAATCATCACATGATAAAATAAATCTTTATTATGATACCACGCTTTGTCATGAACATAAACAAATATAAATTTCATACAAACCTGGATGATATTTTAGAGCGAGTTTTCTGTAAGCTTTCTTTAAATCATCAGCATCTGCATCTCTGGCTACACCTAGAACTTCGTAATGACATCTTATTGCGGACGCCATCTTTTACGACCTTTTACTTATATAACAGTAAGTAAAACCTGTTAACCGATGAATTTTATACAAAATTGCACAACCACATGGCTTGTGTTTTGATGGTGAGAAGAACTCTCCTTGAATGAAGTATGGAAAATCCACATATAAAGGGAGGCGACTCGGGTTTCTTTTAATTACCTCCCTTTGACTGTTATTCAAGACAGCGAACATAAAATCACTCTCTGCATGGTGCTTACTTTTCTTCTGAGAAACTATATAGAACTTAGCGTCAAAAGCATAAACGTGATTTATAAAAAAAAAATTGAGTTAAAAACACTATATCTTTTTTAGTATTTGCATTATTATTTTTATGTATACATTTCAGTTAAAACAAATCAAAACTTTGAATAATATTTTACCAAGTATTTAAATTCAGTATCAAGTTATAAGCTTTGAGATAACAAAAATAATTTTAAAAATCGGTTAGAGAATCTATTGGAAATTATTTAGATATTGAATGTATCAACACCAACAAAATCACAAACTGTCAATTTTGGGAGGTCATGCGATAATTGTCAGCTGTGTTATGTGATTAAAAGGCATTGTAAGCCAGTAACTGAAAGATAATCTGATTGTAACCGATGCGATGTGTACCAAGGACGTTGAACTTACCCATTTATTTGTCATTTAATATATATTTCCATACTGGCCGATGTGCCTCTCCTACCGTTGTATTGGCAGAGAGACCAAGTTTGAGAGCGAATACAACGGACTAATACTTCAGAACATTGTATATGACAATTTTATTACTTAAACATCTATATATCTATATGTACCATACCATCATTAAAGGGGCAGTAGCACGTTTTTTTATAATTTTATATTTTAAATTTTTCATTGATAATTGTTTGTTAATGCTAAATGTATTATTTTGACAGTGTTAAAAATCTCGTTACACAAGCCAATCATCCATAGTGAGAGGACAAACTATGAAGATTCACATAAAATCCATTGGCGGCCATTTTGTGTGAACACCTTTAATTCATTTTGTTTAAGAAAAAGGAATCGCGTGGTTAAACTTAGTCCAGCTTCAGGACTGTAAATAAAAAGGAGCCTTTAATACAGTCTAGGTTCTCTTTCAGCAAGTCTAGGCTACAGCAATCTACGAATTTATTTATGAAATGAGGAGACCAAGAAATAAAAATGTTGAAAAGCATGTAATTATTTCAAAAATAATATATTTCATAGACTAAATTTTAGTCTAGGCTAAACTTTACATTATGTATGTGAATTATTGCTGCTCTATTTAGTTTAAATGCATTGTCTTACAATTGGAACCATTAATTTTCATTTTCCTGACATCACCTTAAATTCCCTCTAAAAACGTGCTTCTGCTCCTTTAAGACTTTATCTTCATACAAATCCAAATTATGATGGGATTGGTGAACGAATTACGTAATAGGCTTAGTACTGACGAGGTTCCTATATACCGGTGCGACTGTGGGATGTAAGTTTATCTGTCTAAGATAAATACCCGTTCTACGATCCGTTTTCTCTACGAAAACATCGGTTCCCGTACTTGCTAAGAGTAGTTATGGCACAGTTTTGTTTATAGTATTGCCAAATCATATAATTTATACCGTAAAAACTCCATAAGAAACATACATATGACACTAAAATAGTGATTAAAATAAATACTTGATTTCGTATATATGTATTATATGGGAGCAAGTTGATGCTGATAGAAATACATTAATTTTGTCCCAGTTAAAAAAAAAAGAGATCTTTATTTAAAACGTCATATATTTCTGTGTTTGAAAATCTTTTATAATAAAGGGTATTTCCAGCAAAAAGAATTCATGTAATACTAAATATAAACCAAACACATTTGGCTAAGTATACCTCTCTTTTTATTGCAATGGGGATGATAATACACTGTTTAGTTCGAAAAGGTTCGAATCAGCTTGCCTATTCCTTTCTAGATTTTCAAAACTGTGTTACCGATTCCACGGTTGCAGGAACAGCCGATCTAATTATAACTCAATCTACGGAAGTGACCATGATGCTGATTGGATGATTGTTGTAATGATTAAAAGAGCGAGTTCCAAAGCTAAGGACCAATCAAATTGCTCGACTCAAATTACATGAGGAATACTGACTAACCCATGGCGCATGAATCTCGCACCTTGCAAATTTGTTTTGATTTTACTTTTAGGCATAAAATCTTCTTCGAAATATGTAAACATTGATAAAAACGCAGATATTGATTTGCTAGCTAAAAGCTAACGAGATATAATATCATTTGAAAGCGCGTGCACTTATTCTTTGCCGAACCCTTTTCTTGCGCAGTGGTAAAGTAAGGTAGTTGTTCGGCGCCGGCTGAGATCATCACGAATATTTCTGAATAATGTCGATGAGATCGTCTCCCCTTGTGGATAAATTACTAGAATGGCATAGAAAAACTGCATGGTCCAGGGGCTGAGAGTTTCGACCATTTTCAAAGATCATTCATTTCGATTGGAATCTCTTTCTTGAAAAGATGGGGAATTGTTTCGGAGGATCGGACCATACTCCAGCCCCTAGGAGCAACAATGGAGGAGTAGAAACGCCTCAACGTGCGAAACCAGCCTCCGAAAACGGTGCAGTTAGTGTTTCCAGCACCGGAGGCTCGATAGTGACAAATGTTAACCAGTATGCAGCATCTCCGATTGAACAGTCTCCAAAACATCAATCAGAACAATCTCTGGGCGAGTCTTCATTATCATCGTCAAAAATATTTGTTGCTCTCTACGATTACGATGCTCGTACTGACGAGGACTTGAGTTTTAGAAAAGGAGAACATTTAGAAATCCTTGATGACACTCAGGGTGACTGGTGGAACGCTAGGTCAAAGATAACAAAAAACAAAGGATATATACCGTCCAATTATGTGGCCAAGTTAAAGAGTTTAGAGTCAGAACCGTAAGTATTATTACCAAATCATCATAGCCTACAGAGTGACAGGGCAGGGTTGGTTCTACACAAATGTAGGTCACAACGTGACAGATTACTGAATTTGTGAAATGGATGTTTATGGTCTGTTTATAATAGATTTCTCATTTTGTTCACCATATTTGCTGCGTTTTGATATTATTTTCAGGATACGGGTTTATATCCGCCTTTTACATTATTCATGAGGATCAGTCACAAATTGGTATGCTATGCCGCCTCGTGTTACTTGTCACAATGCCTTTGCAATTGTTAGAGGGGTGTGGCCATGTTATGAGCCATATAATTGAGACATCACGCCAAATTACTGAAGTATTTGTGAGGTACACTAATATATGTTTGGTATTATAATGCAGGGTACGTATCTCTTTACATGTGACTCATAAATGTCATCTGTACCTATGTGATGTATTAAAGCTGTAAAAATAATATATTATAAGACTAAACAGATTCTCTCGAGCAGAGAGTTGTTTTAAATTATAAAATGAACTAAATACTAAATGTCTGATGGTCGCTAAAATTAGCATTGCAACATCAAGTGCGTTTATATGAATACGGCATGATTGATCATTGATCACAATCATATTGATCCAACCTGTTCTGTGTTTTCTCTGTAAGAATAGCTCATGATTCATCTCTAGTAATTCAACATTTCTATATTCTATTGATTATGGGTAATGATGGTTATATCCAATGGTATTGGAATGGAAAGTCTGTTATCCAGACCCTAAACTAAAGCACAACAAAATAAAAGAGAAAATGTTGGCAAGTGTGGATGCCTCAGCTTTTCAGCCAAGTTATGTTATGTGAATGATCTAATCATTGATAATGATTAATTTACACATTGAGATATAGTATACCTACCCAGCATTAATTACTAACAGATCATGACAAGAAATTATGCAATATGATTATGCAAGATCAAGTAAGAGCAAGACAGATATGTCACCCATGTTATTACTTAATCTTGAAGACTTAGTAAACCAAAGTATTTTAACATCCTGGTATTTCATAATGATTACTATCAGTTTTATCAAATTTAAATCAGGATATTTCATTTTGTTTAAATTTGATTTATTTAGCTGATTTTTTTAATCTTGTTGTACATATTTAAATTTTGTCAATCATCAAATAAAAAAATATATTTGTTACAGTTTTGGATACTTATTTTGTTAATTTAACAGCCTTATACTAAATTAATAATAATAATAATAATAATAATAAAAATAATAATATCACTTTATTATCCTCAGTACATACATACAATGTTGGAAATTCGGGTTGTGCCTAAGCACCCGGCAGCCACGGTGCAGCGCCAGTTAATGCGTTGTTCTGCCTTTACAATGCTGAGTGTCAAGCAAGGCAGCAACAACTCCCAACTTTTAACGTCTTTTGGTATGAAGCGACCGGGAATCGAACCCCGGTCTTCCGGGTGACGAGCGGACACTCTACCACTGAGCTACGCCCCCGGTTCCGAGAATTCAGAGAATATGATGACAAACAGGTTAATACTTCAGCTGCTTTCAAGTTTCTATGCAAGTTTCATTGAAGGCTCACCCTCCAGTTAAACTAGGTGCCTGAAATACTTTTATAAACTACACTAAGCTTCAAATCAGTTCAATTCAGGTGGCTGCATAGTGTTCCATTCATGAGTTAGCTAATCCCATATCTCTCTGTACACAAAGGAAAGGGATTTTGAACTACCACACCTTGATGTGTGGGAAGAGCAGCTGGTCCCAAAGTCCAGTAATATTAATAAGTTATAATAACACTGTTATTTCAACGGGACAATGCCTTAGTCAATCACTTGACTTCAACTCCCATAGGAACGTATTCAGATGTTTGATCAGCACATGATCACCCATAGTTTGCAGGATACAACATATTCTAGCAGGTTTCACTAGCATGGAATCAATGTTATGCACGCTTTCCCAAAGCCACAATTCAAGCTGCTGTGATACGATTAAATAATTTTGAACCAAACCATAACAAAAGCTGCTTTGAAATGATTGAAATAGTTATGCAAAATGCACTTGAGTCAAAATTAGTTCACCTCATTTGGCTATATTAGGTACTATTCATGAGTTAGCTAATCCAATATCTCTATGTACACAAAGGAAAGTGACAGTCTTCCACACCTTTACATGTAGGAAGTGCAGTCGGTCGTTTGGTCCAGTAATGTTAGTAACACTCAGAGAGAGTACAAGAGTGTCAACTAATTTATCCACTTGACTTAACAAGCTGTCTAAGAGGAAACTATTCAGTAGCTCTGTTTGTACTTGAATGACAGTAGGCTTAATTAGCTGTACATTTCACACTCAGAAATACCATGCTGTACATTTCACACTCAGAACAAAACACACCGTACATTTCACACTCAGAAATGTAACACTGACCCAATTTTCAGTTTGTAATTTCAGATGGACATACCAAGAATATTTATTGTCACATTCAGAAAGACATCCCTTAATTTCTTTCTTATTTCGTAAAGTGCAAACTTTTATGTTTATTGTTGGTTATTTTAGAAGTGAAAATGATCAATTGTCTATTCCCGTATGCAGTGTTGTTCCTAGAGGGGGTCCTGGGGACATTTGCCCACACTTTTGGCTTGGTGTCCCCTAGAATTTTGAGTAGTAGGATACTTTTACCATTGCAAGGGGTCCTGATGCTCAGAATAGGCCAAAATGACCCCCTCAGCTGATCACCTAGCAACAACACTGCGTATGGCCATTATTTTAATGACATGACACGATTAATATTTATCAGTTTTAGATTCATTATGAAATTGAGAATACTTATTAAAGTTCTTGTTATGTGACTGTGAAGTTGTTATATCCCCTGTCAACAAGCAGTAGTAATATGACCAATTTGTGAATGTAAACATTATGTTTTATCTGTTGCTTTTAAGACAAATCCACATTGTGGTTGTTGGACATGAGTAGTTATTGCTTTGATGAAAAAATACAACGTAAGTGTACCACAAAAAACTTAATGGTGTTAATTGTACAAACAGTAAAGAGAGGAAGTGAGTGCTTGTAGAGTTTCCGGCAGGGATCAAGCTACGCTAGATGTTCACTAACAGTGACAGTGGGACTACTAGCCCAGCGGACACAGTTGTCCAAACACATGTGGTCCGTCTTTATCAATTGTCGTCTGCTACTGCTGGTCAATTGTGGTCAGATCTTGCAGTCTATTGATTTGCTTGCCCATTCAGACTATAAAATTAATATTTTGTTTAATGTATAGCTGGATTTGAGATTTTCATGGGCATTTGACACAAAGTTAACAATAGGTTTAGTGTTTTACAAATCAATGTTTGTAAATTCCGATACATATTTGGTTTTGCACATTTATTCATGATGAGAATTCTGTCAGTAAATACACATACATGTAAGAGGCAACTGAGTTCTAGTTCTTTTCTTGTATATTTAATTTCTATGGTTTCTACAAAAATATTTTACACTCACAATTTTATGCAATTGTAGTATTGACAAAATATGAGAAGGCAATAATTTCAGATCTCGCAATGTGGGTCGTGATGTGGCCAGAGAATTGTAGAT
The DNA here is from genome assembly GCA_916613615.1 of Steromphala cineraria. Taxonomy (NCBI): domain Eukaryota; kingdom Metazoa; phylum Mollusca; class Gastropoda; order Trochida; family Trochidae; genus Steromphala; species Steromphala cineraria. Next base: position 27,297,690 of record OU744722.1, on the reverse strand, counting down.
ATAGGTTGTGGTCTTTAGATATATGGTTTGAAGCGACTCTTTATATGGACTCTCGGCTCCCGTGACTCCTATGCAGTGACCACAATGAACAGTTGACCGGTGTATCACTGACTGACCTGTGGTCACCACCTGTGGCTTGAAATGGAGTTGAAATAGACCTCATACTGTCATGTGACTTACTGGTCAGTATTAGACTTGAAAATAGTCCAAACTGAATATTATATTTAGCTAGGGATTCAAAAATCATTAGATAAGTTTGATTGATATGGTTTTTATACATCTGAATTCAGAATGGAGAATTTTCGGCAAGGATTCAACATTGGTATTTACCTAGTTTCTTGATATCCCACCATGGACAAATTTCCAAAAGTGTAAATGGTTATTATCTCAGTACTATGAAATACTAATCTTGCAAAATGTCTGATCTACATTGAAGACACCAAATTTCCTTTTGCTAAAACTCCTATTGTTTTAGGCAGGTAAAGTATTTCATCCAATTGATTATTGGGATGGAACATATTTTTAGAAAAAAAGGATATTCTGTAGTGTGATATAATGTATAAGAGGAATGACACAGTCTAGGAAAGGCTTAATGTTCCCCATGGAGTTTTGAGAGACCACATACATCTTTAGGTGGAGTATGGGTGTTTTTGTAGTAGTTGTAAAAGCAATTACTTTGTCAAGTTACAAATGCAGTATGTGGTTGGGTGCTTGATTCAAGATATTGTGGATAATTTGCAAATACAGTCATGCGGACAACAAGGTTGGAATTTGTTTTTGAATTTGTGTTTTTTAGAAGTCATTGTTACAGAACTGCTTTAAACTGAATTTACTGGTGTAATGTTAATATCATTTATGGATGAAATATATTCATATAGAAGTGTTGATATTATTGACCATGCTATGTCCTTTTCAGCAATCATGAGAGCAAAATATATACCCTTATTCTCTTAACTAATATATATTTATAAGTGATTTATTGATTATAGTGACATGAGACAACCAGTGCTGTATGCTCCATGTTTTATACATCTTCTCAGATTAGACTAATGAGTGACTTCCTATTCACTTGCATCTGAAAATATTAACCAAAATGCTATCTGTATTTCCATTATAAAACTCTAATTAGAAATTAAATTGTATAGATGTATTATCTCACTTAAACTCATTATATAACTACATCTACATTTGATATATTATAAGATACCTTTCTCATGCTATCTGGATGATTTAAGGGCTCTATCCCTCCTTATATTACTTGTTCCATGATGCAACAATGTTCAAAACTAGGGCCTTAATTTGTCTAGTGCACACTGGTTGACTAGTTTTCATCAAGAAAACCGGAGATGTGAATGATAAGTCGCTTCTATTAGTAGTCCGGGACATATGGCTTCATTGTTATCATAACAGCAGCTGGGAAACCACTTACAAGTGTTTAATTCTCTCTTGCATATACATGTGTACTTAATCTGACAACAGCTCTGCTTATCAGCATGTCTGGAGTTGAAACAAGCTCCGCATCGACCTTATGACCTGGGTGATAACTACCATATCTGCATAGTGCGGGCGGAATTAATAGCTTGGAACAAGTGGGAATTGTCTGAATGGCTTCATGTGAAAGAACTGAATCTGGAAGGGGGAGGGGAGAAGTAGGGGGGGAGGGGGGAGGGGTTAATTAAAGCTGTCTGCTTTGTTGATGTAATTTTATCCCAGCTTTCAAAGAATCGATATGAGATAATGGGATGGCAAGTGTAATTTAGGAATTCTGTCACAGCAGGTCTTACAAGTTGTTTTCAAAGATGTCATTCATATTTGATTTTGTACAAGAGAATTGTTCAAGTGCAGTGAGATGGTATTGATTTAACTGGCTTGGTTTTATTTTCTTCTTTGTTCAATGACAGCTTCTGATATTTAATCATTTCCTTCTGTTGGGCTTTCAAAGACATATACTGTGAATTATGGCTTAATTTCTCATAGGGGAACTGAATAACTGATTAAATGATAAAATATCTTTTGTTCCATAAGCTTTAAAGATATCAAAAGAATATAAAATTCTTATTGAAGGTAGTTTGATTTTATCGATGAGAAATGATTTCCTTTTTCGCATGGGTGGCTATTTATTTTTACAAAGCCAGATGAACAACAGAGCTAGTGACTCTATTTTTTTCTTGAATGAATAACATGTTATATTCATTAACAATTTTTATTACAAACTTTAAAGCTGCAAGCTTGCTAATTTGTGTTTCATATGACAAAATAAAAAAAACCCTTTACCTGTTTGATCAATTGAGGAAGGGCCTTATTTCAAATTGCTGAAATTTGTACTATTTTCAACTTCAGAAGATAGGTACTGTATACTCACTGCGATTTAGTAGCTTTAAGCTATCAGGAAAAGGTTCCCAAAACATTGCCTTCTGGGAAGGTTAACAAGTGTCGATGAACTTCGTTAATCTTCTATCTTCCTAAAAAAACTTAGATGAAGATATCCAGTAATTTGATAAGATACAGGAAATCAAGTTCATAAGCTTTCAGGATGTTTGACAGACAGAACTTGTTCAAACTGAGATAACAATGTTGTTGCAATGATACAGAAATTGAATTTATCTGATTTGAATAACAGTAAACAAATAATTTCTTTTTTGTTTCAAAAGATGTTTAAATATTGCAACGATACAGAAATTTAGTTTATCTGATTTAAAGAACACCAAACAAAATAAGTTCTTTTTCAAAAGATGTTTAGATATTAACTGTTTCTAAATAACTTCTAGATGCCTCTTACAACCAGATCCATATGACAAAATTGTTAAAAGAAACCATTTTACTGTTAGATAAGGCTTTTAATTTGTTTGAATCTTTTTAACTTTACTTAGTTTCAAATTTTGTATTTGAAGTTTATTAATGTTGCATGTTTTGAAACAAGAATCATTGTCAAATACCATTCAAAGGTTGTCCTTCTTTATCAAATAGGTTATAAAAAGTTATACACAAGTTATTTGAGTCCTTTGATGGTATTCAATTTTAGATGAAATAGAAGAAAAGACTGTTTCTAACTCTTAAGTTATACAAGAGTCATATGATACTGAAGTTAAGACGAAATAGAAGCATATTTAGTTCATAATTTTGTTCATTACCATCTTAAGTTCCAATTCTTATTTGAAATTTTGAGACAAGATGCTTGCAGAAAATTATTCTAGGAATATACAGTTGACCCAATTCCTTCATAAGAACAGCTTTTGGTCGCGGAATTGCAGATTCCCCTGTGTCTATTTTGAAAGAAGAAGATGTAAATATTAGTAGCAAGCTAAGCCACTTGAACGTATTGACTAGTTACCTCAAGAGGATACTGTGGTCAGTGTATTGTGCTCCCCTAGCTCGGTCACTGCTCTGCAAATATACATACATGACCTTAGACCACCGATAGAAACCAGGTGGACAATTGAAACCACTTTTCATATTTTGACACAGGTTTGTTGGAAAAAATTGCAGTCTGTTGCCATGATAATCATTATTTTAAATAATGGCAGGGATGTCTGTTAATAGTGTTTTGTGTACTGAGAAATAATATTCTTTTATGTTTCGTTTGCTGATAGGCAGCCAATTCTGTTAGAAATTTATATGAGATATTATCTGTGAACAAACATCACAATTGTCAATTATGTTCATGAATTGACAAATGATATGCCCACTTTCTTTCCACTGATAGATACGAAATTTCTTTGCAAATTCATTATTGCAATCTTTATTATATTGATTACACATTTCCCACAGAACACTTTGAACAACATTTAGAGGAAATTGACTTTTATCACTGATTTGATTGTAAAAATTCAAATTTAGTAATCCTTTTTAACAAAACAGACAGTATAATTGTTAAACACTATAGGAAGCAGGTTTAAGTTACAATATTTTCTTTCCTATTACTTTTTCAAAGTGTTATTTCCTCTTTTGACTTGACGTCTTAAATTGACATAAGGAGTTGTGGAGCATCAATCATGCACAGTCTGATGAAGAGCCTAGGGTCATTAACAGATAATGACGTCAGGCAAATATGATTAAGGAGTTTGGGGATGGGGGTTGATGGGATATTTGAAGAGATGCACATGTCAAGTGTGGTTCAGGGTGGAGGGTTGGGCGGATCGGGGGTGCGGGCTGGGCGAATCAGGGGTGGGGATGGGAGGATCGTGGGAGGGGGACAGTGGTCAGATCTTTGGGATGTGAGGGTTTGTAGGCTAAATCATTCATCTTGATATGGAGGTAAATCATTGATTGTGTAACTCGGGATGCATATCTTACCTTGATGCAATTAGTCAAGTTACATTGTAATAAGTAACAACAGATGTTGAATAGATTTCTGCATCTGCAACTGATTGAAAGTCTGATAGCTTGTTGCTTGGGTGCTGACCAGGCTACCATTTCTTGTAATAATACTTGAGAGATCGTGGATTTTTAGAAAAGAAAATACATAACCTTCATGTATATATTGTTTGTCCATATACTTAGACCACTTCAAGTGCAGGTTTTCTGTGGTGACTTGTGAGCATATTTGAAATTTTCCTTCTCACACAAATGATTCTCACACTTTAACAGCTGGATCAATCTTTCTCAACCATTCTTAGGGGTTAAACAATGTTTTCAGACTCCCTTACTCATTGACTTAGAGCAAGTCCTTCACCCAAGCCATGTAAATCTGTATTAAAGTCAAGACAATATTATTTTTCTATTTTAAAGATAGGCAATCATTGGCCTTTTTTTCATTGTTAAAAAGTAAAAATTGGGGATCTGAGAGTTGTCAGCCTAAATGTAAAATATTCAGTAACACCTCTAGCTTACAAGGGAACGATCCAGAAATCAATTGTAGACCTTCTCAGGAGAGTGGTAGATGTCACAACACTGACATTCCCTGAACAGTTGTAAGCTGTTAAGTCAGGGAAACACCCTTTCTCTCTTCAGTCTGGTCCAGCTGGCTAGCCTCTCTCACAGTCTCTAAAGTATATTATTTTCGTATCATCAACCTGAATTATGGCACTTTTCAATGTTTGTCAATGATTCTTAACAAAAGGATAAGCACCTTTTTGTATATTTTTTTCAAAGCCCTAATTTGTGTAATTTGACAAAATATAAAAAAACACCATTGTCAGGAATTTGTTTTTGTGGAAATTGAAATAGCCAATGGTTATTTGTTTCATAAAGGCCAGAATGCTTGAAACAAATGAGTTTTTCCTAAGTTTGTACAATCAAACCCAGCCAAAGGCAGGCAATTATTTATTTCAAGGAAGCCTTGTACCCAGCATTTATTCAAGGTTGTGATTATTTAAGGATTTATGGTAAAAGAAATTACATAAGTAAATAATAAAAATCTTTCAAGGGAAGTTCTTACTCCCTTTTTTCCGAAAATACATTATTCCCTGTCAAGACTTGAACCCAGTCTATGGACTGGCCTTTATCTGGGTCAAGTCTCTGAGACTGGGAGAGAGAGAGAGAGAGTCCTCAAGCAAGTTGTTATGAACATGTCAATATCACTCAGCTACAGCCACATTCGTCCTCAGGCCTTACACAAATAGTCCTCTTGTCTGGAGGTTAACTCTCATAACTCCGCTTGTTTTAGGAGGGTTCAATATCATGTTATTGAGACTTTTGTTTTACTTAAAAGTTGAGGGTTCAGAAGATAATAATTACTACTAGGGACTTACTCAAATACTCTTCTTGTTTGGGGGTTTAACTCTCACAACTCTGCTTGTTTTAGGATTGTTACCTTATATGCAGCATTAAGGTTCAATATTTTGTTATTGAGACTTTTGTTTTACTGAAAAGTTGAGGGTTCAGAAGATAATAATTAGTATTAATTACTACTAGGGACTTACTCAAATAGTCCTTTTGTCTGCAGGTTAACTCTCATGACTCCGCTTGTTTTAGGATGGTTCAATATCATATTATTGAGACATTTGTTTTAATGAAAAGTTGAGCGTTCAGAAGATAATAATTACTGCTAGGGACTTTCACAAATGGTCCCCTTGTTTGGAGGTTTAACTCTCATAACTGTCTGTTTGTGGATGATTTACAGTTGAGCTTTGATGATATCATGTTATTGAAACTTTTTTGGTTCTAACCGTTTAAGTTGTTGGCCAAAAAGATTATTCTTCCCTTACACAAATTATTAAATTGTCTGAATGTTGAAGTTTTCATAAGCAAGTTCTGGTTTTGGGTGATTCTTTTAAAGATGTAATATATTCATGATTTGATACCTGGTTTGGAAAAAGTTGAGAGTGAATAATTACAACTCATGTGTCATATCTATATATTCTCATCTTAAGCATACAGAGGAAAATTACTAAATTTATTGGAAGAATATGCACACAAAAACATTACTGGTTATCTCTTTGATAAAAACATGGGTTGCTTAATTTGATGACTACAAACTGTTGAAATTTGGTGACCTTTATGATTGTTCCTTTAATGTATGATCAATTTCAAAGAGCAGGAAGTTTTTCATAGATGTAATTTATCTATAGTTACTGGTGTGATGTTGATTTGTTAAAGTATGATAATATAGCATTTATTTCACAAAATTGACACAATGTTGTTGTTTTTTCAGTTGAAATTTCTCTAATTTGCAGAAGGCATAGACAAAATTTCATCCAAAGGAGTTATGATGTTTTAATATGTTTTGTTTCCGTTTCAGATGGTATTTCGGCAAAATCAAGCGAGTAGAAGCAGAAAAGAAATTATTATCCCCTGAGAATGAACATGGAGCATATTTAATTAGAGATAGTGAAAGTAGAAGAAACGATTATTCCTTATCAGGTGAGTGAATATTCCTTCTTGTTTCCTTGACATGTTTTCTGCAATTGACAAAAAAAACAACTTGATAGCAGTATTTTCCTCATTTGCTTAATAATGCAACCATTACAGCTGATAGTTGTTTTGCTGCCTTTATTTGCAAGTAATAGAGACGTTTGAAGAGTTGATAAAATCTAGGTGAGGTTTATGCCATTTAATAAATGAGCAGATTAATGGTTAATATTTTATCCTGGAATATAAAGTTTATAACATTTGACCAAACCCTTATCATTCCTCTCTTTTGACAGAAGGTTTAACCTAGATTCATGATTTGTATGAAGCATTTATACCATTTCCGCAGTGATATTACTTCTAATGACCGCGTGATAAGCCTGATATTATCATCAGTGACATTTGGGATTCAACTTTGATATCTCGCTTGTCCACATTATTCAGAGCTGACCAATTAATAAAGAAGCGATGAATCTGCTGCTGTAAATATTCTTTCATATCAAACACTGAGTTAATATGATATTATTAACCTTGTGTTTGATTAATTCACCTAGGTTATCAAGTACTGCTGAAAATCTAGCCAAGAAATTTCACCTTTGACCCTAAGACTTGATTTCTTTAAATTAAAAGGCAGGGCTAACAAGCGTCTTATGGCTTACTGAATGAGATTCTAGACTGTAAAAGTCTCTTGTTAAATACTGTCATGAAGCAGGGCTAACAAGCATATTGTGGCTTGCTGAGTGAGAGGCTAGACTGTATAAAAGTCCCCTATTCAATACACAGTCATGAAGCAGGGCTAACAAGCGTTTCATGTTTTATGGCTTGCTGAATGAAACCCTAGACTGTATAAAAGTCTCCTATTCATTATGGTTTGCTTATGAAGCGGGAGCAGCAACTGTATTGTGTCTGGCCAGAGTGTATGATTCATAACACACATGCTCAGCTGGAGGTCAAAGGGCGAGGTGTATATGGGAACCCGATCCTTATCATAATGTCACCCTATACAATGCTCTGTTTACATATGTACCGGCCAGGTCAAAGGTCACAGCAGGTTGCCGTCAGCCTGTGGAGACAGCTGACTTGTACTTGGGTCGTATTGTATTTCTTGTTGACATACTTGTGGTCACTATGTTACCAAATAGTCATTCTATTTATTAATGACTACTGAATTTAATAACTCATTTATGATGTTTTGACCAATAGCTATTAATCATATTATAATACAAACATACATATGTTATATATTTGGGATGATATACTTCCCATTACCAATATTGAGGCAGGTAACTGCTGGCGCCAACATACATATATATGTTTCCTGAAAAGCCATGCATGTACTTTTGACACATTGTAAAACTCAACATCTTCTCAATTTATCAATGCATATTCTACATATAGACCTCATTTTGTTGTTAAAATTCATTTTTCAAAGGTCTTCTTCTCAAAGTTCTAAGAAAAGATGAATTTAAGTGGGTTTACAAACAAAGTCAACTTTTCAAAGTTAAATTTCTGTTTTGATGTAGAGATCTATTCAATTTATTCCCTCGCTGAAATTATTCATATGAACTAGTATTGTTTTATACTTCAGGGAGAGAAATAATATTATTGAAAATTGGTTTCGATATCATTATAATTATTGATTTTACAAGTAATAATCAAGAGTGAGAGATCCAAACTACACAGTATTGTCCATGCTCAATGAATTAAATGGCTTCCCCAAACAAGGAGGGTATCCCTGGGGCAACATGAGCATGTTTAGTGGTCCCATTGTACACGGCTGTGTGATCACTTCCATCTGCTGGACCTTCAGAACATCCATACTAACTACTAGCTTCTGTGGATATGATTGTGCAAATGTCAAGTATTGATGTTTCATATGCAGATGAAGACTTTAACCCTTTTGCTGCAGAGCTCGAGTTTCTTTTCGGATCAGGAGGTCTGTGATTCAAATCCCAACAGGGGCTCAGCAACTTTGTCTGCAGTAGAGATCTGTTCTACACGCAGTCAGGTTTGGATGCAATGCTACACTGAATTTCAGTGCAGTACCACCCATGGTTGCTAGTTCCAGTCGATGCTCGCAGGTTTCACCGCTAAGCATAGCCACATTAGTGTAGCGGGCTTTCTCCCTGCAATATTACTAGCAGCCGCGATAAAAGTGAAATACTCTTGAAAGCGGTGATAAACCCCACATCACCTTCCCTAAGGTTTCTTTAAAGCTTATTTGCCAGTGGCCAATTCAAGATTGTCGTCTTTGGATGTGATTTCTGTCATTGGACACTAAAATGGTGTGATACTTACTAATGAAGTACAATGAATACACAATTGGGATTAAGAAAAGCCGGGGGCCATGGGCCATTCTGCAAAAAATATTAATATTTTTGCATTAAAATTTTGAAGTTTACTTTTGATATAATTTCCCCATTAGGAATTTGGGAAATAACTAAAAATTATGAAAATGGCCCATTGTCAATGATGGGTTTCCCTCACCCTGTACACAACACCATGTTGTTTTTATCCCCCGCCGCGCGTTTAGCGCGAAGCGGGGGATATAGTATTCAGCTCCGTACGTCCGTCCGTCCGTCCGTCCGTCCGTCCCGCTTCTTGTTAGCGCGATATCTAATGAACCGCTCAACCTAGAATCTTCAAACTTGGTACCAGTCTTCATCTGGGGAATACGCAGACCTGAAAAGTTGTCGGTGACCGTGACTTCATTTTCAAGGTCACAGCGAGACCTTGACCAGTTTTGAAAATGTTGTTAGCGCAATATCTAATGAACCGCTCAACCTAGAATCTTCAAACTTGGTACCAGTCTTCATCTGGGGAATACGCAGACCTGAAAACTTTTCGGTGACCTTGACTTCATTTTCAAGGTCACAGCGAGACTTTGACCAGTTTTGAAAATGTTGTTTGCGCGATATCTAATGAACCGCTCAACCTAGAATCTTCAAACTTGGTACCAGTCTTCATCTGGGGAATACGCAGACCTGAAAAGTTTTCGGTGACCTTGACCTCATTTTCAAGGTCACAGCGAGACCTTGACCAGTTTTGAAAATGTTGTTAGCGCGATATCTAATGAACTGCTCAACCTAGAATCTTCAAACTTAGTACCAGTCTTCATCTGGGGAATACGCAGACCTGAAAAGTTTTCGGTGACCTTGACTTCATTTTCAAGGTCACAGCGAGACCTTGACCAATTTTGAAAATGTTGTTAGCGCAATATCTAATGAACCGCTCAACCTTGAATCTTCAAACTTGGTACCAGTCTTCATCTGGGGAATACGCAGACCTGAAAAATTTTCGGTGACCTTGACCTCATTTTCACGGTCGAGGCGAGACTTTGACCAGTTTTGAAAATGTTGTTAGCGCCATATCTCATGAACCGCTCAACCCAGAATCTTCAAACTTGGTACCAGTCTTTATCTGGGGAATACGCAGACTTGAAAAGTTTTCGGTGACCTTGACTTCATTTTCAAGGTCACGGCGAGACTTTGACCAGTTTTGAAAATGTTGTTAGAGCGATATCTAATGAACCGCTCAACCTAGAATCTTCAAACTTTTGTACCAGTCTTCATCTGGGGAATACGCAGACCTGAAAAGTTTTCGGTGACCTTGACCTCATTTTCAAGGTCACGGCGAGACTGACCAGTTTTTAAAATGTTGTTAGCGCCATATCTCATGAACCCATTAACCTTGAGTCTTCACGGGGGACATAGTATTCCGCTCCGTACTTCCGCCCAGCTTCTTGTTGTTAACATCAATTTGCGGCGGGGGATCATGTCACCTTTGTGACAAATACTTGTAGATGTAGGTTTTTAAATCAACATTTCTATTGCACATTATTTGGCCAGCAGCTTGTGGAGGGTTAACCATTGTAAATACTCAGAGCTGTGGATATTGTGTTGAAAATGTCATGTTAAATACAAAAGACAAATATAATATTTGTTATTTCCAGCTCTGCCTACCAAAGTATTGATGTTTGTAAACAGTGCTCAGAAATAGATTGCTTGTATAATATGTCAAAACTCATATAGACAATAGACAATAGAAATGATATATACAATTGTAAATAGGTCACTGCCTGCATTTATAGACCCTTGGAAAGCTATTTAGATCAGATATTTATGGATTGAATGTGTGGGTATATATATATGGATCTGGATTAGCTGATTTCAGCTTTTTTTGGTCGGTCATGTCAATATTTTTAATCATAGATGACATTTTACTTAAGAAGACAAATTTCATGCATTTCTACTGTTTTTTAAACTCCATTTCTACCCCTGCATGTATCATTATTATATATAATATTTTGGATTGGTCAAAACATATTTGCATCCCATGGTTAACCAAGACAAATAACTTCTTGATACACTATCAAGAAAAGTAAAAAGAATTCACCTTGGCAACATCATCTATTTTGTTGTGGTAACTAAATGCTTTGTGAATATATTGTTACCCCTCTGCCAAGCACAATCATGAATTTTCTCATATAGCCTAGGGATTCTGCAACAACTGATCACTTGGTTATAGAAACAAATGTTAACACTTTAGCCTCTACAAGCCTTCTGTATTCTGTATGATGTTCAACCGAGGGTTAGATCTCAAGATTTTCTATTTTATTGGGATATTCAAAATTTGTGCTTTTAATGACCCAGGGGTCTGTGGAAATCATTCTAAAATACTTCTTGTTCTTCGTTACTTAGTGGTGAAAGAGTAGTAAAAATTCTAATTTTACTGTATGTATTTAGATATCTTCATGCAAATCTTTATACACAGTCAAGGAAAGGACAGGACATTACACATTAAGTCTGGCTACTGTGGTAAACAAATGCATTTTGCAATTTCTCAAAAGGTCCCAAAAAAGTTTTTCTCTTTAAACCTCTAAATACCTTGTTTTCTGTCACTGTGACAAGTTGACATCTATAGAAAACTGCAAGGTCAGCATTGCGTGAGGAGAGGCCATCCAGCCTCTCATTTTGTCTCCATTTACTGGTAGGCATGAAGTTGCCTGATGGCTGGATATGCAGGTTTAATTATGAAAGGTGATCCATGTTGTAACAATGGAAGATAGAGATCTCACTGCTACTGTGTAAACTGATCCACATCTGCCTCTGTGTCCAGTGACTACTGGCTCAAGAGTTTTCTTACTGGCCGACATTTTTTCACTATCAGATATAGATGTGTGATCCTCGTCCTCTCATCTAGTCTTTAGTTCAATAATTCAGTTGTGATTTATTGGGTGTCTGTGTTTACAGGTTGCTGAGTATCAAGGTTTTTGAGAATGCATGCAATTTTCGATATCACTCTTTACAATTAAGGGCAACAAATAAATTGCCGTGTTTTTATATAGAGATTTGATATGGGAAAAACATTTTAAGGCAGATTTGTCATTTCTAGTAAACAATGCTTCTTTTTTCACAAGAAAATAGACCCAATTGTTACTATCCAAATAGAAGGAATTTTGAGCTTTTATGCGATCAACAAGGCATACAAAGAACATGTTGTTCTACGGGCAATTCTGTGATCCATTTTGATATTTCCCATGCTAACAGAGGCAATTTCTCTTGCAATGTTTGCATGATTTAACAAGTGTCAGACGCTATCACTGAAATCCCCCAAGTCAAGCCTCACAATAAATAGCAACAGTTTGTTGAATGCAAATGGCCGCCTTCACAATTCATTCTTTGTTTTTAATGACTTGCGAGGCAAATTTAAACTCAGTATAAGATGAAAGGTCAAACAGTCATTTTAGATGCAAATGACAAGGAGATTGTTCTAAGAATACAGAATCTGGCAACCGTGTGAGTCATGATTATTGATAAAAGTTTGAATTTTCATTTTCTTGTAATGAGTCAGAAATTCAAATGGCAATTATGATGACTTGATTTTATCAACTCGTTTACTCTTTTATATGCATTAAGAAATGGTATATATTTTTGTACAAGAACAGCAATATTTTTTGTATAACAAAATCCACCTGAAATGTTGTGATTTTCACAATAATGATATTGTAACCCAGAAAGTATCACTGTTTTTAACTGATTTGCTGTTTTTTTGCTGGATTTATTTCTAAGTATTTGTTGCAGTTATCACAAAGGTTCACTTCTTCCCCCAGTGTTATATTTATTTTCGGCTTCATCGAGTTAACAAGAAGCTTTTTATGGCGTAGTAACTGCAGCTATACAGATAATAATGCAGACATTAAGACCATGAATCAAACCAAGACCTTAAAATGATATCTCTGTTACAGTTCGTGATGGAGACACTGTCAAACACTACCGAATCCGACAACTGGACGAGGGAGGATTTTTCATTGCACGGAGAGTGACGTTTAGAAGCCTATCGGAACTAGTTGACCATTACAGCGGGGACGCAGACGGTCTGTGCGTCAACCTACGCAAGCCATGCTCACAGGTAGGCCAGCATCTAGATCAGGATTCTAATGGAATCAACACCAAAATAGTTTTCTTTTATGGTCAACAGCTGAGGAGGTCATTTTTGCGAATTCTAAATATATTAGATTTCTTGAAAGGACTTTTAGCTATGAAGATGGGTGCATTTTCCATGGCCTCCTCTAAACACCTTACCACCAATTCCACTAAGTTTTCATATTTATTATGTAGAATTCTGTCAATAAGTAAGTTCTTATACCTGTTTGAAAAGGAGTCACTGGGAAATGTGCTTATCCTCAGCTTTATGTCCTATTTGGTGAATAGGAGGACTATTTCTATTTCAAAACTTTAACTCTTTAAAATTGATGACCCTAGCCCCTCCAGCTGTTTGCCTAGGAACAACAATGCTGATGGTTTCAAATTTGTTTTTCCATCCAAAAAACTAAACTAGCTGAATTTTCAACCCTTAAAATCCCCAAATTATTGGTCCTAGTAGATTTAGCTTCATTTCATTCCCTGTAACTTGCTTGATAAAAATAGAGTAAATTTTTCAATTATGAATGATGATTCATTAATTCATTTACACATTGATAACAAAATCAATCATAAAATTTCCATCATATTATTTTTATATTTATTTGTATTTTTCCATATAATTTATGTTGTCTAGTATTTTTAATTATTGTTACCTCAATGAGAATGAGGCAAGTCTAGCAGACTTGCTGAGGATATACAGGTACGGATGTTCACTCGCGAGGTCGCCGTGACCTAAAGATGTAGATGTGAACGAGGCGTTGTGTCAGACAGAGCCGGTATGAATAAATAATCATCTTGGCTGTACAAGTTGGGAATGCTGGGTGATTTACAATCAGAATATCTGCCGGGCTATACATAACATGATTTATTCATAAGAGTAGGAAGAAGAACTTGTATATGACATTGATCCATTGTAAAATTATGAATTTATATATATGACCCAGGTTTTGAACTGTTATGAATTCGCATAGAATTTTGAAATGTTTGAGATTATCTCAAAAGAGAATCTGTCTGCTAATGGTTTAAATATTTTGCTGAGGCAGCATTACTCTAAATCTCTCACTCACTCCAAGATAAATCTATTTTATCAAACATATCAAGAGCCTCTTAGGATGATCACCCTAAATCTAGACTTGCTTTACAAGTGGTTCTGTCACGATCTAGGGTCGTACTGTTAAAGACCTTTGTCAGTCTGTTGAGTCACCTATGATTAAAGGAGGCTAATGTCTAACTCTCCACTAAATCTAGATTTGTTAAAAGAGGTAATGTTTCAGGCATGGGCAACAATGTGAAAATATTAAAAACCTGCAATGTTTTCAGTTAAAATCAGCTTCAGTAGGTTTCTAACATACTTTCAGGCTTAAATGATAATTACTTGAATTTGGTACTATAATTGAATTAAATATCTTAGTTATTCTTTACTGAGAGGAATTTTTGCACTTTATCGCAGGAATATTGAAATGTCAGTCATATATTTATTTTATATGTTTTTGCTACAGAATTTGATAAAGAATGGTTACTGTATAAACTATATAGATTTAACGATAGACCTATCTGCTTAAACAACTCGGCTCATTTCTATTTCCTTTGTACTGCCACATGTATTTATAACAAAGTAAATAGACATTCAAAATTGGGTCTTTTAGAAGTATTGGGTTAGCAAATGTTTCTTTTCTACTCCTTTCAATGAGTGCTTTGAGTGCTATTAGCCTGTGAGCCAGACCCTAAAATAAACTAAAAGTCCATAAAAAGACCTGAGAGCTCAAATTTATTTTCTGAAAATGAATAAATCTCAGTCATCTTTTCATTATGTTTTTGTTTTTCAAATTTAATGTTTTTGTAAACAATTTCTTTCCAAAGTCTAATAGTTAGACTAGTAATTAGTTCTCTATGAAAATTCAAATAAAGTATTTACATAACAAGAAATAAGTTTCACCCATTACAATTAGGATAATTATTCCCTTGCGGCACAGTTATTCAGAGAGCTATTGTTGAGTTTTCGGAGGACTCTTAAAAGAGGTAAATCATAATGTTTTCTCAGGTGTATAAACCTTTCAACCCTAAAATACTTGAAGCGAGTCACTGGGGACAAACGGGACTACTTTTCAACGCATGGACTATCACTTCATGATTCATTGACCAGAGGCAAAACTTTCGCTAGGTCTCATTCAATATGATCAATGCAGTTTCATTGAGGCGCCTTGCTCCTGCTGTATTCAAGTAAAAATAAGAAAGAGTTAAATTGATTAGAGATTGAGTGTTTTGACTTTGTCGGGAATGAGTCACTCGGTAAACATTCTCCAAGGTGGTAGTAGGAAGGGCGGCTTTTATAGGGTGGATGGTTTTATTTGTTGTAGTGGATACTGTTAGTGAAGGGTATTTGGAATGAATTTAGAAGTGGCATGCATATGAAATGAAAATGTTTTTTCACAGTTTTGTTGACTTGAAAATCTTAAATTTCCTAAATAGATTTATATCTTTTATTGCTGCCCCAACCATTCTATATCTAACACAAGTATCGATGTATGAAATGAAGTTGATGTATTGGAGTTTCAAATCTAATTGAAATAATTTATGCATATTTATTTGTTAATATTTTTTCCAAACATCATGAAAAATCATTGACTTGCCAATTTTTCTAATTGTTTAAATACTACTAATTGGATTGACTTTTGAAATTTTTTTTTGGAGATGTGAGAAGCTCCTCTAAAAATACCTGCAATCATCTTAACTTAAATAATATTAACAGTTATAAATAACCCCAAAAAAATTCCATTTATGAATTATGAAGTCCAATTATTAATTTCAATCCAAATTCCTTTCATCAATCAAGGTGTTAACTAGATTCAACATTAAGCAGAAAACTGTTTCACATAAAATATTTTGATAAATTCTCCACCATGAAATAGCCCCAGCTGCACCAATAGTCAGAGGTGAAGTACTCCGCAAGGTTAGAAATGATTTGTCTTTGTTCAGAAAGCAATAAATCATGGCCAATTCCCAATAAACAAGCATAATATCTCGCATCAGGAAACTTTCTCACAAGCGAGAATTGGCTTCTTTACAAATACCCAAGTACAAAGCTAAGACTGTGTGAAATGTCATTTTAGAAAATTAGGAAAGCCACTGTTAAATAATTCAATGCGAAAAATATAACAAACTTTTGAAACATAGAAAAAGAAATCAAGTTAGCACATGCAATTTGCCGCTATCTGAACTGAGTATGCTATTGACATGATACAAAGTTTATGAATATCCAAATAAGGATAAAATAACAATGATAGTAGTCATTTCTTAGTACATTTGCCATCAAATTTCTCCAAAATTTTATTTTTTTGAGTAAAAGTATTTTTGAAAACGATCTGAATCCATAAAATGGTTCAAATGTATAAAAGTGTTTAAATAGTTGATTGTAGAGTTTGTTCTACATATCGCAATATTATTGCAATGCAGGAGCAGTATATTGCAATATTCAAATTTTGGTACAATAGTCTATCATGTATAAGGGTGCGCAGTATTATCCATATATCTGTAGATTGCAATACAGGAACAACATGATACGAATCGGTACACACTTTTGAAATTATTCAAATTTATTGAGCATTTTAAAATGAGCTATTTCCATCGAAAATTACTAACCAACACAAACAAATGTAACAAGATTTACGTAAAGTTTGTTTCCAAGTGTAAAATTATGTTGTGAATATAGCTCAAATATCTATACAGATCATAAACAGTGAAAAAATATCCATTCCAAAACGGCTCCTAGCTGAGCAATGATGATTGTTCTCACCGCTCATATTTATAAAAAGATAGTGTGCAAATTCTTAAATTAAAAAGTACCAATATATTGCAATACGTATTGCAATACGCTTTTCTGTATTGCAATATATTGCATTAAAGAAAGGGGGAACGATACCCATCCTTAGATATACATGAATGATGTATTACATCTCCATCCCACACATACTGTACAACTCGTACAAGTAACTGTGCACAATTAGATACAAAAACAAAGACCGGATGTTTTGACATTGAAAAAAACTTTTTTTGTTACACGGCATCAATGGTTTGCTCACGTTCCCCCAATAACTCATTATAGTAATAGAAGTTTCTGCCAAGCAGGTATCACGATTGTTTTCATTGAACACTGTTGAATAATCTTGCACCTGTAGTTTGCATGTACCGTCACTACATAATGTAGAATCCATGTAGCAAGTTGGTATTAAAAAATAAAGTATACATATGTAATTGAAATAACTGGATAGATAGATATAGAAGATCATGCATTTCAAAATGGTCCCACGATTCTTGAAAACTTGATTTTGAGCAATACCCATCAGTGTTTCATCACTACATAATAAAACAGATTATCATAGTCGTGTAGGAAAGTAGTGCGCACATCACATGTATGTTGGGAAACCCATTCAGGAGTCATGTAATCATATCATCTGTACAACTACTTATGGATTAAGACATAGTCAATGTGAAACAATTGTAGAATCTTGTAGAAAACTGACAAAGTCAGAAATATTTCCGAAACAATGAAAACAGACCGGTGGCTGTAGAGCTACTCAATGTTCAATACCGTTTTCGTCCTAATAAGCGCCCCCTCTGTACTGTCTTGTCTTCGTGAAAGATAACAGCAGCTAACCCATCAGAATTATTGAGTTTATTCTTCTCATCAGTATAGTGCTGACAACGGGTAAAAAACTGGAATATGATAAAAATCTCATTAAAGCTTATACTCTTGTTACATTGATTTTGTTATTTTACACCTTTACAATGATTGACATGCATCCATGAATGAATGATAATCATATTTAACCTGCTATAAAACTTTACATGAAAGTGGGGCAAACTGCCAAAACTAGGTCATGAATAGATCTACATAAAACAGATATTCTGATAGAAAGATTACAAATAATTTGTTTATACATTGTGAAATGCTGTTACAGATGTTGTTATACAATACTCACTCTATGGTGGGCGTAAGTTTCGCCTTGTGCCGGTATCATATTAGGGGAATTGTTCCCAACCTATAACAACATGACCATGCGGTCGGCTAGCCTGAAGTATGAGACTCTCTAACAGAAGAGTTCTAAAGATAGTAATTCAATTGAAGCATTCGTAAAAGGTGTGCTTAAGTGCAATAAAGGCCATAAACAAAATGTGCAACAGAACACACCCCCCGATGGTATTCATACTGAATATCATTACAACCTGTTAAAGTTTAACATGAAACTCTAATACTATGAGAAAAAACTAAATAAAGCGACAATTGCTTATGTTTGAAATAGGAAAGGAAAAACCTATCGTTGATAAAACTCCTTGGGAAAAACGTGTAAGTTAATTCACTGCTGATCTTTTGCCAACAGCACTGTTAGCTCAGTTATCGGACGAGTGTAAGTGACCATTTTGCCTTTGTCCTTGTCATTTCTCCAGACACGAACTGTCACCTGGCGAATGTTGCCATCAGCGCTTGGTATCACAGTCTCCACTACTCCAAGCTTCCACTCGTTCCTATGGAGATTCTTGTCATTTAGGAGAATTACATCTCCCACCTGAATGTTGTTCTCAACATTCTGCCACTTTCTCCTTGGCTGAAGTGATTGTAGATACTCAGCCTTCCACTTTCTCCAGAAAGCATCAGCCAGAGACTGTACCTGTCTCCACTGTGACTTGTAGAGAGTCTTGATGTCATGAGTTTGAGTCAGATCACCAATATTTGACAAAGGTTCAGTTTTTTGGGTCAACAATGCGGATGGGCTCAGCACTGTTGGAGACTCGGGATCTGTAGATACTGGTATGATCGGACGGTTGTTCACGATAGCACACACCTCTGCCATCAGCGTAATCAGCATGTCATGAGTGAGTCTAGTGTATGCCTGATCAGTGAGCAAAGAGTCAAGAACACGTCTACACACACCAATCATTCTCTCCCATGCTCCGCCCATATGTGAGGCATGGGGAGGGTTGAATTCCCACTGCGTCCTACTGTCATTTAGAAACTTCTTGATGCTCCTATCTTCTACATTGACCACATTAACGCCTAGTATGTCCGTGGCACCGACGAAGTTTGTTCCTCTATCTGACTTAAACTTCTTCACATTTCCTCTGACTGCCGTAAATCTTCGTAATGCATTGACAAATGCGTCCGTGCTAAGGTCCTCAACTACTTCAATGTGTACAGCGCGGCACACTAAGCACGTGAAGAGCACCGCCCAGCGTTTGCAACTTGCATGTCCTCCTCTTGTTCTCCGAGCGACGATGTTCCAATGTCCAAACACATCAACTCCAACATAGGTGAAAGGAGGTGAAGGCTCTAGCCTTTCACGTGGGAGATCAGACATCTTTTGAGTAGAGGATTGACCCCTCAACTTCCTACATGTGACACATCGATGGATAATGGATGATACTGTCCTCTTCATTCCGATTATCCAGAAGCCCGCAGAGCGTACTGCTCCCTCCGTGAAGTGTCTGCCTTGATGTTCGACCTTGTGGTGGTAATGGAGTATCAGTAATCTTGAAGTGTGACAATCTCTTGGAATCACTAGAGGATGTTTGGTGTTGAACTCTAAGTTCATCTTGCTCAATCTTCCTCCAACTCTCAGTAAGCCTTGATCGTCGAGGAAGGGATCCAATGACATCAAAGGACTGGTCTTGGGCAGTCCACGTTTCGATGCGAGACAATCAATTTCCTTCTTGAAGCTCTCGTATTGGACCTGCTTGATGACAAAGTTCTCTGCCTCTATATAGGTTCTGACATTTATATCCTCTCTTGAAGCCTTGTCGATTTTTCTCTTTATAAAATGTTTGAGTTGAGCAATGCCGTTCAGCAAACTTTTCCATGTTGAAAAGCGTTCAAACCGGTGTATGCCGAGAAGTCCTTTTGCTGCCTGTATTTGAGTTGTGTGAACTCTCACTTCTGGCAAGTGCCCTGGTTCTGTGTCGGTCTCTTCGGCTTCACCTTCTGAGTTCTCTGTCCTTTTCTGTGTTGGTCCTGAGATCCAAGTACTCTGTGGCATCTGTGATGCTTGAATGGATCTTGTGCCTTCATCAGCAGGGTTTCTGTCTGTGCGTACATAATTCCACTGGTCCGCAGAGGAAGACCTGAGTATCCTTGCTACTCTGTTGGAGATGTACACGGTGAACCTTTTGGTTAAGTTCCGAATGTAGCCGAGTACAATCTTGCTATCGGTATGATAAGTTACTGACGTTGATGGAATGTCCAAGCTGTCACACACTATATCTGCCAGCTCCACTGACAAGACTGCTGCGCACAATTCCAACCTAGGAATGGTATGTCCGTGTTTAGGTGCCACTCTAGACTTTCCCATGATGAATCCGACTTGACGTTCCCCTTCCGGATTCTCCAATTCAAGATAACACACAGCTGCAATAGCTTTCTCAGATGCGTCGCTGTACATGAGTATGCGCTTCCCTGCAGCTCCCCTGAATGACAATCCTGTAAATTGACGAGGCACCCTCAAGTCTCCAAGTGCTTGAAGTGACGTCAGCCACTCTCTCCATTCTTGTTCATGCTGTTCTGACAGCACATCATCCCATCCAACATTAGTGAGGACTATATCTCTTAGAATGAGGCGACCTCGGAGTGTCAGTGGCGCCAAAAATCCCATGGGGTCATAAATGCTATGAACAGTTGAAAGCACTCCTCGCTTTGTGTAGGGTTTGTCACCGACAGATGCCTGCAGTAGAAACATATCGGTCTTTACATCCCAGTACATGCCAAGACTGCGCTGCATAGGAATACACTGTTCGCCGTGTTCCATGAAATTCATGTCCTTGAGATCACTGGCCCGATCGTCAGGTGGAAAGGCACTCATCACACGTGGGCTGTTTGATGCAATTTTGTGGAAACGGATATTACCATGCGTCTTCAGAGCTGTTTGCGTCCTCTGAACCAAGTCGATAGCTTCACCTTCTGTAGGTAATGAGGTTAGTCCATCATCCACATAGAAATTGCTCTTGACAAATTCTTCCACATCTTGTCCGAATTCTGGACTGGATGATTCGGCGACCTTCCGTAGACCAATTGTTGCGATAGCTGGTGATGGCTTGTTCCCGAAGACATGGACTTTCATCCGGTACTCAGTAAGTCCTTTGTCAAAGTCATTGCCGTCATGCCACAGGAACCGCAGATAATCCCTGTGTTTTTCAGGTACATGGAAGCAATGGAACATCTTCTCGATGTCACCTACCACAGCTATGGCCTCCTTTCTAAATCTCAGCAAGACACCTAATAGTCTATTAGCAATGTCTGGGCCCTTCATGAGTACACTGTTCAGTGAAATTCCTCCAAATGAGGCAGACGAGTCAAACACACCTCTGATCTGTTGCGGTTTCTTCGGATGATGAACTCCGAACAATGGTAAATACCAAACTTCTTTATCACTCGCTAATGGCGGAGCTTGTTCGGCATGATTCGCTGTTAGGATTTTATCCATAAAGTCAATCATCTGTTGACGCTTCACTTGATCCCTATCAAGGCTTCTTTTCAAAGACTCGGCTCTTCGGGCTGCTTGCTCCTTGTTGTTTGACAGAGTTGGTCTTGAATCCTTAAAGGGTAATGGTGCTACCCAGTTTCCTTCAGGTCCCCTTATCATTTCCCGATCCATGATACTGAGAAATTGCCTATCCTCCTGTGACAGACCTGGCTTGTCATCATCCTTTGTCGCGATGAATAGTGGGTTTTAGGTTATGTCGTCAAGACGGTCCTTGATCAAGAAGTCATTTGGGCATGGCTTGAGAACTGTGGGTCTGCCGTTAGACAAGCAATAAGTCTTCTTAACAGTCACCGAGTCTACCTGGTCCGGGGCATGCACCCTTCCAAGACAGGTTTCGCCTATTATTACCCAGCCCATGGGTAACCTCTGAGCGTATGGAGACCTTCCAGGTCCAACACGCTGATCCAGGACATGATGAGCTTCTGCCATGTCCCTGCCTATGAGAAGAAGAATCTTTGCCGAGTTGTCTACAGGTGGTATCGCCTCTGTCAAATCTGTTAGGTGGGGATAGTGCCTTGCTACAGCGGGTGTAGCTATTTCTTCTCGTGTGTCTGGTATCTCACTACATTCTGTGAGTGCTGGGAGACTGAGTCTACAGTTTCCATCCAATGATTCAATGTCGAATCCACTAGCCCTGCGCCCTGAGGCTTGTACAGTGCCTGAACAAGATGAAAGAGTATAGTCAACTCTTGGTCCTTCAACGTCCATGAGATCAAAGAACTCTGCCTTCGCGAGTGAAGAGTTACTCTGGTCGTCCAAAACTGCGTACAGTTTCAGAAAGTTCTGAGGTTGGCCACTCGGGTATACCTTCACCAGTACTATTTTGGCGCACGACTTCCCATTAAATCCTTCACCACAGATCTGTGTACAGCTTGATTTAGCTGAAGTCTTTGGCGTGAATCCCTTTCCATTCCAGTTGTCCACATTAGCTCTAGGAGGAACTGGGCCTGAACCCGGTGGTCTCTCATAGTTCTCATTGTGCAAAGCAGTAGCATGTCTGTTACTGTCACAAATCTCACAGTGAGGTTTTTCATTACAATAGATTGCCAAATGTCGTGATGCGCAACACTTGTAGCAAAATCCTTTCTGTCTCAGATAGTCCTTGCGTTCGTCAAACGGTTTGGTCCTAAAAGACTTACACTCATTCAGTGTGTGGTTGGTATGGTGAATGGGGCACTTATCTATCTGTCTACTCACGTCCTCTGCCCTTTGTCCGACTTCAGTTTTCTTGGCATGAATGCTGTAGCTGAATGGCTTGCTTGATCTCTCCTTCCTGGCTTGAGCGTGCTGTGCTTGTTGTGGAGGTCCACTGTCATAAGAGAAACTTGGGTCGTTCCGTAGTTTGCTTACTTCGCGCAGAAATGCAACAAACTCAGTGAAGGGTGGGAATGGTACTCCTTTGTCTTGCTTGTACCTGAAAGCACGGGAAGTCCATCTTTCTTGAATCCCGAATGGCAGCTTCTGTACAATGGGAATTACTCCTGAGGATGAGTCATAATATGAGAGCAAGGCAGAATACTTTGGATTTTGCTTGAATGAGTCAATTTCTGCGACCAGATCTGCTAAGTCATACAATTTCACAGAGTCTTTGTTTGCAAGTTTTGGAAAGCTTGACAATCTAGCTTCAAGAGAAGCCTTAACCATTTCTGGACAGCCGTACCTTTCATCTAAACGGTCCCACAATCTCAACAAACCCCTCTCTGGGTTATCAACAGTGGCTGCTCTAATGCTAACTGCATTCTTATTGGACTCTGGTCCCAACCATTTAATTAACAAGTCAAATTCCTCAACTGCACTAACATTTACCTCAATGACAACACTTTTGAAATTTGATTTCCAAATGGCATAGGACTCTGGTTTATCATTAAACCTGCCAAGACGTGACAATGACAAGTCTTTCTTCATGAGAAAGTGAGCAATATCATAACCCTGAAATGAAGAGACATTTGGACTACAATGGTTACCATGGTTACCTGAAACTAAGTTTGCTACATGGGAATTTTGTCCTCTAAAATCACCATTATTATCATTGTTAACATGCTCAATCAAAATGTCAGTATTTTGGTTAACAGGAATGTTCTGATCTTTATTGTCCTTGTGACCTGTGGCGTCATTAGGGTTAACACCTGGGATATTGTTCACATCTGGAAGATTGTTCACATAGTCTTGAGTTCGCTGAGTTGGATCCTCCATAGAACTGGAAATGCCATCTGAAGATTCTTCCAGTGATTCATTCACAGCTTGCAGAACTTTAACCTCCGCTTCGATGACTGCAGTCTTCTTTTCGTGAGCTAGGAGAGCCTTCTCAGCTTCCATCTCGGCCTGTCTCTTGATAAGTTCTGCTTCTTTCTTTGCATATTCCAGTGCGACTTTACTGGATTCAGCTTCTGCCTGTTTCCGAGCCAGTATTACAGATAGTCTTGAAGATGTCTGTGAAACTGTGCGACGTCTTGAACTTGTTTTCTGTGTCTTCTTACTTTGGTGAGAATGCACAGACTTCTTGTCTGTTACACCCTGAATCCTTGACTCAATGTCCTGAGTGATAGAGTTCATAGTTGATATCACTGCCTGATCATTCTTCATGTGTATCTGCAATTGTTCTTCACTTTCAGGAACACCATATCTTTTCAGGAATGCAGAATAATCAGATGAAATTGTTCTGTATCTGTTAATTATCTTTGTAAAGTTATTTTTACAAATTCTGATCTGTTCTAGATCTGTGGAACACCTTTGGAGTTCATCAGGGACAGAATGAATTTCCTTAACAGTCTTTTCTAATCTGTCCTTAAATTCTTGATTTTGAGAATCAAAATAGCCCTTTCCCTTTTCAGATAATCTTCTGAACCTCTCTTGCCCTTCTTCAAAGGTGCTGAGAACTTCAAATTCTATTTTAGAATCAGCCATTATTCACATTTATTCTGATAAGAATTATAAGCCTTGTAGACACCAGATGGAGTCTTCCTTATTACTTGACGTCTGTCATAGATTTTTTACTGTACTGTCTTGTCTTCGTGAAAGATAACAGCAGCTAACCCATCAGAATTATTGAGTTTATTCTTCTCATCAGTATAGTGCTGACAACGGGTAAAAAACTGGAATATGATAAAAATCTCATTAAAGCTTATACTCTTGTTACATTGATTTTGTTATTTTACACCTTTACAATGATTGACATGCATCCATGAATGAATGATAATCATATTTAACCTGCTATAAAACTTTACATGAAAGTGGGGCAAACTGCCAAAACTAGGTCATGAATAGATCTACATAAAACAGATATTCTGATAGAAAGATTACAAATAATTTGTTTATACATTGTGAAATGCTGTTACAGATGTTGTTATACAATACTCACTCTATGGTGGGCGTAAGTTTCGCCTTGTGCCGGTATCATATTAGGGGAATTGTTCCCAACCTATAACAACATGACCATGCGGTCGGCTAGCCTGAAGTATGAGACTCTCTAACAGAAGAGTTCTAAAGATAGTAATTCAATTGAAGCATTCGTAAAAGGTGTGCTTAAGTGCAATAAAGGCCATAAACAAAATGTGCAACAGAACACCCTCCCTAATAAGCGCCCCCTATTACAAATTTCCATATAACAGAGCGCCCCCCCCCCTCCCCTTCATACGTAAAATGGCCTACCTCTACTGCTTTTCCAATAGTTTTTAGTTTATCCGGGCCTGTGAATGTGTAGTTGCACTGAATTTCCACGATCGACCTACTTTCATTCTCGTTCAGAATCCCGACAAATGCTAGTTTCGTTTGTCTATAACGTATTCCTAATAAGCGCCCCCCCCCCTTTCTGGGGTATCCTAATAAGCGCACCCTTTGGATTTTTGCAAGCTAAGCGCCCGGGGCGCTTATTAGGACGAATACGGTATATAGAGTAATTCGTGAAGGCAATACCATGAAGAGATAAGATCTAAAGTATTTTTGGAAAGTTAAAAATAAGGACATAGACAATCCCATTGTCTGTAAAACTACTCAAGGTGCAGAACATAGTATGAAGATAGGCAATACCTACAAGCAAAGTGATGAAATCAGAAATATTTTTGGAAAGGAACTAATTTTTATCTAGACAATCCCTTTTGCTGTTTAACTACTAAAGGGAAAACATGAAAAGTATAAGCAAAGAGTAAGACAAGGCGGTGCATGTTTAGGAAAGCTATGAGTCACAAAAGCAGCTGTGCAAATATTTTTGTAGACTTAAACAACTGGAGTGCTGCAACTAGATTTTAATTTGTGTAATTACGCAGATAAAAATTAGGTGGTGTGTTGTTGCAATATAGTGGTCTCACAGTTTGAATGCATCATGCAAAAAGTGATTATTAGTGCATAGGAAAGCATATAAAAACATTCATTTCTGCAAACTGGAATTGGAAATCCCATAGCTATAAATAGTGTTTTTCATAAGTTGAAAGCCACGATTTCATGATTCTCTTTTTCTTTGAATTTAAAATCATAATGAGGATTTTGCCCAAATGCCAATGTCTGTGAAGTTACATCCTCTCTGTTTTGTCAAAATCTTGTTTACTTTTCTGGCAAAATTCTTTTTCGATGATCAAATATTTTTGTCCCCTTTTAAGATGGGAAGTGGCCTACTATCCTTAATAGACTGACCACTAGACCAACTTGTTATATCCTAGCACTAAGTCAACCATGAAGCTCTGCATACCGGTAGTTTGTTTTAAGTCTTCCTCTCTGTGTTCAATGTCATTAATCAAGACAGTCAATTATGTTCCTTGTTAGTTTTCAATTTGAGATTTCCTGCTGAGTAGAACACTTGTTATAAAGAAATCTTTGATATGAAGAACTAAGTGATATCCGTATACTTTCCTCATTTCACTGGCTATTTGAATTAACTGTCAAACCAATGAAATAACACATGAATGGAATAACCCTTCTCAGTCAATACTGCACGCTTTATATCTTCATTTGACCATCTTGGTTAGTCCAACTTCTTGAGTGTATCATCGAGTTAAACTCTTTTGTAAATCAAGGTCCTTTATTCATCAAGTTTTGTTTAATTTCATGGAAACCTTAAAGCATTAAGAAAATGAGTGTAATTGTTGAAGGTTATATAATCATAAAAGTTCAAGTCTACCTCATTCAAAATATTAAATCATTGCTCAAAGGTATTAATGGACAGAGCATAATTTTAGACTTAGAGGGCTTAACACAATTTTTACTAGCTCA
The DNA here is from genome assembly GCA_916613615.1 of Steromphala cineraria. Lineage (NCBI taxonomy): Eukaryota > Metazoa > Mollusca > Gastropoda > Trochida > Trochidae > Steromphala > Steromphala cineraria. Next base: position 27,270,746 of record OU744722.1, on the reverse strand, counting down.
AGAATTGTTCACTTGTCAACCAATGTCTAAAACCAGCTATATCAGAGTTTCCCTTATCAGTAGTTCCAATACTTTGGTTAGTCTTAACCTTATTCCAGACAAAGCTTTTAGCGCCAGAGTGGATACTGAGCTCTTTCTGGTTGAAGGTGTACAGGCTAAAGCTGCTAAAAGCTGCTAAGAGTACAACCCAGCTACGTTATTAATTCCACTTGTTCGACTAATGTATATTTTCTTCCTCAATAATAGAGGCCAGGAGGAAAGTTAGACCTTATTTCAGAACTATTTCAGTGACAATTTGCGTGACTTATTTCAGAACCATTTCAGTGACAATGAGCTTGACTTATTTCAAAACTATTTCAGTGACAATGAGCTTGACTTATTTCTGAGCTATTTTTGTGACAATGTGTTCGTTTTAAGATTCCGGTGACCAATTTACTGAAACTAGTCTTTTTGATGAAGATGTTTCTATCCCTAGGCCTTAGATTACAGTTGTTGAGGTATATCATTGTGTATATTGTTTGCCTTATACAGTGTCGAGTTTTCTCCAGGTAGATAATTTGGGGCTTGTCACCAACAGAAAATCATTACTTCTTAAGATAATACAATGATGATATACTATGCCATGTCACATGTTTAAAAAAAAATAAAGGCAAGTATCTATTTTCATGACGACAGGAAATTATCATTGTTGGGAAAAAAAGCAAATCATTTTCATTTCCTAGGTTATCTTCTATTCTCACCAAATTATCAATATTTCTTTGTGCATTTGTGGCACAAGCTGCTGAATAATGAAATAAAAGATCAAAGGAAAGATGAGAAATGCAACAAAAGAATTGTGCAATGATTTCATTTCCTGTGTCACTAAACTTGCCAATATATCTTTTTTCTAAGACAGGCCTTATTGATTGATCAAAATAATTTTTTTTTAGGTCATTCTTTTTCAATGTCAGGTTATAAATTCGAAAATATAATTAAAAGACAAAAAATATAGGCCAAAGATGTCAGAACAAAATATTTGAGCGAACAAATTTACTAAGATGTTTAAGGCATTTTTTTCATAATCAAAGACCGTTTTGGAATTCTTGAATAAGGTCAAATGATAATAACCCAGATGAAAAGAGGTCGAAAGGGCAACAATGGTAATTGATCATCGGGTTATGTTGTTCCACTGCGCTACTCATTTACAAGTGCCTTTCTCTGCTAACGATTTGGAGCTAAAAAATTCAGGAAGCCGCTCATTATGCTTTTCCTATCGACTACTGTTGAACAAATTGACACTGCAATTAGAGACGCTTGTGAAAATATTTAGAGTGCATTTGAAATTGGTATGAAATTTTAACATAGTGTTTGATAACAAAATTAGGATATCAAAATAAAGGGGATAGTAAGATTGTTTTAGAAAATTGTATGAAATTTTGAAAAGGGGAATTTTAAGGTTGATTATTGTGTCTTTAAATTATGAGCAAATAAAATTATAGCTTTTTGTTATCTTAAAGTTTTAAATTGTCTGTTTTGAATTAAGAAAGATTACAGATATTAGTATTGATATCTTTTGTTTTCACAATTGTTCAATATTCAAGTTTAATTATTCAGGCTTCTATTTTTTTTTTTTTTTGTGTTTTCAAAAATAATCTCTAAGAATTAAATGATGAGTAATTTAATTCGTTTTAAGAAAATGCTTTGGCACAATTCTAATATCACATTGTGTTTTGATTTTGCCTTCGAAAATAAAAAATTAGGAATTTATGGAATGAGAATAATGATTTCTAATGCAGCTAAATGTTGAGGTTTTCACATATCATTTTAAAGAAAAATAAAAAGACTCCATGAATACAACCTGTTCAATAAAACAATGTCACTATCTGTCACAATTACTGCCAAGCAACAATTCCCTCATTCTTCGAAAGTACAAAATCGAGTCAGAATTCATTCATCATAAGATAATGATACAGAATAATTATACTGAATGAAGAGGTTATCACGTGTGATAATTGTCCAGTGCCTTATTTATTGATATCGATGCAGAATTAAAGATTGCCACATGTGACCATTGTCCATTATGGTGTTTATTGATCCTCCAAGAATCCCAACTCACAGACAAGGAAGTGTTCCATCAGGAATAATCTGATTCTGGTTTCCATAGCAACCGCCCAGATGGCGAGATACTGGTCCCTTCTGCATAGCTAATGTGTAGAGATGTCAGGTGATTCGAGAAGTAAACATGGCAGCTGATGTTGACATTCATAAATTGACTTTATTAAATGTTTACTTTTGTGAAATGGAAGCAAAGCAAAGCCTGAGTAAACAATTTAAATTTTAAAAAATACATCAGAAGTTTTTCTTTCTTTTAAAAATTATTAGAAATTGGTTTGAAAGATTTACTTTTTACATTAATGAGGTTACCATATTTTAGAAGCTATAAATAGATTCTATACAAATAGTGATGTTCCTGGAAGGGGTCCTGGGGAATTTTGCCCACCCTTTTGCTTGGTGTCCCTTAAAATTTGGAAAAGTAAAATACTTTCATCACTACAAAGGGTCCTATCTGCTAAAAAAAAGGCCAAAGTGACCCCTTTACCTGACCACCTTGGAACAACACTACAATACAAAGTTCATAAAAAGAATATGACCTTCATTATACCCAACTTCACAGTCAAGGGTACATATTGATCACCATGTTTGCTTGCATTTGACAATCCTTTGCACATTTTGATGAGCTCACAACTCACCAATCTTGTTTAGATGTTAAAAAATTTGACACTTTAAACCATTATGATAAGTTGAGACACCATTTTTTAGATCAAAGGGCAGGTAATCCAAGATGCAAAATAAAAATTCTCAAGCTGAAGAGCCTAGTTCTTGACATAAGAAGCAAGCTCTCGTCAGTCATTATCAAAATGTAACATTTAAAGGCTGGAGAAGCTATTTCCCTGAGTGTGCCCACTGGGTAGAACGAGAGATAAGTTTGCTGTAGACAGGTAAACTAGATTCCAGGCTGGGCGTCCCCTTCAGCGCAAAATAACATCTGCAGTAAATCAACCTTGTGTCAACCAGAGATTTAAGAGAGCAAGTGTTAGTGAAAGTATTTCTTAATTCTTTATTTTGAAAATTCAAGTAGGCTGTAGTGAAATGTGAAAAATTCTTGTTTTGAAAATTACGATAAGCTAGAAAAGTGACTAAAAAGTAAAGAGAGAGGGACGTATTTTCTATCATTTTCTGACATTGTAATCTTAAAGATGTATTTTTTTGGAAATTCAAATAAGCTGTATTTAGGACATGTTGCCAAGAGTGGGCAAAAGTTAAAAGAATTAGGGCTGGATGTGGGTAATAAATTGTGAAAAATTTGTATTTTGAAAATTAAAATAAGAAAAGTGACTAAAATGTACTCTAGCAGGCCAAAAATTTGCTAAATTCAGACTAGTAAATAATTTGTATTGTTGATTTTTAGAAATTCTTGAAAAAATTAAAGGCTACAGGCAAGCAAAATGAATATGTGCAATGGTAGATTGAAAACAGTTTGTCTTTATGCACTATTAGAGATAAATGCCATTTAGATAGTATAACATTGTTATCTTTATGCACTAGTTTGATGATTGAATTATTTCACTACAAATCACCTCTTGAAAAGCAAGTCAAGATTTGGGTTTGAAGTAAATTAACATTTCTCCTCTGGGGTTGCCTTGAAATAGATCTTCCTGAAAAAAATGGATCCCTTTTGTTCAGAGACCTAGGTTATGACATGTCCCAGTTTTGTGTTAATGTTATGTGTCATTAAGAGACATCTTGATATGAATGTAGTTCAAGATATTTTTAGAAATTGGAGATAGACCGGTGATAGATCGATAATTGAAGCCATCAATGGATCAACTGTCAATAAAAATAACAATATTGAATAAAAAATGTAGGCTAATATCTCCTTAAAGGGGCAGTAGCACGTTTTTTGATTATTTTATTTTCTAAATTTTTCACGGATAATTGTAAGATAATGTTAAATGTATTATTTTGACAGTGTCAGAAATATCATTACACAAGCCAATCATCCATAGTCAGAGGACAAAGTAAGAAGATTCACATAAAATCCATTTGCGGCCTTTTTTTGTGAACACCTTTAATTCATTCTGTGTGATAAAAAGGAATCACATGGCTAAACTTTACGTTATATACTTGAATTATAACTGCTCCATTTAGTTTAAATACATTGTCTTTTAATTGGAACCATTAATTTTCATTTTCCTGACATCACCATATATTCCCCCTAAAAACGTGCTACTGCCCCTTTAACTGAAAGGACTCTCCGTAGTAATATATCTTTCATTTCGAGTGCAACGTAAGGATGTCTTCAAAAATTATATGAAGATTAATTTTACTGTAGTGCAGACAAGAATAAACAAATTCACAACTCGTGTCTAAATGAATTGGTCTACGCACTTGAAAAATACCGTCGTGCACCGTGATAAATTGACAGCCATTACCTTTACATGGCAAATGCTCAACCGGGCGACCTATCTGACGTCATCATGGATTAAAAACTGGTACTAGGTGAGTACTTGAAGTTTAAGTTCATTAAGAATTACATGAGGAAAATTTTGTTTTTCATATCTACCCCTTTTGATTGAATTTGCAAATTATCCCTTTCTTCAATGAAAAAAGACAATTCTTGTATTTACTTCAAGCAAAATCATCTTTTAATACATCATGACATGATATGGTTATGATAAAGCATTAATTCTTAAATTTGTTTTAAAATGTTAAATATATTTAAAATCAGTTTTGATTCAATTGATCACTTTGTTTATCATATTGTTCATAATTTCCAAAATTCCAAATTGTCTTTTTTTCAATCAAAGAATGCTTAAGTTAGTCCCAAATTAATTTTCATCATTCAAATACCCAAATATGTTTGTTTATCCTTTACTTACAACTTTGCATTACTAATTGTTTATATACTACCGGTAGTAAAATTCCATCACTGTTCCACTTGTTAACTCATTCCTTTTTAATTGCATCTTGAGTCAAGACAATGCTTGGAGCTGAAGATTGAATGAACTTATAATGCAAAATGTAACCGTTTGTTATCACAATAACATTATTAATGGGTTTCATTTGTAAGTTTTTTATGTATTGTCCTTTAGTTAGGGACTCCAGGTGTACCCCTGAGGCAGATTGACACTTGACTCCAAGATTTGAAAAAATGAGATCAGTTTCTGAGCCAAAAGAATACTATTCTGAAACCTCTGAATTAAAAAAGTGTTGTCCAATATTCTCCCCAATCTTAAAGAGAGAGGGATGCTTTCTTTATATTTCTATCACTTTCTGAACATAGTTTGCATAATTGCAATCTTTTAAAATGTACCAATCCAGTAAAGAAAATTTGCTATATTCTTTCTCCCTTACCATCAGACATTCTGTCAATTTAGTAAATATTATATGTGTTAATATTTAGGATAAATAGAATACAAAATTTGTGTCAAAATAAGAATTTCAGTTACGGTACCAAATGCTTTTGACCCCTTGAAAACTCACTTCCGATATTTTGAACCCTTGGAAGTCCTTCCTGTAAAAAATAAGTGGGATAGTAGAATGAAAAGTTTTAGCTTATCAGACCTGAAAAAAAGGGTTAAAAATATGGACAAAAGACTCCGTACCAGATTGAGATTGTAAATTGTTGATTTGGTTTTCATATATTGACCCATTCACTGCTTATAAACCAGTAACAAACATGTTTTGAGCAAGATTTCTGCCTCAAGGGTAAGCAAGAGATCTATTAAACTATAAATTTGTCTCTTTTATACGGCTGGTGATCTTGTACATATATTTGACCTATCTTTTATACCAGGATCTCGAGGATATTGACGAGGACATGAAATGGCAGGGTTCCGATCAGCTTGATCGCATGCACTATGTTGGCTTCTGCCAGTATGTGAGGGTGAGTGAATCAACAGCCTTCAATTTGTATAATGAAGAAATTATGGCTAAATTAATTTCAAGATTTGAATCCATATATTTCTTTTTCTTCATCAAAGCAACTTCTAAAATGACACTGAAAGTAAATTTAATTCATTGATAAAGCAAAACAATTTGTTATGATTTATTTGATCTTCCCACATGATTTTGACTAATTTCGAGGGGTAACTCAGAATCACCTGAATAAAATAATGTTGCTTAATTTTATTCCAGAATGAAAAAAGAGGGACATTTTAGATGGACCTAATTGTATTGTTACTGTGACTTAGTATTTATATTTTGCAATGGCACCAGAAGGTTAGACGTTATTGGGGGCATAACAATTAATCACCGAGATCTCTTTGAATATGACATCAAAGAAGGATTACTTTAAACTTTCAACAATTTCTACTTCTCCAGAACTTGACTATTCCTCTGATTACTTATTTTCTTATATCTGTTTCAGATCGACACACTAAGTTTGGACGATGCTGTCCGGAATTTCTGCTGCAATGTTACCTACCCTTGCACATGGAGTTGCTGCTATTTGGCCGACTCTCTGAGAACTTGCTTTCAGCATCTTCGCTGTTTATCAGTTCCCTGATTGTAGGGTTTCTTGAGTGTTCAAGAATTTGAATTTATTTAAAGAGAGAGTAATGTCAGTATTTTTTTTCTGAAAATCAATTTACAGGGTACATATCTGTTAAAGGGGTAGTAGAAATTTTATATATTCAATTTTTCACTGATAATTGTACATTAATGCTTAATGTAGCATTTTGATAGTGTCAATTATCATTACACAATCCAATCATCCAGACAGACAGACAGACAGACAGACAGTATTTATTCAGTATTCAAGGCCATGGCCCATATTACAAAAATATTACAGTTTTATGTGCTATCCATAGTCAGAGAACAAAATATTAAGATTCACATGAAGTCCATTGGCAGCCATTTTTGTGTGAACACATTTAATTCAATTTGTGTATGAAAAAGGAACCACATGGCTGAACTTTAGATTCTATATTTGAATTATTACTGCTTCAGTTAGTATAATTACATTGTCTTTCAATTGAAACCGTTTATTTTCATTTTCCTGACATCACCTCATAGTCCCCCTAAAAACGTGCTACTGCCCCTTTAATACATTTACATTATTATTACATGATGTTTGATTTCTTTAAGGCATGCTATTGAGAAATATGTTGACTGCTTTAGATTTGTAATTTGTCAAATTTGTCGACACTCCTTAGTTATGTATTGCAACTTCAGTAAAAGAATAGCTTGTTTTTGTTCTCATCAACCCAAAGAATAACAAGATGGCGACTGAAACCTGACACTACTCTTCCTTTAAAACCTGGAAAACTGGTGGACCTGTTTCTGAAGTTTTAAATTTATTTCCTTATTAACCTTGAAGTCATTTTAAACTCTTTTTCATTTTATTGAAGAGTTCTTGTGATCATTGTTATAAAATAAAAATATTGTTAAATAACATAGCTTTTTTCATATTTAACATGTACCAGAGTAGAGAATGATAATTTGATATTTATTTTATTGTTATAGTCAAATTATAAGTCATTGACTTTCAAAGACCTTGCCCTGTTTTTGGGCTGAAATGGGAACATTTTTATTCCTATTTTTTTTATCAAAACCTTTTCATATCTCACCTACAAAATAATATTTTGATAATTATTTTATTGTTACAAAACACAAAGTTTTTGGGCTTAACGAGAAATTTGTATTTGTTTTTTTTATGAAACTGTTTAATGTTTCTTACAGAAATGTTATTTTGACTTGTCTTTACATGTAATAATGAAAATGCCTGTAAGAACGGCTACTTGTCGTTTTTAAATTTTCCAACTATTTGCACGTTTTATAAAATATTGTAAAAGATATCACCTTGAAAAATATCCATTTGCATGTGATTTGATATGTTATATTATTTTCGCTTTATAGATTTTAAGAATGTTGCTCAAAATAAAGTTTTTAGAAACTGTTGCCACCTGTGTTTTTTCTTGTTTCTGAAACCACGACAATAAGTGATTTTGAATTACTTCAAAAGATCGATAAACAAAAAGTTCTTTGAGCCTTTCCAGCTTTCTTCACAATTTTCTATTTATAAAAACTCAAATTTTTTCAGGCATACCTATTGTTTTGTTTAAGATTCAATCAATAAAAGTATTTTTACATCAGTCTTACAATATAAGCTTCAAACAGTGTATGAAATGAACCTGAAATGAATTTAAGCAATGAATAGGATTTTGTCAATATTCATTGAAAGACTAACCAAAAGAAATCCTGTAAATGTGATAAGCCTTGGACAAAAGTGCAGACGGGTCAAGTTAGTGTTTAGCAAAAAATGTCCATCTCCCATGATGCATCTCTCTATGAATGAAGATAAAGTGCAGCAATGGAGGTCATGACCATCCAATTCCATCTTCTATTGATCCACTGTATCAATAATGCATGGTTTGCTTTGTGATGGATCACCTACGGTGCTAGTCTGTCCCTATATCATTTGTGATAGAAAAAACATGAAATATGGAATGTGAGGAACATTAATGCGAAGCCTTAAATGCCAGTTTCTGAACTGTCAGTTTTATGCCTAGCTGCAGACCTTTGAATTTTCTGTGCTGATATCAGTGTCCCTAAAGGCGATGGTAAGCAACCTCCAGTTACTTTCTGATTGCACTATTGCTTTCTCTCAAAGTAAGCTAGAGAGCAAGCTCAGAAAACTCAAGGGTCAGCAGCAAGGCTTGAAACTGTCAGTTCGGAAACTGGTGTTTTAGGTTTTGCATAGGAAGATGATAATTTTCAAAATGAAATCAATATTGAGTTTGAGGTCAGAATCTTCAAAAGTGAACTTTGCTCAATACATCTTAGAGTACTCAACAGGATTGAATTGTTTGGGGAGGGTATATTTTGGAACAGACTCTATATCTTTATATTTTCTGGGGTTTGATGAAATTGCCCATCATTAACCCTTCTCTACTATTGAAACATACACCCATGCAGGTGTGCAGGTAATCTGTCAAACAGCACCTGAAACAAAATATTTTTAAAGACCCATCCAAGTCTATATTATTGTATCTAGTCTATATCACTGCAGTTTCAAAAAAAAATAAACAACTTCAGTGGGCTCCATTCTCATTTGATAATAATAAGTGGTATTTTGATTATATTTTCATTTCAGTGACTAAAATTTAGTCTAGTGTGCAAGCCTCACCGTAGTCTGTCAGCCAGACCTCAAAATAAAATAAAAGCCTTAGCGAGTCTATAATAACACTTGAGAGCTCAATCTCTGTCTCCTTTTCATTATATTTTTTTTCTTCAAATTTTAGTTTTTATTGGAAAAAAAAATCATTTCAGAGTATAATTGTTAGCCTAGTCTCACCACAAAGCATAGCCACAGTGTTGTAGTTTTCCTCTACATTTGGATTTCCCAGTGCTTGTTATCTCCCCACTAACCCTCGTCTCCTCTATCGGCAGGTGGAGAAGCCCCAGACCGTCGGTCTATCCTACAACACCAAGGACCAGTGGGAGATCCCCAAGAACTCCCTCAAACTCATCCGCAAGATCGGACACGGACAGTTCGGAGAAGTGTGGGAGGGGCTATGGAACAACACCACACCTGTCGCCATCAAGACTCTCAAACCAGGTACGTGCAGCATGCATTTTAGTCCAGCTGAGCTCTGGAAGTTTTTATTTTCTTATACCAGCAATAAGGAATGTACAACAGGTACAGTAGAACCTTATATAACGAACTCCAAGGGACCGAAGAATTTAGTATATCCGGTGTTTGCTATACGCATATAATTTTAATGATATTATATAGGGACGGGACTTGAATATTTGTTTGCTATATCCGAGTTTGCTATATCTGTGTTCTACTGTATCTATAAATGTCACCACCTTTAGCATTGGGTATTGTATTGACTCATTTCTAATTGTCAGATTCTGTTGATATTGACTATCATCAATCAAGTGAGCTTTGATGTGTTGATTAATGAAGCTGAAAGGAGAGAAGATGATCAACTGGGTCACTAATGAGGAGCAGTAACTGTCAGGCTGTGATCTATCTATTCATTTGGCTTGTGGTGTGAAGCTTATATTTCTGTCTTCAAGGACATGGCTGTTAATTGCCCATATGTGGCCACTGCTACTATATTGATCTTTATGCTGTTTAGTAAACAACCCTATTAATAATTCTTTTCTTCAAAACTGAATGAAAAAGTGGTTTTGCTATGTGATTTATAACTTGTTGATTAAATAAATTTTTGGATTGTTTTGCAAGTACCGGTTTGTTCCTCTATCTATGAATAACAGGAACAAACTGTGTAAAATTGTGTTAAAAAGCCATATTATTTTTGACGGAGTTATGGCACTTGATTTTATGATTAGACTTTGAGGTGATAAACAGGTCTAATGCTTAGCTGGAGACAAGTTTTTTCAGAAACAGTTACAAGTAGGTTAATGGAATATTGGTTTCGTTACACTTGATATTACTCTTGATTAAGTTTGAAAGCCATTGTGAACTTTTAGTTTCAGAAGTTATGCCATACACTGACTTATGTCCTATGGTGTAAAGCAGAGTGAAGAGATCCATGCCTACTTCTTTCTTGTTGTATACTTCAACTCAGCCAATCTCATGTTACAGGCACAATGGACCCGAAGGATTTCTTGGCAGAAGCTCAGATAATGAAGAAGCTGCGACACCCGAAGCTGATCCAGCTGTACGCCGTGTGCACCCAGGACGAGCCTATCTACATCGTCACCGAGCTCATGAAGAACGGCAGTCTGCTGGAGTACCTCCAGGGTGGGTAGAAGGACTGAGATCTAATCTGAAGTCTCAGGGATGGCAATTTTCAGCTGATCAGCTGAATTCAGCTGTTTTGGATTGTACTTACTGTAGTTTTATTCATAAATGACCATCCAAGAACCAAAATTCCATGCATTTTGGCTGTTTTTCAAATCCTTGATTGCCATCCCTGAAGTCATTAACTTTTAAAAATTAATTCACTTTACTTTTAGACTGTAATAATGGATTGTGTTTGGCCAATATTTCCGCCATCAGCAGTGTGGTTAGAAAATTTGAAATAGATATAAGTATTGTGTCTTTTAATATTTGCTTAGTTGTAACATGATTTTAGTATGAACCTTGAAAGTCTTATTCCTTTACGTACAATGGTAGGTTCTCTTAGAATATCTTATATCAAGTATATATTTGAATGAGCCTATCTTACAGGTAAGGGCCGAGTGCTGAAGCTACCCCAGCTGATTGACATCGCCGCCCAGATTGCTTGTGGAATGGCCTACCTTGAGTCCCAGAACTACATCCACCGAGATCTCGCCGCCAGGAATATCCTCGTCGGGGACTGCAACAACGTCAAGATCGCCGACTTCGGTCTCGCCAGAGTCATCAAGGTCAGAACCAAACCTTTTGTTCAAATGTTATACAAAGAATTGCCATTTTCAATAAAAGTTGTGGAATGATGACTTTCATCAGAGGGTTTTGGCCCAATGGATATCAAGATGCAGAGACATATACGCTGATGTCGCAGGATGGATGACTTTCATTTTTCACTTGATTATCAGAATTTCAAATAAAAAGCCATTTAAAAGCTGTCCGTTTGTTCAATGATCCTCAATCTGATCTTAATCCACAGGAGGACGAGTATGAAGCTCGTGTTGGCGCCAGGTTCCCCATCAAGTGGACCGCGCCTGAAGCTGCCAACTATAACCGGTTCACCATCAAGTCTGACGTCTGGTCCTTCGGGATCCTCCTCACAGAGATCGTCACATACGGCCGTGTTCCTTATCCAGGTCAGTAGAATAACACGCCTTCAGGGTAATAATGTAGCGCTTATAGCATGTCTAAGGACATGGAAAAGGTGCCATATAGATATGCACATATTATTTAATTATTTGTTGGATACAATAACTCATATGGAATTTCAAGACCCGCATTAAAGGTTTTATAAGCTTTTTCCAATGCTTTGATGTACAATATTTAGCTCATCCTATAACTTTAAACATGTTTCATCAGACGTGAGAAATATGATCAATTAAATCTATGAGTTGGTTGGTTGTGAATTTACAGCTTTTCCAAGCTTTATAGTTGGCTCCCACAATTTATCAAGTGTGGGCTATATACCTACCCACCCACATCCTACCCTAATTTGATTATATTGTCAAAACAGCTAAAAAGCATAGGGCGGTATATCCTGTTTTAAAAGATCTAAATATGACTTCAATACAAGATTAACATTAAAACAAATAACTGCCAAACCTGCTACACAGTTTTGTATGCTAAAACTATTACTTATCACGACTTTGACAAATTTATCACAAAATGAAGAACGATGTTTAAGAGTAAAATGGTAATACTAACTACCTCTCTCCTATTGCAGGCATGACCAATGCAGAGGTATTGCACCAGGTTGAGCACGGTTACCGCATGCCCTGCCCGCCAGGTTGCCCCAAGACTCTGTACGACATCATGCTCGAGACATGGCGCAAAGACGAGCTCGAGAGACCAACCTTCGAGACCCTGCAGTGGAAGTTGGAAGAATTCTTCCCCTTGTCTGTCGACCCGTCAGAGTACAAAGAAGCTTCCTACGTGCGATGAGGTGCGAGTCACTCAATCATGGACCAATGTAACTTCATCACAACTCCGCTCAAATCTTACATGGAATTTGGTTAGACAGTGTGGAATGTTTGCAAAGACTAGTGAATGCTTTTGGAGTCGGAAAAATGCCCCTGTTGGGTTTCAAAGACAGTGAATGCTTCTTGGATGGAACTAGGTCCCAAATAGGAAATGTGAACGAGTTGTCAGACTTGTTTACAATATTGCAAAGTGAAAAGACGGAATGATTCTGACTTTAGTGCTGGCCTCGTGGTAGTGTTATTGTTGACCTCGAGCTTGTGCTATGACCTTGACCCTAGGATAAATTGATGTTGACCTTGGGCGAACGCAGGACTCTGTTGAAGAGACTGGTGCTGTGAGCTATAGTTGTACAATCAGCAAACTGTGCAGCTAAAGGGTCGAACAATTCCACGGTGGCAGACGTCACCGTGACAGCTCATGACAGACACTTCAGCGTTTCATACAGAGTGTTTTAACTTGTTGTGACTTCTCTTGTGGTTTACCTTGTCTGTTTTATCCAGCTCTTAGAACAAATGCATAGTGATGAAAGGTTTTAAGCTTCTAGTACTTAAGTGCTTCAATAGGCCAATAGTCCTTGCTTGATCAACAGACTTGACCCGTGTTTGATGATTGTCTCTTGGTCATGTGACTTTCATGTTGGTCATGTGACTTTCAAGGCTTACGTGATTGTCATGCGACTTTCAAAGCTTTCATGTAAGCTTTCATGTTGGTCATGTGACTGTCATGCAACTTTCAAAGCTTTCATGTTGGTCATGTGACTGTCATGCAACTTTCAAAGCTTTCATGTTGGTCATGTGACTGTCATGCAACTTTCAAAGCTTTCATGTTGGTCATGTGATTTTCATGTTGTCATATGACTTTCAAAGCTTTCATGTTGGTCATGTGACAGTCATGTAACTTTTAAGGCTTTTAGTTGGTCATGTGATTTTCATGTTGTCATATGAAAGTCATGTGATTTCTTAGGCATTCATGCTGATCATGTGACCTTCTAAGCTCTAATGTTGTCCTTGGTGATACAGAGGACAAATGAACTCATAAATATGGGAACATCTCAAGTTTTCTATTCTTACAATGAATGTAGTATCATATATATGTCAAAGTCTATTCATGGGAATTATAACAAAACCCTTTTTTTATCATTAATGTTTTATAATAAATGTTCTGTTTTTTTCGTAAAACTGATTTAGTTGGGTTTTCAAATTTGAGGTGTCCCCTTAGTTATCTGTATATATTTTATAACTTATAGCATTCACGCATTACATGTAGTGCATAAAATGCATCTATACATCCCATCCTATCGCTCTGAATAGTCATATAGTACAACATAGTAACCTTCTCCACAACTTCACCTACTGAACTATTAAAAGCCTGTATGTCACAGAACTGGTTCATAAGAATTTTAGCATCTACAATTGTAGTCCAAAGACACAAGAATTAGGGAACTGAAAAACATTGTTACTATCTTTCTAACCCTTTCCATACACCACATCTTAGAACAGTATATAATAGTTTCACATCGCACAAGATTATCAAAACATTCCAGTGTAGTCCATACTTGTCAAAATAAAAGCCTAAAATCACACATCTCTGCAGGGGAAACTGTTGAAATTTAACGATAAAGAAAATATACATCTTGATTTATGAAGTCAAAATGAAATGAAATTAAAATGCAGTCCATAATAATAGGAAAACTTTCTATCTACTAAGTAAAACCTTTCTCAGTACTCATTAAATAAGAAATTACACTTGTACCACAAGTACGATTTCAGTTCTAATGCCTCGGTTCAGATTCTTTATTGGTCCTTGTCTTTGCAATTTTCCTAGTGAACTGGACTGATATTCAGAGCTGTGAGTAAAGATAATTATAAGAATCAAATTAAAATTTGAATACAATTATCTGAACAATAATACAGCTTTGATAACCTGACTGTTCAAGAGTACATCTTTCAATGACTAGGTGAAAATGTATCTAATTTCTCCTCATTTCCTACATTGCCCTCACTACGGGCCGTAATATCAAGGGCGTAGGGGTAAGAGTTGAAATTTTCTCGTTACAGATCTGACATTGTGAAGGTTTGACTGAATACTTAAAATCTGTCCAATACCGCTAATGGTACCAGCCAAGTCTCATAGGTTTCACTGCAATGCTAAAAGTAAGCCTTGCAGGCTTTCCTCTGCTTATGCTTTCACCTATCAGTAATGATGAAATTCACAACATATAAATGTTAAAAATTTCATTTAAACCTTTCTCGTCAAGCTATGATATAACACCCAATGCCATAAACAGAGCATCGCCAACATTTAAAGATAAGAGTTCAACAATCATGACTGATGTTTTTTTCTACGAGTTTATATAATGTCTGTCTCGGAGTTGTATTTTTTCTACAATTTGCTATGAATCATGTACCTCATGTCATGTGATGCTCTGCCTAGTCATCTTGTTCAGTGGTTGGAGTTCCTGTGTATGTTCTCGTGTCATCGAATAATAATAATTGCTTGAAATATTGCCCATAGCAATCGTTTATTCACTTGAAAATGGTTGTGAAAACATGTTTATTCATCTGATAGATATCAACTTCAAATAAGGTGTAAGACTCTTTGTCTTAAGTAGGATCTTTGTATCAGAATTCAATTTGATTTCTGTATTTCTAAAAAATAATAATGACAAATTTAGGTAAGTTTATCACTTCTCACAGACTTTTCCAAGAATATTATAGGAAATAACGTATTTCCTTCAGAATTAAAATCATTGAAAACGATCATCATTGTATCAAAATATTTTTTAAAAATCCACGTTCACCTATAGTTTTTATCAATGATTATAAAAATTTCAGATAAAAGTATCTCGATCAGGTATATGGAAACATTGTCTAGAAAATGCTAAGATGGCTTTTAGCAGTTGCAGGGTGTAAACTCAAGTAAATCAATGTGAAGTTTATATAAATTTATGAATACAATGGAACTCCGCTACAAAAACACTTGATCATCTACATTTTAGTCTCAGTAGATGTGTAGGATGTAGATAGTGAAAGGTAAATAATATATGTAACATTTAACCATAAATGAAATAAATCCTGCTTGTAGGTTTGTTGAATTGCTTTGTAGTGTTGCAAGAGTAACCTCCCTTTAATTTACTGAACTTGAAACCACCAACCTTGTTTCTCAAACATACAAGTTTCTGATAATTACATGCGAAGATGTTTTTAAAGATCATGACTAAATAATCCCACATTTTACTCAACTATGACATGTTATTTTGGTCTTTGTTCATTGATATTAAATCATTCTACAATAATTCTAACATAGCACCTGGTCTGTTTTTAAATGCATAAATTGTCATATTCATTCTGATATCAGTTATATACCATCATCTGAGAAAGCTAGAATATTACTAATCAAGGTCCCCAAGCAAAAGGGTAAAACAGTATTATTGTATGAATATAAGCTTCATAAAGAATCCCCATATGGATGTGTAACCCAAATTTATCTCAAATATGCCAAAAGAAACAATCTGGAAAAACATTTTTTACACGACTTGTATAACAATGCATTCTAGATGTATGCCTAAAATGGAAAAATTTATCCTATATAATAACCATATACTAGTAAAATAACATCTCCTTGCAACTGTTAATTAGGGTTTTTTCCTTAACGCATGTCTTGGAGTTTCTTATATTAATATCTAAATTTCACTGTTTAGTAAATATTTAAATCCAAACTTTCCTATGCTCCAAGAATTCAAATGCTGACCCTATTGATGAAGAATGGAAATGAAGGTGGGGGGAAGCTGTAGCTCTTAAAATTATTGAAATATAATAACATTAGCCCTGCAGTTCCCAATCGCTGTCAATGGCTTTGTTCCTGACATGACCATAACATCTGAATGTTACGTTTCCCAGGCTTCTTCTGTACACTGTATTCATATGTAAATCTTCGCCCACAGCGTGTGTATAGTACCTTTAGTGTATGTGTTGTCCACACTATGGAATCAAGTGCAATCTCTCTTCAGGTTTGATACTGCTGCCGACACTGTCTGTGCTTGTCAACCTGTCCGTCTGTCTGTACAGCCTGCCGCCTCTCAAAGCAAGGGCAGACGGTCTCTTTTATGTAATAAAATGGCAATATGAAATATCTTGTGTTCTTGTGATTTTTGAAATGATGGACAAGTGTTGGTCCTGTGCAAAATCAAGTGTGACTTCTATCAGAGTAGTTAAGCAACATCGGGTGTGGCTTGCCGGATGGGTGGGTGACCAAGGCTGAATGAACTGGGCGATTCTCTGCCCCACAAGACATGATTTGATGTTGATTATACCGTGAAGAGAGGATCAGTCTCATTGAAATTGACAGGAGCAAAAGTTTTGTAAAATATTTATTTTCTCAAGATACGAACGTGTTATGTAACAGCCTGGCTGGGCAAGTTAGAACCCTGACAGTCAATATTTTAACAGTATTATTCCTTCGAAAACAGTAGATTTTCATACGACTTCAGAGAGAATCAGTCTGCTTGAAACCAACCATATTCCAAGATTAATCATTTTAGGATGCATATTTTGTCTGGATCTAAACTTGGTATATATCAGGATGCCTCTACCATGGAGACGTAGGGGGGAAAAACTGATTTGGTTGAGTTTAAACCCAACTAAAATCCAACTTTATACACTATTATTCCTGAGAGAACAATTGATTTTAATCAGACTGAAGAGATCACCATCTGACCTGTAGGTTGATTGCCTTCAATGACCACCATTACTAAGCTAACTTTGAATGGCATTTTAGAAGACCGGGTAATGAAGAACAACAATAATTGTTACAGAAATTATTTTTTATTCTGTTTTCAACAAATAATGTAATGTTTGTGATGAAATACAATCTTTGATATTGAAAATCGTTGATATATCAAGATTTAGACACCAAGATCAACTTTATGCAGAGTTAAGTTTCAGTCAAAATCCAATCCAATAAGATTGGGACAATATTTTTTCTTCAAAACAAGATGATCAAGAGTTCACAGAAGCAACATTCAAACCAAGATGGAAAAGAAAGTGTTGTGATTGCTTTTACAGGTTGATATGCTAAATTCAACACATTCACTGTTCTTCATTCTAGTGATCTTCCAGCCGCGACACTTCACCAAGTTCAACAGATGATCACAAAATAGCAACCAAGGTAAAAGGTTGTTGTACATTTTGGTTGTATAATGTAGGGAATCATCGTAGTTTGATTCCACGTTTGATGCCCGCCCTGATACCACTCAGCTCCCCGCCGTAACGCTGCATCTCCTTCCGTGTTTCTCGAACCTAGAAACAAACCATGTAGACAAGGTTTTAAGAAGAATAAAACAACCATTTAATAGACAAAATGAGCTCTGAAAGGATATTGTGCTGCCACAGCTTGCTTGAAAACCCAGTCTGACTAAAATCATCCCAGTTCAGATGAAAACATTCAATCTTAAACTATATGGCGGTTCAAACTTGGTCAAGGAGGTCTTAAGTCGCATGTAAGCTCAGTGGATGAGGGTGCCTTATCTATAAAGAGTAAATATAGAACTAGGTAAATTTTAATCAGATTTGAATGATTATACATAAATGGAATTTCAAGGCTGTTGAATAATAATTGCATCTTAAACAACATGTAACCCCGAGGGGGTACACAATGCAGAAATGGATACAGAAAGATATCTTGAGATAACATCGATATTTTGTTTGTTCAAAAACATGCGCAAAATAGTCATTTAATGACTTTGAAAACAAACATCATATTTTCAGTCTGTAAAACTTCTCTCAGCCAATCATAACCTGCCACATCACATCGCCCTTTCTCGCCAAACTGGTCAGGCTATTGCTATTGTTTACAGTATTGAGTCAAGCGGTCACTTACTTACTTGGAGTATAATTACTATACAAACAAAGAAAACAACTTTCCAGTATGACGGTTAGTTAGTGAGACATATAATGAAGACATTTACTAATTTTGGTTGAATCTTTTTGACTGTTGATAGCTTAATCACGGCTTCTACAGAGGGATCTAAAGTCAATTCATCAATGAGACTACATGGTATGTCATATCCTTGTCATAGAACTATGTTTCGCATATCTATTTTTAAAAAAGAAACGGGGTATATGTTTATATTTATGCCGCTCCCTAACAAAATAGTGACGTAACGTAAACATGGACAGATCAGTACACATATCATATACAGTGACAGTATTGAAACAACGATTTTCGAAAACATACAACAAAGCAATTAAATGCTAAGGTTATATCTTCATTAATGGTATAAACATAAGGATATTTCATCAAAGCAAAATCTTAATATTCAATCGTGTTTTGAAAATCTCTTAGATATTACGGTATAGTTATAAGTTTACATTTTGTGATGAGTGGCCAGATAAAATTGAAGACAAATTAAACAAGTTAGTGAAATGTTTTAAGGAACTTATAAATAATCCTGAAGTAATTTAAAATAATCTGAATGAGGTTTTGCTATATACACACTACGAAATATTCGGAAAGAGAGTGTCATTGAGGAATCATGTCATGAATTGTATTAAGTTCGCAACACAATTTGATACACCTTTTGACACTATGTTTCATCATGTCCTGAGCGTTTCTCAATCAAATAAAGAAACAATGTTAGTTTACAAAGAGACAACTCATCAGCGTAAAATAAATATCATTATATATCTTTGTTTGAAATAATGTTTTTTTAAATTTTAAATATTTGTAAACTTCTAATGCAAACAACTGCCTGAAATAACAAATATGTATACATATAAGTTTGAATGCACAAAGTTTAGTTTACATATCATGTGACCAAAGCCTACCTTATTGAAGTCACTGTAAACGCAAAATACTCCATCTCATGTGTCTGTACTGAATGTGTTCATCTCAAGACAGATGCAATGCATATGATAAATTCTAAATGTTTAATTTTTGATTGGATCTAGTTTGTCTTATTGTTGACCAATGGATGACTAGTGCTTTGACAACTGGGCGTGTCATAGATGGGCAGACATGCTTGATCTCTAAAACAACATCCCCTAATTCTTGTAACAACATTGTCAAAGAGTGTGAAATATCCCAAGCGCGACTCCCTAGGCCTGTAATTACACAATCAGTTACGATGTGCCATAACTGTTTAATTACTACTCTGTTTTATTGTCGGACAGATGAAGCTTCTAAATCGTGCTAAAACATGTTTATTCTGTTTATTTACCACCATTGTCTGTTATATTTACATTGATCAGGCCCATTTCCGTTCTGTATATGATGTAATAATACACAGTCTGTAAAACTTCTCTCAGCCAATCATAACCTGCCACATCACATCGCCCTTTCTCGCATGCGCAGTAAAGGCAATATCGTTCATCTGGTAGAATCCCTTTTCAGACTGTCAAATTGAGAAGCCTTAAATTTGCGCACTTTGAAGGCCGATATCTTTGTTATTAGAGGACCGATGAAAACGTTTTTTGGTGTTTTTTGAAGTTGACAATGTTTTCTGTACATATTTACCAATTAACATGGGAAAAATAATGAGGTTTCTTGTTGTTTAATAAATGTGGAAGGGTGGCAGAAGAGAAATCCAGAACCTTTTTGAAGACATAAACATTCTTGGAAATATATCCATCTTCCTCTGATTTCAAGAAAACAAGATTGTCCCTTGCTACCACTGTGTATGGACCAATGAAAACCAACGTGACTGACCTGGCCCTTCCGACGGACTTTTGCCTTCTCGAACTTCTTGCGGTGTTTGACACGGGGGTTCCGCTGCTCCTTCTTCTTCTTCTGTGTCATTCCCTTGTTCTTTGCAATCTGCATACATGGAATTTTACATAAAGTTGCAGTTGCTGGTGCAAACAAACAAGCAATCTCAACTAATCCAAAGCAGTTACCCTGTCATGCACATGTAAGCAAACAGCTTTCATCTGTACATTAAATACAATAATGTGCTCGTTGGTACATTAGCCTTTCAATGTTGATTGATGATTTTTGATAAAAATGGATTTAGTGACAATTCAGCACTTAGCAGGCTTATTGTTAAACATTATTAAATTATCAATTTTACAAAAGTGATTTGTGCATTGTTAAAAAACACAAATACAAAGAGACGAAAATATTTGTCCCTGTACACAGACCTGGTATGTGATAGCTCTCTTCCCTTCCTCATCCACATCCTCATCCACATTCTCCTCCACATCCTGGCCGGACTCCACATCCTCAACCGCTGAGTCCCCTTCCTCATTTTCCTCACTGGAAATTAAACTTGAATTATACTCTCTATGCTCTTGATAGTTTGTTCAGTGTATCAAAATGTAAGGAATAAGTTTATAAAGATGGCAGCTACAAATGAACTAACCATAACTATGAATGTAAAACAATTCTGCCCAGAGCTTTCTCAAACTAAGGTCATCATTACTCAAAATATAATAACATAAGTCTCAAAAAGACCATACATTGGTCACAGACGTTATCCAATTCTACAGCAATATTTTGACTCACGATTTGATCATCCTTTTGGGGCTATATAACTAGAGCAATTACTAGGCACATGCTTAATTTGCATAGTTAAAATCAAGATTCTAATTGACAGTTAGCTTTAGCTTTAGTTAGTGTTTTCTGTGCTCACTCAAAGGATATACGTACTCATCATCGTAGGCCAGCCTTGTTTTCCTCATCATATCATAGTACTCCAGGGCCTGCTTCTCCGCCTCCGTCTCAAACTTCTCACTCTTCTTCACCTTCTGTACATGAGATTACAGAATCAACATCAGTTTGTAATAGTATAGCATCAAATACTAGTGCACTATATTCCCAGTGGCTTCCCATATAATGATACGCATAGGGATACATTGTCGCTGCTCGGCATAGTCCAGCTAGGCGTAGATGCCTGTGTACCTCCTCACGAATAAATACTTGACTGAACCAAACATTGACTCTATCATAGAGATTACAGAATCTAAATCAGGTAACAGGTTTTTAATTCTTGAATATTTACAATTTGACAGCAATAATGATATTTTGGAACAGAGCTCAGTCTTATTCTCTTCACTCTTTTCTTATGAACATAATACAGGGCTTATATATATCCTGCATAATTACGATCTGACAGGATTTGTTTAGGATATACCACAGAGCTCAGCCTTCAAGTTTTGTTTAAAGACAGTTCAGTTCAGTGTTTAGACTTTTGGCACTTGTTTAGGGGAGTCTTCATAAAATGTCTGAAGTATGTACCTTTTTTTACTAACAGACTTTCAGAACTAAGAGTGGTGTGGTCCTTTGCAAGAATTCAAAGATTATATCATGAAACAGAAATATAATAACTGCTGATTATTTTGTATTGTTACCTTTGCAAGTGGTTCCATTTTCTCTGTCTTCTTCTCTTTCAATTTTCTCTTCTTCTTCTCTGTCCTACTGTAAATAAATGGAGTATCAACATCATCGGTGTGTGAAATCAGACGTACATGCAAGGCAGATCAACAAGAAGACTCTGACAATCCTTAATTGTCACGTCACAGTATACCTTGCATTGGTGCCAGGAAAAGATAGTAATAAAGTAAACCCTGCTCAAGAGGTGAGGTGAGGTTTATCAAATTTCGAGTATTAAATGTATTTTGTTTGTATAAGGCTGCTAGTATTATTGCAGGAAGAAAGCCTGCAATGCTAATGTGGCTATGTATTGCAGTGAAACCTGCGAGCATTAGCTCAAACTGGTGGTACTGGGCTGATAATGTAGCATTGCACCCAAACCATACTGCTTGTAGAACAGTTCTCTACTGCAGACAAAGTTGCCGAGCAAAATTAATATCTGGCGGGATCCGACTGCGCTATCTCGCAACCCCCTGCTCAAGAGAACTAATTATTTTGAATCAAATAAGGAAAATAAATTTTTACTCGTTCCAAGCACTACATTTTCATACATTCTCTATTTTTCATATATGAGTAATACAACCCTCAACAACTATTATATTTTGAACACTCTTGAGATCTGCTGATGCCATGTTACCAGTTAAATGTGTCACCCACTAATAGATATTTTATGTCCTTACCTGATCTCTGCTACTGACTCGTCTTGTTGAGTTGAGAAGTCGACATCCTCTCCTTTCTCTAGACGTTCCAAGATGTCCTCGATCTCAGGCTTCAGTTTAGCATCAACAGGTTCAAGCTGTTTCATCAGCTGATAGGAGAAAAACACTCTTGATTTGGTTATGTGATTGTATTCTTATGTCAAAGTAAGATTAATTGCTTCTGTCGTGCAAGAGGGGTAGATTATACAGGAGGAGTCATTTCCCATTTAAAGCTTGGTGTGACAAGGAGAAATTGGGATTTCTGATTTAATTCCACAAAAAAAAAAATCATTTTCCAACTGCTATTCAGTTCAATAAAATCATATATATAATGCAGAGGAATATATGGATGACAACTTCTTTGTTCATTGTATGCAACGTTTCAACACAGATTCTCTTGATGTTCTCAAGCAGAAGAAAAGTAATGAAGAAGGAGCATATATATAAGTAAATAGTACAATACACAGTAAAAAATAGAGCCATTGGCTCTGTAGCTCATCAGGCTTCATTATCAATTATGCTTTATATATATTAGGGGTCACAGGACCACCAAAGCTACAATTCATAATCCTCATCAGTCAAGGAGTCTGTACACACAATTTCAGCTTTCTAGGTCTCATGGTTCTAGAGAAGAAGATGAAAATAGGTTTTTAAGGCGTGGCCCCTGTGACCCTTATTAGGGGTCACAGGACCACCAAAGCTACAATTTATAATCCTCACTAGTCAAGGAGTCTGTACACAAAGTTTCAGCTTTCTAGGCCTCATGGTTCTGGAGAAGAAGATGAAAATAGGTTTTTAGGGCGTGGCCCCTGTGGCCCTTATTAGGGGTCACAGGGCCACTAAAGCTACAATTTATAATCCTCACTAGTCAATGAGATTGTACACAAAGTTTCAGCTTTCTAGGCCTCATGGTTCTGGAGAAGAAGATGAATATAGGTTTTTAGGGCGTGGCCCCTGTGGCCCTTATTAGGGGTCACAGGGCCACCAAAGCTACAATTTATAATCCTCACTAGTCAAGGAGTCTGTACACAAAGTTTTAGATTTCTAGGCCTCATGGTTCTGGAGAAGAAGATGAAAATAGGTTTTTAGGGCGTGGCCCCTGTAGTCCTTATTAGGGGTCACAGGGCCACCAAAGCTACAATTTTTAATCCTCACTAGTCAAGGAGTCTGTACACAAAGTTTTAGATTTCTAGGCCTTATGGTTCTGGAGAAGAAGTCGAAATTCCACAAAGTTTACGGACGGATGGACGGACGGATGGACGGACGGACGGACGGACGCCGGACACCATGCCATGCCATAAGCCCATCGGGCCTTACAGGCCAGATGAGCTAAAAATCATATATAAGCAATAAATTTGTGTTACCTTAGTCAAATCTAGAAACTTAATTCTTAACTTGGAGACAAGAACTCTGACTGAACGCAAAACACTTTGATACCTATCTATCCCTTGATTGAGCTCTAAAGAGTAAAACTATCTGCCATATGATCAGTCAACCTGTTCAACTTACGTTCCTGTACTGTACGAGCCTCTTGATGACCGGGTGATTCTGGGCAGCGATGTGCTTCGACTTCAACACCAGGTAGAAGCTCACGTTGATACAGTAACTGTAGGGATGACAAATTGTTAAATAAGAGTCATCAAAAGATGATTTTACAAAACCGCCAAGACATAAATAATATAGAAGTTGAAAGGCTTTTTCAAATGATAACTGATCCAAATAATGATTTTTTTATTTATAAAGTTCATTCAGTTTTTGAGTGTTTTTTCAATGAAAACTGTCAAAAATATAAATCCTTGGATGTTGAAAATGCCAAAAGGAACATCTATCCATGATGACTAGTGTACATAGCAAGTTTCAATGAGCTAGGTCTTATAGTTTTTAAGTTCTCCTCCGGAAACAAAAATTATTCCAGAAGGAGGGACAGATGGACAGACGTACGTACTGATGGACAGAAAGACGGACACATCGATGACTATATCCCATGGTATTCCTTACACCAAGTTTTAAAACTTTTTTACTTTAAGATGAAATAAACAAGTAAGAAGGCATGTCCTTTAGTTTCTAAGACTTTTTAACACCGAAGATAAACATTGATGAATATAACAATAAAATTCTACATTAATGACATCACAACAATTGATGAGCTTGATGAAGCACTCACTTCATGTTGAGGTGGTAGCGGGTCTTCACGTAGTCCGCAGCACTACCGCAGATCTTGCCCTTCTTCACCAGGGCTAGCAATGGCTGGAACACTTCCTTCACTTCCGTCATCTGCGGACAGGAAATATTCAATGTCAGATCTATGCTACTCAAAAGAATTTAAGGAACACTCAAATAATATTTTTCATTTGCATGAAGTTCTGAATGTCTTCAGCTCAAAAGGAAGTTTTTTGTCTGAAGTTTTGTTCATACCCATATGCATACCTTACATGAGCCAACTAAATTTTTAAACTTTAAGATTTGTTTAAAAATTTGATTAATTTTGGCATTTGGGGGTTTTAATCACATTTTTTTAGGAAAATGTCTTCATTAGCTATTCACAACTAGAGATGTCACTTCCAAAGAAATAACTTCACCCCAAAGTTAACTGCATCGTTTTGAACCTGAGTTATCTGACACGCGATTTTCATGTTTGATTTTGCTTTGTTTCTGACATCAAAGCAGAAACTGCATCACTCTCAGTATTTGATTTCAATATTCACACTTTCTGGTCTTATATTCACATTGCAACTGAATACTTATTTACTACATATATTTTACCTGATACAAGTAAGTATTACTTCTTACCTTACTGATATAGTCCTCAATGAGGGTCAACAACTCTGGAGATTCTTTTTTCAACAACTGAAATGTAAACAACATTATCATAAATTTTTTAATAGAGGAGGATAGAGTGAAATATTATGCTAGAAATGCTGGAAATCTGTAAATCTATTTACAAAGAGCTTGTTTGTGGAATGTTTTCAAGACGTTTCCTTTTTGTATGCTATCTTATGTGTGCTAAGTTATTGATAACCAACTTACACCTTGCTGATATATCATCTTGATTTTAAAACATCTTACCTCCAACTTTTCTCTCTTTGAAAGCTTGGACAAATCTTTGGATATTTGTTCTTCTTCTCCCTTACTCTCCTTTTTCTTTGAAGGCTGGAAAGAATATTGTTAAAACTATTATGAGAACATGTTTCATATATTCCTAACACAACATAAACACTCTTGTCTGCACCAGTCATAAAAATATATATTTCAATCTCACTTGGTGATTTAGACATAGTATTCAATAAGAAGTAAATGTCAAATATCTTTTCTGTAGCCTTGCACATGTTAACATTAATAAAATCACTGACTTACCGTCACAGTGAACATATCAAGCCCAAAGTCTTGATCCTCAAGTTCTTCAGCCATTTTCTTCTGAATGGCCAGAGCCTCTTTCTCCTCCATTGCAGCCTTGCCGGTCTCCTCGTCAGAACCAGAGAAATCTGAAACAATCACATCTTGTATACAAACAATGAACTCAACTTCTATGTCTAATTCACTTTATGAATATCAAGCCAGCTCTATATTGCATTTACTCTCTGAACATTAAGTGTTTTCTTTCAGTTTGAAACCTATAATAATCTATATAAGATTAATATTTATTTTTATGCTGTAAGGAGCTGGTGAAAATATTAGCAACATCTTTGTAGAGTCTTGTACTTTTAATGGGCAAAGTGGGAGAATAAAACCTTTTAATCTCAGGAATGCTAAAAATAATGAAACTCTAAGCAAAACTGCCAACTGTACTGATTATCAAAAGAAGATCATTTACTTACCAAATTTGTCATCAATGACGTCAGCATTGTAGAACCGCGACCTCTTTGATCCCCAAGCTTTGCTGTCTGGTAACCCTATTTGTCATCAGATAATAGTGAAAGAACTGAATAAAATCATGAGGCACAAGGAACAACTTTTATCATATAAATTTATCCTTGATGTTAATTTTATAAACAAGCCAAATAAATCATAAAACTATTCAACTTTATAATGGACATTTGAAGATAATTTTCAGAACTTGAACTTGAACTTACTATGTTCTCAAAAAATAATGCCTTAAAAAAACACATATATACACTCATGCCATTAAGTTTCTTTAAACAGTCTGACAACAACCTCATCACATGATTTTAGTAAGAATGACACTCTCTTTAACCAGTGAGACATTTCATATCGTTTATTTATTTATAGACATTTTTATTTTATTTTTCCGTCTCCTCCCTACCTGCTTCCTCGGTGTCCTCCTCCTCGTCCTCCAAATCGCTTCCCATCTTCTCCTGAAGGTGGTGCTGCTTGAAGCGACGCAGCTGGTTCCGATACATGCGGATCTCCTCATCATCGTCTTCCGAGCTGAGCAGATCGTTGTCTGATATCACATTCAGCACTTCTTCCTGGAATATGGAGCAGTTAATACAAAGGCCCAAAAGAACACTAATTGTATGTGAATGGTACATTCCGTTTAATAGCTTTGTGAGTGGTTTAGTATCTTATTAACAAAGGTGAGTAAGATATTGATTCAAATCATGAGATTCATTTAAATGTGATAAACCTAGTATTTCATTTATTACTCATCAAATATCACAAGAAAATTGCTGACATGACAACTACAACAAACACTGTGATGTCAAAAATAGGAATTTGCATCAATCAGATCGCGACTATATAATGCTATTGAAAGTTGTTGATTTATCAATCAATTATATCTTCAAAGGACAAGAAATGAACATAAATAAAGCATGTCTCTAAATATCACACACAACTGAACTCAAATACTCTTTTATACAAGTTATCAGAAAATCATGCGAAGGAATAATATCTTCTATCAAAAAGTTCCCTATCAAAATAATCAACATCTTAACTACATTATGTAACAAGCGTCTTGAGCAATCACGAGTGGATGGATATGCTCGCTATATAAAATATTCATATTATATATTTACTCAACACTAAATACATCAAATATTAAATACTGCTGATGTCTTTTAACCTCATAGTCAGTAGTCATAAAAGCAAAAAAAAACTTGATGTAAGAGTTTCTGATAAAAAGAAACCTTACCTCTTCATCTGATTGTTGTTGTCTTCTGTCTTTGTAACCTTCATCCAACAAAATCTGAAAGAACAAAAACCACCTGTACAGTAATTGCATGGTGGAGTTGCAAAGTGCTTAGCTTCTTATAGCGCAAGATGAAAATCAAATCGCACAGTATCAGTGCAATGATACAATAAATATCAGCCCAGGATCATTATAATATTAATTAATAGTTGTCCAATTCTAGCCAATAGTTCCAAAAATCACAAAGCAGCTATATGAATCAACTTAACAATTAAATTTTCCATTTTTTGGACTGACTTTGTTGTTATAAATGAAAGTCAGATTTGTGTAAAAGAGCTTGATAACAAAAAAATACTTCTTTGAGAGGCATTTTAGAAGTTGGGATATATATAATGGGATATATTCCTCAGCATTAACAAAAAAATAGTTCTACCAATAATACTAATTCACCAGTATTACCTTATTCCTTTCTGCGTGAAAGTCGTCCACGTCATCATTGAGATATTCGTTAGATTCCGGGTCAGGATCATCGTCCGAGTGATATGACGTGAGAGGTTTGCTCCCGTTCCTTGCACCTTGACTTCTCCCTCTTAAGAACATTATCACATAAAACAGTTGTATGAAGTTTTTATCTATAAATGTTTTTAAGGATACATATCAATGTTGTTTAGAAAAAAAAGAAAACAGAAGACTACAATCTTCACATCTGGATTTTTTTTTTCATTTGAAAATGGCAGAATGAAAACTTTAAAAAATACATACATATGTATACAAAAAATTGAATGGATAAATAAGAAATTTCAGATACATAAAATGCCTAGAAAATTGATTTTTTTTAAAAAATAATTTAAATAATTTAATTTAATTTATGTGATTTATGAAACAGAGTTAAATTTCGGATTTGTACACGTAAAAACATATACTGTTGGGGGAAAAAAAATTAAAAACAGTTTGTTATTGTGTCATATGTTGGTTACATAAATCTTTAATCATCCTTTATTATATCTGTCCTGAGTAGTTGAAAATTATCAATTAAAAATATTAAAGCTTTATCTTAAGTTTTGATCCGTCTATCTACTCAAGCAACAGCACATCAGATTCTGGAAAGGTGTTCCTTACCATATAATTAGTCGTAAAAACAATGATTACAAACACAAACTTAGCTCACGCTTTTATTGTGACAGCTAATGAAAGCGGGCGATTGCATGTGGGAGTTACTCCGATTGAGACAGTATGGTTGTTCTTTTATTCAATTTGGTGTGAGTACCTTGTTATAAAAATCTGATAGATAGTGCAAATTGTAGCTGAATAATTATTCTACCACATGAATTCTTTGTATACATGTGCGCTTTGCGAAATTATGTTTTGAAAATTTCTGAAGATTTCCTCCTTACAGAGTCAACATTTGACGTCACATAAATGAAAATCTAAAAATAAGTGTCTCTAGATTTCTTTTTCTTTTTTCTTTTGTAATATTTCGATTTTTTTTTTTGCAATAAGCGGCAACTGTACGAAAAAACGTAAAACCGACCCCCTTTTTAAGCCCTGGTTTCTAACCAACTTCTTAGGTCTGTGAGAAGAATTGTCCTGGTTATCTCCCCTGGCTGGTTATCGCTATCGAAAGAACGTTAACACTTTCAAGAACCGTTACAAGCAATATGTAACAAATGTCACCTTAAGGCTACGTTTGAAAATACCGGCATATACCCCAGCCAAGAAGACTAATGTTTGACCACTGTCCCTGCATTTGTACATCGGAGTGTTTGTCCCTCTTTATTCAGAAACTATTTACTTTACTGTTATTTAATTTAGTGTGCGACTTAAGGGTATTTTGAAAATGAAGTTTAATTTGAAAATGAAAAGTGTGCAATTAATTTTCACAGATATGGAACCTTTTCCAAGATTTTGGACTTTAGTTTTGGGGGTCATTGGCCTTTTTCTGTTTCTGAATCTTTGAAGAGTTGTACCTTTTTACGTAGGATGTTGATGATTATGTCTTCTTGATTTCTTTGTCATTCATTCTGTTATTTAAACATTAACATACGGAATATCAGGATAACAAAGTCTAAATACTCACCTTCTACCCATTTCGGAATAAACAGTCTGGATTGGAAAATCAAAACACGACACACGTGGTTTTGAATATTTGGAGTTACCTCCCTTTAGACATTCGGAAATGTTCGCCCCTAAAGATATCTTAAACTTCGGAAGTTCTCCGAATGTTTTTCTTAAGAAAATTATATGGATGAAAAGATCCTTCGTTATTGCTGATAATTGATAATAATAATAATCGTAAGAATAATTTAACATAGAACACCAAACAATAATATATACCTGGGAATATTATAAAATATTATTGTCAAAATATACAAGTGCACAATTAGTTACACTTTTTAACAGTCAAGGTAGATAAAGGGCACAAACAAAAGTTTAATGTTAGATTAGACAAAAACCTACAAAATCGTGAGATTGATTATTTGTTATAGTCGAAACGGCGACATTGAAATACAATTTTAAAAATACATAGAATGAAGTTGATGAAAAGCTACTTTTTATAAATGAAATCCAAGATGCTGAACAGCTTTCCCGTTCAGAGCCTATCCCTGAGTTTGTCCAAAACAACATTCTTAATTGGTTGTAATTCTTGCTAATCAAGGATCAAGTGGAAAAAACAAGAAGACGCAGTGATGCATTCTATTTTTTTTCAAACTGTTCATTCTATAACAACTAAAATGTTACTCTCACTTGCATATTTAACAATTAGTTTATAATAATCACGTAGTAATCATATATAAGTTTAAACAGCGTTCTCTCCCCACAGAGGCAGATCAAGTCATGAAATTTTGATGCAGCCTTTGTTCTATTACGCCGAAATCCGTGGGTTCCGGCTATTTTCCCTAGTACCTGTATTATATTGCACCACAATCCATTTTAATTTCTTAATCAAAGGACAACGCTTCTTACATGGAAAGGGTGATTCATATCGAATCATAATGTTTTTGCCATGATTCAATAGCCAAAAGGATGATTTTAGAACAGCGTTGCTGATTGCACGACAAACTTTGATTGCCTCCAACCAGGCATCTCCCATTCTATCCCACAAAGTCGGCGTAATAGAACAGAGGCTTTATCAACATTTTATGTGTCTTTCTCAGTAATCTATAATTTTCAGGTCATATCATATTGATGCATTGCTGACTGGTGCTAAAAGACCCATTAAATCTTATAAAACGAAACGTGATACAATTGTTCCTAACTCTTACCGACTTATCTTGATTTTTTTTATAACTATAACATCTTCGACTGCTTGCCTTCCCTGATTCAAATAATATATCATCACAGGCCAAAGTCATGAAAGAAGGGTTAGGAGACATTTATGAGCGTTTGACCTTGAAAGTTGTACCCTCTGGAGACGAAATTTAAGTTGACTTGTGCTTTGTTTAATGCATTAAAGTGTGAATTCACTTATTCACCGCAACTTGGATTTGACTTTAATTTTCACCAAAGATCGTAGATAATAGCAGACACTATATATACAGTATATTTTTATATTATCTCTGGTTATATTAGTAAAATATTTACCAATAAATTAAGATGCTTTCAATAAAATAGTTTGACATCAAAGAAAACACAGCATTGTATTTATGTGGTGCGAAACAACTACTCAAACATCACTATTTTGGTAAATAAAGAATCTCAACCAAGTGTCTTCTAATATCAGATATATCAACTCAAGTTGATCAAATTACAAATATCCGAGGCTTGCCGAGTATATATTAGTGATTGTTACTAACTTTTCTATTATCAGAAGATACGAGGGTGACATTTTATTTATCATTCAAAATCCATAATCATTCTCCATTAGTTTTTAATAATCATAATCATAATGATAAAAAAAATTCTTATTAATTAAATTTGCGCCGTTTTGTCCAGTAAATCTGACATAGCATTTACTGATAAATGTGTTTCGCCTCTTTGTTAGCAGTACTGTTGTTGGCGTTTTGACCGTATCCCTTGAATACATTTTACGCACATTACGGATATGCTGAATGCTAAATAAAAATATTAAAAACTCCTTTTAACATTTTAAATATCTAAATTTGAATCAATTTTCATATTTCAATTGCTATTTAAGAATTGTCAAAAAAGGTCAACGTTTAGCAAATATGCATAAATCAATAATGAAATTTCAGATATTGAATAGGATTTAGGTTTCTTATATTTGTAAATATATCTTAAACATTTTAACTGAAATGGATTAACATAGTTTTTGAAATGCTCAATAAATGATTCTTTTACTTACAGTTTTATATAGGTATAAAATACACCAAATTAATAGTTTCTTTGTCAACCTGTTTTCTATTGACATGTTGTGTGTTTTCCCAGACACTTTCATCTACAATTTAAATTTATCTCGCAGTTTTAAAATAGGAAAATATGAACTGTTTGTAACGAGGATTTAATTTCATTCTCATAACATGCCACGCCCATATCACAGGCTCTCCTACTGTGTTGAGTACATATACGTAAATGGCGGTTAGTTTGAATTTATTCATCAACCCGTGTTATATGATACAGGAAACAATATGTTTTCGTTAAATAAATTGAATAAGAAATGGCATTTCAGAAATTCGTTTGCACTAAAAAGTGAAACGTAAGCTCAAAGCACGTGTTGTTGATGTTGACATACAGTCATCCGGGCACCTGCTCAAAGCTATCCAATCGGAATCGTTTTTGCTGCTGTGACGTCATCTTTATGACAAGCACTTCAACATGGCGGAGAAAGGGCCACAAGTGAAAATCGGTCATTATATTTTAGGTGAAACACTTGGCGTTGGCACCTTTGGTAAAGTTAAAAGTAAGTATTATTAACGAGGACGAAGAACCAAAGCGTGGCATGCTATGTCAGCGAATTGCATTGCCAAACTGTGGTACCGCGTGCATCAAATTTCGTAAACATCCGTGGTTGTTTACTTGCTTTATAACCTTGTGGCTTAGCCAGTCGATGTTTACAATATATTTAGCGAACAAGAAGCAATGTCCCCATTGAAGTAAAAACGTCTTGCTACATATTGTGCGTCAAAAGATGTTCGATTAATTGTCAATGACATGGCTTTTGTGTATAATATATCTCCTAAATGGCTTGTTCAGCAAAAAAAGGTGAAAGTATAAATGAAATAGTCTGTAAACTCAAGGTCTTTTGACTTTTGTATCATTCAAGGTTTTAGGGTAATTTTGGATAATTCAATGAAAACAAAATGATTTTAATGTCTTCCAAAGGGTCATTTTATCATTTCTTTTTATCTGTCATTTTGAATCCTACTTGACATTCTAAAATGATTACAAGGATACTCAATCATTTACTGGCATGCATTCTAAACTTGCCAAGCTGATTGGATTTTATCCCAAATAAATTCCTTATAAATATCATTTCCATGTTTTACCTTCCTAAGATAGCTTTTATTGCACTTTTCTCATAAAACTAAATAACAATTGCAGATGAATAAAATGTTATAACAAGCAGGGTTTTACGGGACTCAACTTTCCTGAGTATTTGATGCAGAAAATGTCAGGAGGACCCCCTAAAAATAATCATGTGGGTCCTCTGTGACTCAGTATTATTCTGATACAAATATCTAATCTTTCAATGAAAACCCATTTCAGTATGATTTTCATGTCTAGATAGTTTTAAAACATCAATCAATAACCATCCCATTATAGGCAATTCTTTATCAAGTATGAAACATCTTTAAATAATTTAAGGACTCCTGAAATTGGAAAAGGACTCCTAAAAATATATACTCTGAGTCCCCAGGACTCTTGGTTTTCATTGACTATGTAAAACCCTGAACAAGTATTAGTAATCATCTATTAGAATGTATAAAGTCTTTCACATGTTTTGAACTTGCAGATCTGTGGTATAGAGAAATTATCTGTATCCTTTGGTAATTGTTGATTGTCGCTTATTGTTGAAATAATGCCCTAAGCGGCGTTAAACAATAACTTACTCACTCACTGTAAATGTTGACACGCACACAAAGCATTCATAGAGAATTCAACCCGAAATACTTATGCATTATTGATTCTAAACC
Organism: Steromphala cineraria; assembly: GCA_916613615.1. Taxonomy (NCBI): domain Eukaryota; kingdom Metazoa; phylum Mollusca; class Gastropoda; order Trochida; family Trochidae; genus Steromphala; species Steromphala cineraria. Next base: position 27,236,891 of record OU744722.1, on the reverse strand, counting down.
TATTATGCAGTAATAATCTGGAATAGTATGGAATAGTCTATACTTGTTCCCAATCCGGGATTTGTGACTTGTGTTACCAAGTTTGATACATCCAAACCCGGATTTATCCCAGTGTATAAAATTAACTTAAGTATCCAGCCCTAAACGTAATTTTGTTATCTCTTTAAGAGTTTCTGGTTGTCAGATGGATTTTTATACATACTGAAACATGGTTAGAAACCAATTTTTCAGCAAATGGCTAGTGAAAAATATGCTGGGCTAGTTAAAGCATTGACTGGTAGTCTGATGGACATGTTGAATTTAATGAAGATATGATAATGTAAATGAATTTGATTTGTCTGAAAGAGATTGGGCTAGTACTTTCTATATGCAATAGCTAGGCTCTCTAACAGCCTCTGAAACAAAATATCTTTAAAGACCAACCAAGTCTATATGATTGTAGAAAGTCTATATCACTGCAGTTTCTGTAAATGAACATCTTCAGAGGGTTCCTTTCTCTTTTGATAATAAAAAGTTGCGTTTTGATTAATTTATATTTTCATTTCAGGGACTTAAATTTAGTCTATGCAATAGCATGAATTGCCAGTACTGCAATAGTATTAAGTTTGACCTCTGCTCGAATAACAAATGCAATTTTATTTTAGTATGTCACTATACCCATTTTTTAGCTCATCTGGCCTGTAAGGCCCGATGGGCTTATGGCATGGCATGGTGTCCGTCGTCTGTCCGTTCGTCCTTAATCATTTCGATTCCGGAGCAGAACTCAAAGACCGGTCCACATATCTTTCTTAAACTTTACATGTGTATTGCCCACCTACTGAAGTGGTGCCTTTTGATATTTTCACATTTCTGAAAATTTTATTTTTTATTATTTCCATGGAAACGGCTCTTATTTTATTATGAACCTTGCTTGAAAAATTTACAATTATCTTTCAAAGGTTTACATCTTACGATCATGTGGAACCGGTGGGATATGTCATCTTCTGATGACTCTTGTTTTATCGTAATCATTTAATGCATGAATTATATATTTGTACTTTTCTGCAGTTGCCACTCATCAGCTCACAGGACACAAAGTTGCTGTAAAGATTCTAAACAGACAGAAGATCAAAAGTCTAGATGTCGTCGGGAAAATCAGGAGAGAGATTCAAAATCTCAAGTTGTTCAGGCATCCTCACATCATCAAACTGTGAGTCCACTGTAACATTCTACACTTCCTAAGTATCAAAATGCTTATTACTGGAATACTAGCTGTAATGTTATAGTTACCAAATCAGTCATCACCCTCCTTTTCTTGCACTGAATTGGACAATCATAAGTTTTTATAACTTTGCTCTTTTCATTTCAAATATTTCAGCTGCATTTCAAGGAGATGTAATAATAATTTAGTTATCCCAAATTCTTCCTCTAATATCAATATTCCTTGAATGGTAATTCCTGTAGTGAAATGGCAGACATAAGGAACATAAGGTTTGTTTAAATTATTGCACTGTAGTTCATGTCATATACATATACTTTAAATAAATCTATAGGAAAAGATTTTGTGCATAAAACATCTGACCTTTGCAAATTAAAAACATCCCAGAAGAATATAGCCCAAATGGTTAACAGATGTCTAAATATCTCTCTAGGTAAAAACAGACCCAGAACATTGCAAGTACAGTAGAACTCGGATATAACGAACTCCAAGGGACCAAAGAATTTAGTTCGCTATATCCGATGTTCGCTATACGCATATAATTAAAATGATATTGTATAGAGATGGGACTTGCAAATTTGTTCGCTATATCCGAGTGTTTGCTATATCCGTGTTCGCTATATCCTTGTTCTACTGTAGTATGAATGGAGAAATATCTTTAATTGTTAACCCTCTGTCTGCTAATAGACTCACCAACCAGCAACCTCTGAAGAACTCACCTTTGGATTAACGTGTAATTTCCATATCCAATTTCCTCTTCCAGGTATCAAGTGATGAGCACACCAACAGATATCTTTATGGTGATGGAGTATGTGGCAGGGGGAGAACTCTTTGACTATATTGTCAAGCATGGCAGGGTAGGTGTAAATCAAGTGATGTTTTATCTTGCTAGAACATTTATTCACAGATCAGAGCATACTTATGGCAGTGCCCTTTTCCTTATTATTCCCTTGTATAAAACTTGGAAAAATTCCTGTGAGTTTGACATCAAGAAACTGGGTATCTGTAGAGCATGAAGTGGATTTGATATTTTCCTTACAATAATCTTACCGGTATTCAAGCTTCCATCATTATGTTGTGAAGGAAAATTTTTTTAAATTGATAATATTTTATTGTATTTATAATAATGAAATTAATACAGAGTTTACAAGTGCAAAGATGTTTTAGTTACATGTCATGTTGAATGAAAATACTTATCACTTAATTCAAAGAGCCAAATGACACAATCACTTTTACATTCTCCACTAAGGTCCTTTAGGTGACAGTTTTTGATACAATAAAAGAGTTAGATTTTTCATCAAGCTTAAGATAATGTTGTATTGACAGCTGAAGGAAGAAGAAGCTCGTCGATTCTTCCAACAGATCATCTCGGGTGTGGACTACTGTCACAGACACATGGTTGTACACAGAGACCTCAAACCAGAAAACCTCCTTCTAGATCACACAGAAAATGTCAAAATAGCAGACTTTGGTGAGCTTTGATGGGAGTGAATTGTCTTGACAGATACATTTCTTTAAATGCTCATTGTCCAATCAGAACATGAAAAGGAGATTTGTTTATTTATGAATTAGCAAGCTATAGGGATAATGAACAAATCTAAATCCCTAATACAACAATGTTGAATTATATATCCATCTTGTGCATTTTAACAGGATATCATGTGAACCATGGTATATTATATCTTTAAACTTGGTGATATACATATGTACTATTATTGATAAGACGAAGAAAGATCTCAGCCTTCAGTGTTGTCATTGAGACTTTCATTTCTTTTTGATGTTTCTGTAGCAGCCAGTCTTATACTACTTGTATATCACTAGTCACAATCCCAGCTAATCATGCTAATCTTGGTGACCGTAAACTCTGTTCTCTTGTTTATTTGTTAAGGTCTCATTTTGAAATATAATCTACTTTCAGGTTTATCAAATATGATGCATGATGGAGAATTTCTTCGTACAAGTTGTGGTTCTCCTAACTACGCAGCACCAGAGGTGATCTCAGGGAAGTAAGTATTTATCACTAAAAAAGTTTTGTAGTGAAGTTACCTGCATTTTGAACTACTGCCCATACACTAAACTAAATATTTGAAATTTACAAAAGAAATATGGAACTCTGATGACATTCCATTTCCTTGACATTAATGTATGTCAGAACTACTTAATGGATTATATCTCTACATTATCTATCTATTGTTATCACATCTAATTCCATTTATTCTAGACTTTATGCTGGTCCTGAAGTTGATATCTGGAGTTGTGGTGTTATCCTGTATGCTTTACTGTGTGGAACTGTGAGTTACCTCCCTTTAATGGTTATCCCTATGTTAAACATAAAATGGAAATTTGTAGTGTCCTGTCCCAGGATTCTTTATAGTGGAATGGTATCAATAAGAAACTTCATTTACAAAAACTCATTTAAAGAATTTGATCATAAAACTGACAAACGGTGTCAGTTCCCATACTAGAAAATGTTTATCATATTTTCCGTCTAATTCTTGTTTTGTACGAATTTCAGCTTCCATTTGATGATGAGCATGTACCTACTCTCTTTAGAAAAATAAAATGTAAGTATTGTTGGATTCAAGAGTGTAGGCATTTGTGATGTCTGTATCTATTTGTTCCTCATTGCTGCACATGTTCAATAATCTTCAAACTTGTGTTGACTAATTGTGACTACCGGTATTATTCTCTCCCCACAAAGGTTCTGTAGTTATTATTCATCCCTAGCAATCTCTGTAAGTAATACAACACTTTCTTGGCAAGAAACACCAAATTCTGATTGGTAACAAATAATGTTAGTTGTAGTTTAAGCACCATTTGAAAATGTTACACAATATTTGAATGGATTAACATGATGACATCATCTATGCAAAGTTTTGGTTGGTAAGGGATTTAAAAAGAACTGTGAAATGTGACCTTGTAATGGTCTGTTTCATTCTTTCTTTTTCACGCACATAACATGTATGTCGTAGATATTGAGTTTGATTCTTGTCTTGCAGCTGGTCTGTTTGCTATTCCGGAGTACTTGAGCAAGGACGTTGTTTCATTGTTGTGTCAAATGCTGCAGGTGGATCCCTTGAAGAGGGCAACCATTCAAACCATTAGGTCAGTACCATTCTCTTGTAATATCTAGAATATTAATTTGAAGCTTTTTAAAGAGAGAAAGTTTTATTCTGATCTGCCAGGTGACTTTTATCATTCTTTTGAGAATAGAAATATTTCAAAATTGATTGTAATTTCAGTGTCATCTGAACAGTTTTATGAATCTGACAATTGACCAAGAACCACCTGCTCTTATCCAATTTCTTATACATTTATTATCAATTCTCGTTATGACTATATATATTAATATAGATAAAGTGCTTGTACTTCCTGTTTCTTGTCGCATGATAAATTATCAAGTCCCCCCTTGGTATACAAGCATGGGAATTTTAAGCCAAACAACTGATTTCAGCTGTTTTGGGTTGGTACTGTCTGTAGTTTAGTTCATAGATTACTATACTAAAGCTTTATTCCATGAATTTCAGCTGCATTCCCATCCCTGCATATATGAATGGCAGATGTTTTCACTAATTTGACAAAAACCTTTAAACCAATTCCGGCCCTAATTCATAATATTCTTCTCTCAGTCAAGAATCAACATTTATACCCCATAGTAAAGTTATTGAAGTGTGTGATATCTCTTGCAGGGAACATGATTGGTTCACACAGGGTCTTCCTGGCTATTTGTTTCCTTCCCCGACCGATCAGGATGCTTCTATTGTCGATCTCGATGTCATCAGGGAAGTTTGTGATGTGAGTGTATTTCTCTTCTCTTATCTCTATTTCAAGGAGAGATATAAGCATTTTCTTTTTCAAGTATCTATTTGTTTCTCATTATATACAAAACAATATTTTAGGTAATTTGAAAGTGTCAAAACAACATTTTGAGTCTTTAACCTAAAGGTTTCTCTTGAATTTAAAAAATGAGGAAAGCCAAATGGACTTTTATTCAAGTTCTTGATAATTGTAATAAACAAAAATGAAACCAGTCAAGCACTTTTTACCACACTTGATAGTGTAGTGTTTGGGTTGTTTTGTTTGTAATAATAATAATAATGGATCATATTTATATAGCGCAAGTCTCCCTTGGGACTCAATGCGCTTTTGTACCTAGTATGTTTTGTATTATTTATCATTAGTCTTTATACAAATGGAAGATCTTGATAATCAAGACTTTCAAATGTTCTCTAGTATTATTCCAAAATGAATTGAAGGAGATGCTAATAGCTTGTTATTTATTTCAGAAATTCAATGTCGATGAGTTAGATGTACAGAGAGCCATACTGAGCGGAGACCCCCATGATCAGCTGGCTATAGCCTACAACCTCATCGTTGACAATCAGAGATTTGCTGATGAAAGTAAGTACTAGTATCTCCCAACTTTTATTGGAAACGTGTCTCTTCATCAAATGCTACAAACATGTTTTAGTTGTTACTGGTTCATATTTGATAATGAAATTTGAGAGAATATTCAAAAATCTGTTTTATGGTAAAATCCATTTTGACTTACCCACATATCTTATCTTTTGAAAAGATCTCTTGTTTGTCACAAGAAATAGCAACAGCTTGTGACTTTGTTTGTGTTTCCATCCACAGCATCAAAATCTGATATGAAAGAGTTCTACCTCGCTTCCTCCCCGCCCCCAGAGTCCTTTGTTTTGGTGAGTTTACTAAATTGTTCTTTTAAAGAACTTCTTTATGCTCATCACCACACATGTATGTATGTTAAAATAAATGACATCTTCCTTCAAAATCATTTACCTTAAGGAGGTTGGATACAAAATGTCGAGGTATTAAGAAATAGCTAAATTTGGTCTTATTTTGTTGAAAAATATGTCTTGAATCAAATTGTATCATAAAAATACCATGTCACCACAGTTTTTGTTCGAAAAAGGGCCCATCCGTTAGGGCACCCAATGATGAAAATACAATAATATAAAAACTCCTTTTCAAGATAACTTTGGAATATAATTATTATTTAAATGTTTTTCTTTTAAGCCATTGCAGTATGGAAGTAAACTAAGTCGGAAAAAGGGAACTTGAAACTAATATGAAGTAAATACATACAAATAACCTTTTTCTTTTTATGATTATTTTTGTAAAATATTATTCTTTTATGAAAAAAAATCGATTTCTCGTATTAAGATTTTTTTGAAAATTATATATTTTATAGTTAATACACACTAGAATAAGATTAAAAAGAAAAAAAGATATGTCACCAGCGGATTACAGAGATATTCACATTCAATTAAGCCATATCAATGAAAATCAACATCCAGGGGAGATAACTCTTTATTGTCAACATTACCCTTTTTAGAAATTTTCATTAGTTTTTAAGGTTAATTAGTGAAATAAATTTTATCATAAAACAAATACTTATGCTCACAAATATAACATAGTCATTGTTTTTTATTAAACTAAATCATTATTTAATTTTTTAGTTTTTTTTATCTCACACTTGCAGTGAAAAATAAACAAAATAGCATAAACTTTAAAATAGCTCAATCTGATAATCTGACTGTTGCGGATGTGCAGAAACAAAGGTATCCAACCTCCTTAATTGCTGTTTATACCACCTTAAATGGAAATATCTGTTCCCTAGCTTATCATGTTGGTTGTAGTGTATTCAACGGTATTGTAGTCCACATTGAGTGAAGCTTGGCTAAAAGTTAACATGTTTTATGTTTTCTGAATTGATGATCTCTAATTAGACAAGAAACGTTTGTAATTGACAACTTTGCATAAGAAAAACAGGCAAGAAAAATAAAATAGCCAAGAGGTCAAGAGGTCAATACATATGTAGGTTTCAATGTCTTTTAGCCGCATTTTAGCCGCATTTCTCTACCCATCTTGGTCTTAAGTGAAACTATTGTTAAATGATACTGGTAACTTGAATGTTTCTCTTTCAGCCATTAAGTCCTTTCATTTCAGAGTGCTCGGTTTAATTCTGGATTGCTTTGAGCACAAGATTCCATTCAAACATAATCCAACAAAATAATGACAAATTGTCCTAACTTTCAAACTATTTCTCTTGCAGGCGTCTAGTCCTATGAAACCTCATCCAGAGAGAATGCCAGGTTTGTGCGAAGATACATTGTTTATATCTCATAATCTTAACACTAAAGAAATATACAGAAGTATAAATTGTTCGTCCAAAATTAACTTCTGTCACTTGTTCGTGGAAAGGCTCCCTTAATATATATGTTGCTATAATTGGAAGTAACCGCTTTGGGATTTGTAATTCTTTGACTAGTTAACATTACTAATGTTTTGGGCTCGTATAGTATAGAGATTTAATTTATGATATTTGGTTGTTCATATGAATCCTTGAAAGACTGTTTGAAATATGATACAACTGGGTAAATGAACAGTATTTTGTTGTTTCACATATGTCAGCATTTTGCAGTAGAATGTAGAATGATTTCCAACCAAAACACATCCTTCAAACATACTAATGTTTGTAAACAATTTAATTACCATAATTAGCCTTTGTCTACCATTTTCACTTTTGGATATCCAAACACAGTTCTCATCTCAAGTTCTTACATACTTCTGGGTGTAATACATGGATATCCAAAAGAAAACTTGTTCAAGTGATCATAAGTAAATAACAAGGGATGAAACTCAAGGCAAGCTAAGACAATCTATGACACAAGTATTACCCATGATAAAATATGGTTACCAAGTATTTGCCAAACTTTAGATTTCAGGGTAACCATATCCCAGAATATTGCAACTCACAATGACAAGAATAGGTAGTAACAAACAAGATAATGTTTTAGTTTATTTGCAAACATTTTGACAAGGATCTTGAGAAAGAGACAATATGACTGTCTTCCTTTATAAGCACACATACCAAACCTTGAGCCATTGCTGTATTGAATTTTGCACTTTCAGAAATAAAAGATGTGACTCACACTTTAGACCCTGTTAAGAGTCCGCCCGGTGGACAGCGGATGTCTCAGCCACCCCCTCCCAAGAAGGCTAAGTGGCATCTCGGTATGTCCCTGGAGTGGTCCTATCCTAGACCAAGAATAGATAATGCATGTTTTATAGTAGCATAGTCATATTAACCCATGTCTCTTATGGATGTAGATATGTTATTTATCTCCCAAGAAGGCTAAGTGGCATCTCTGTATGTCGTCAGAGTTGTCCTATCCTAGACCAAGAATAGATACAGCATGTTTTATAGTAGCATAGTTCTGTTAACCCATGTCTCTTTGGTATGTACCGGTAGTTACGTTATATCTCCCAAGAAGGCTCATCCTGGTATGTCATAACGTGTTCATATCCTACGTAGGTCTTGTGGAACAAGCATAGGTAAAGCATGTTTTATAGTAGCATAGTTCTGTTTACCCTTGACTCTTTGGTATGTAGGTATATCTTCCAAAATGGCTTATTTGCATCTCAGTATGTCATAAAGTTGTCCTTTCCTAAGTAGGTTTTGTGAACCAAAAAAAGATTGAGCATGTTAAATTGTAACATTGTTCATTTTAGTCTCAACATTTTGGTATGTTAGTATGTTATATATCTCCCAAGAGGCATCTTTAACCTTTAACCCACTACCATAATAATGAGCGAACAATTGTGGTGGGTTTCATCTAACAAAGGGAATGATCTTGTGTTCTGTAAAGGCATTAGGAGAAAATTGTAACTGCTTTTGGAGATTAACTGTAAAGCCCTTGGCCCGTTAGTCAGTTCACTAAGTCTAGACATCTTAGTAGATTTACTGTTGTTGATATAAGGTTAAGTGTATTAAAGTTTATTTTATTGAGGAAGCCCAAAAGCCATTGTAAATAATGCTGAAACACCATACCTATGAGATTTTAATCAAATTGTAAACCTTTCACACTGCTTCATAACTCAATGTAATTGCCTTATTCCTTTGTACCAAGCATAAGCCTAAGCGTAAATGAGATAATAGAGCTGCTACCATATAAGATCATTATGGTTAACTCATGATGTACTATCTGTTAATATTTACTACCATGTGTCTATGTCCTGGTGACAGGGGATCCTGGGAGTAAATGTTGTAACAATACTCATAGTTATATTCAAGGAAATGTAACAGGGAATCTTACGGAACTCAACTTAATCACTGTGGTATAACTGATGCTAAAATGAGGAATGTCAAAATTTGATTGCAGATTTTAAGTGTATTTGTTCTTTTGTGTAATAATGTCCTGTTTCTAATGGTAATGTTCAATAAGAAAAGATAAGTATATGGGTTGTTTGTGTTGTTAATCAATCAATGCACAACCTTTTTTTTCCGATATTTGTGTTGACAAATAAAATCCTGTCGTTAAATTGTTCAGTGTTCAATTGAAATGTCAAATTCAAGCATTTGTTCTTTTTTAATGATCATATAATTATCTTTTCCCAGGAATCCGATCCCAAAGCAAACCTCAAGACATCATGCATGAAGTTTTTAGGGCAATGAAATCTTTGAACTTCGTAAGTATTTAGGAGAAATGTGAAAAAGATTTTAAAAAATGTTCTCACAAATTTATCCAGCATTTGTAGCTCAGAAAAGTTTTGAAAGCTTTTCTAAGTTATTTTGGAATCTGCATAAATTTGTGGTATGTTGTCATGTTGCGCTGATAATTTGATGAGGCTATTGTCAAACATGACACATTTAAATTCAACTTACAAAACTGGTCATTGGACCATGCTTTCATTATCGAAATCACATCATACATTTAATATCTGAGCATTATTTAAAAAGCCTAATTATAATATCAATGGCTCACACTAAGAATTGTCTCTTTGATTATTTGATTAAATCTTCTAAGAGGCGTATTGAGGGTAAAATCAATGTTTGTTGAATACAGGAGTGGAAGATCGTCAACAATTACCATGTGCGGGTCAGGAAGAAGAACGAGGTCTCTTTGAAATACGTAAGTAAATTTTTAATATGAGACGCCGCTAATGGCTGAAATATCACCCAAGCAGCGTAAAACAATAACTCACTCACCCTCTGTATGAACATTTTGCTGTTTAAAGTAACCAACCCAGCAAGAAGGTTAAATGATCTCCCTTGTCTGCTCTTGTTAAAGCTTCAATTAATAGAATGATAATAAATATATTGCCCATATGAAACAGGGTAGTATTTGCCCCATTAGAGTTACACATTTTCCTGGCTTTCGATTGGTTGATGTGAAAATAGGCCAATGATGTTTAAACTTATCCCACTCCTGTTACAGACGAAGATGAGCCTGCAGCTGTACCAGGTAGACCAGAAGAGCTTCCTGCTTGACTTCAAGAGTCTCACCAACGCCCACCCCATGGATTCCCTCGACCCCCTGGAGCCCCGCCCCACGGAGGAGAAGATGGAGGTCGATGATGAGGGGGACGGGCAATGTCATCAGACCCTTGAGTTCTTCGAGATGTGCGCCAACCTCATCACTGCTCTTGCCCGGTGATTCCTCTCTGGGAAGGGCTGGTGCTTGAGGGTTTGTCCCAGAGTGTTGGTCTTGTATAACTTCGGCACCAATTGGTCAATATCTTGAAGGGGTTGTTGCTTAAGGATTTGTTCAAAAGAGCAGGTCCTATCTTCACAAGTTCCCCTTAGTGATGAGAGCACTGTTTATCCATTGAGTTATGATCACATCTCTGAAAATGGGTCCTTGAGTTGTATGACATGGTTACGAAGTAGTTGGGTGTCTTTTGTCTGTGACTGATCAGTCAGGCTCCAATGGATTGGTTTGTGTTGATATGAATGGAGGTTTAACCATAAGGATCTCTTGATATTGTTATTGATGACTGGCATGGTCTAAATGATGTCTTATGTGCTTGGTATCTAAAGGATACATTTGGATGCTATGTTCGATCTACTGGTCTCGTATGTTGGTATCCCTCAAAGGATCTGTTTGTGATCTATGACTGATCAGACATGACCCAAGACTCAAACAGTTCTGTGTTGGATAAGTTATGGTCAAGGCCAAATGCTTATTGATATATCAGTGATGGCCTATGGACTGTTGCTCATTGTTTGAAAGAAAGTAGTTTGTTTACAGTAGAGATACTATTACTCAACTAATAACATATTTATTAAAGTTTTGCTATTGGATCTCAATGATTTGCATTAAAATGTCCAAGGTCTACATTGTTTTGTTTTTTCCATCATGTAAAGTTATTTTGTGAGAAAGTAAATCTAAAGAATCCTTAGGTAATCATCAGGGAAAAAAACAGAATTCCAAATCAATTTAATTCAGTATAAAAAATCGTAGTTGTTGGGCCATCTTCAAAATTAGAAATTTCCAACATTGACTTTTCTTTGAAAATGGTCAAAAGCATAAGTTAAGCTATTTTAAAGACTTCTGTATATTTTTCAGGAAAAAGGTTAAGGCTGTATGTTCTTGCTTTATGAAGTAAATATGAGCAATCATATTCTTTGAGAAATGTTTTTAATCCTGTTGAGAGAGATCGTCACTGTTAAAAGGTCAGGTTTTGAATGATACTGGTCCGTCATACTTGAGATGGTTGTTAGATGTCTAACCAGTGGCAAAGCCAATTAAGTTACTAACATTTGTTTTTGTTTAAAGTTTTGTTATTAGTGCCATCATATTGTTTATTTAACCATTTCAACTTGAAAACAATTCTCTACCAGAAAGAGATCTATATTTATATATGTCATATTTATGATTTGTATGTTTCCTAACAGAATTTTATCAAGCATGTACAATATATCACGGAAAATATTATTTCATGGAATGTTTGTTTACAATCAATTTTATTATTTTGCAATTTAAGCTTGAGAAAATTGAAACCCGAGGTGATGAACTTTGTGGTGAACTTCTCAAGTTTCGATTTATTAAATCAGCTTTGTGAAAATATTATATATTTATCCACAATGTGTTTGGTAAAATGAACTTTACATCCCTGAAGTATGTCAATGGCTTATCAAGTAGGAAAATATGATAAACTATCAATGACATTTTGTATAGAAAATGTTGGTTAAAGCAATATTACTTTCATATGATGTGATAATTTGAACGGGACTTAGTGAAAATTTTGGTTGGAAGGAGAAAATCTTTTATTCTAACATTTTTTGCAACAATAAATCTAGGATTTACATTTAGGCTACAGATTATCAGAACTCTTCCTTAATGAAAAGGATTTGTCAGACGTGCACAAGTTAAGAATTCACCGAATTGTGATGAAAAGGGCTGTTAAATGGCTTGTATATATATTGTTTAAAAGAATAACTTTTGTCATAATCATGGAAGCATAATTCTTTCTCAATTAGAATGAAGAGTTATGCCAATTCACTTACTGCTCAACAAATGTGTTTGTCATGTTCAGTTTACAGAGAGACAAGCACCTGTTTATTGGTATTTTCAACAGGAATGTTTGAGAAGTTAGGTCTGTACAGTTGCTGCACTGATAAGTAAGGACCTTATTGTGTGGTTGTATACTTGTTTCAGTGTATACGTGCTAGATAGAATAACAAAGTAATAAATATTGAAGTCATCCTTCTCAATGTTTTGTTTGTTACTGCTGAATATGAAGAAATTCTTAACCCCTTACTGCGCGGGAAGCAACATTTTCCGACACATATACAAACAAGTAACAAGTGTAATGAAGTTCCCTATATAATTTCAAAGTAAATATTTCCTGAATCAGAATTTATTTTGGATTTTTTTAATGTTATTCATCAAATTTAAAGATCTCTCCTATAGCTTGGTGTGAGGCATGTGTGGTAGATAACAAGTGAAAGACACTTATTTGAAAACATAATTTCTTTCTGACTCGGTCTCTGACACAACCGCCTCAAATCTATTGGTGGTAATTTGGGAAGAAAAACACAACACTAAAACGTTATTTTTCTTCTTTCTCTCTTTATCCTACCAACTAGAGAAATGCAAACTTAATCCAGAGGAAATGTTTTTGCAATAATTTGCAGAATGCTTCACCAATTTGGGGGTTACTCTGTAAGAGTTGTGAAATTGATTTGGGACTTTCAAACCAAGTCTGAGAAAAGAAACAGAAAATCGATCCTGATGCCAAACTGAAATATATCTGTGTCCAGAGTTTGAACTTTTACTTGGCAAAAGTTCAACACCCAAATGATCAATATTGAGCGCCATTATTAATGGCCATTATATTATTTCATAGTATAAACACCCAAATAATCAATACGATAAGGAGCATCATGTTACAAAATAGAACTACCAAAAAAATCAATATCTGAACAAGGAATGGATAATTATTTTCAACATAGAATATATCAAAACTAAAATTGGGAGGGTCCTTAACTTATTTGAATAAGGTAAGATAACTCCGTAGGAATAACTTCCAACTTTACGTGATAGTAGAATGAAATTATTTCACTATTTTAGAAACAAAATATATACCTGGTAGCCAATATAAATGAAGATAGAGGTGATGTGATGTGATTGTGGATGTAAGGCTGCTCTCAAAAGTATTTCACCTGTATCAGGGCTGCTAGAACTAGTGTAGGGAGAAAGCCTGCAACACTAATGTTGTTATGCATTGCAGAACATTGCAGTGAAACATTACTAGGGAAACATTGGTGGTTCATAAAGATAGAACAACAAATGCATGTATAAAAGTTTTATGTCATACTGTTGTCAAAAATAAAACTTTACAGACTTGTTGACCCTTTGGACAAAATATTTCCAAAGGTCAGGACACAAACCTGGATTACAAGCAACATGTTGAACAAATCACAAGAGCCATGATACAAGCCTTAACTTCCCTTATTTGATTGATAAAACAATTGCTTAATTTTGATTACAAACTTCATGCTCTACAGAAAGAGAATCTCTACACAATACAAGATTTATAAAGGTTTAAAGTAAATAATTGCTTAAAATGTACATGATTTATTACAAGCTCATTGAAAGAAGAGAATTTGGCTCAGGAAGCAATCAACATGGATAGATTGAAAGATCATGATAGAATGAATCCTTTAAAGTGACACAGAGTATGTTGTTGAGTCAAATATGTCATGATTCATAAATGGTGTTTTTTGATCAAAGAGTAAACATTATTTATGATAATTACTATTGTAAGAGCTTATAATTCAGTTTATGAGCAATAAGCAGGTAAAGGTCGAGATTTATCATCAAAAGCCAGACAATGGCGCCCAATGACTCAAAATTTATTTGGAAAACTTATTTACAGCAGGCGCAAAGGCAAATATTAAGGGATGGTGTTCAATAGGTCATTTTACTAGCATACATGTTAATCGGACATTGACTGAGTAACATTGATATGGCTCTTTTTTCAACTTAAAAGTACATATCGGATTTTAGGAATAAAATGCATGTTTATCAAGATGATTTAAACTTAACTCAGAACACATGGTATCATGTCATTGTTTTAATGCACATGAATGATACATACTCTGTGTCACTTTAATAGTATATTGACGTAATACTCATGACAAAGAATAAATACCATTGAACATACAGTAGGCATAAACTTACATGAACAGATACAATATCACAACAGAATATTCTCAACTTGTTTTTGTTCGTAAACATGGCAATTAGACAAAAAGCTTGTCGATTTGAATAATCTCTTTGAATACTAGAAAGGCATGTGGCTTCTAAGATCTATATTTTAATTTTCTTCGAATTTTTCGTGTGATGAACAAAGGATGCAAAAATCAACACGGTCAAAACAGATTTTCAGCTATTGCTTTGTAGCAATGAAACAATTCATTACATGCGATTATTATTGATTTTACATTTGTTTTCTTCTCAAATGACAATCTTTTGTGAAATTATAGGTGATGCTACAACCACTCACAAATTGCAAAGGGAGAAAACTCTTGACTGATTTTCAGAGGTACTTGAATTATCTTGATTTTGCTTGAAATCATCACTTTCGAAGCACAATCACAGTCTCATTTATTTTCTTTATCTACAAAAGAAAATGTCACACACACACATACTAATTCAAAGTTATTCTTTTAAAAACATTTCCAAATGAGTAGTTGTAACCAGAGATGCAGAAATCGGTCTATTTGCCGTACACGCCCTATTGGGAATCCAGTTTGACCGAATTGAAAAGTGACCCGTCGGACATTCAAAAAGTCATTTGACCGATTGAAGATAATCAAAGAATTACTAAACAAACAGATAAACAAGTCCGAGTTGACTAACTTGTTACTGATCCCACACCATGAATGATACATATTAAGCTCAGGTTACGAATGGAAATGGATTTTTTTTGCTGTGAAGCAAGATACTAGATGGGATATGAAATAATAGATAGTTCAACTTGTGTGAGTATAAATCAACGCTACAGAAAGTTTTTTCATTGCCCTGCAATAACTATGCACAAAGGACACACCTGATTGTATGTAGTTTTAGTTTTGATCAAAACATGGTCTGATTGGGAATACATTTGTCTTTGTGATGAAAATTTAGACAAACATTTCTGTTATGAGTATCAGAAATCAAAATAAAGATGGTAAAACGGTAAGTAAAAACAAAAAGACTTCAGTAATTCTCATGGAAGCTGCAATGCTGGGGAAAAACACAACTGGAAGCAACAATTTAGTTTAAGTTATCAGTAATACCTTTTGCTAATAATTTATGCAATGTTTATTGTTCAGTTTGTATGAAATTAATACAAGTTATCATAATGTGCTCTAATTTAATAAAAAAAATCTGGTCTATTCGATTCAAATTTGTAGAAAGAATTATAACATAATGGGGTGTTAAAAAGAAAATTATCATTAATACTATTACCGTAATTTCTCTATTAATTCGACATCTCCAATAATTCAACCATATAATATTATTCTGATGTCACAAATTCAAATCATATCTAACAATTCAACCAACTGCCAAAAGTTTATGTTCCTATGATTCAACCACTGCTAAAATAATGGTTTAATTTGCAAAAATAGAATTAATAATTGCAATATGTAATTTTCTCTGCTGCAGTAATCAATTAATAGTATTTTCATTATGATAACTATGGCATTTTCATGTGATCATCTATGGAAACTATATGTAAATTATATATAATAAAACATCCTGATATCTATCTTATATTTCAACCATAGTACCAAATGTGAAAAACAAACAAAACAAAACAAAAGTGAAATTAGTTCAACCATAGACATTTTCTGAAAATGTTTTGAAATTTTTAGGGTCGAATTATTAGAGAAATTACGGTAACGAAAGATGTCTAACAATTGGATTTTGCAAAGTTAGACATGCAACATCGATAACCCATGCAGCTTGACAAAGCTTCAAGAATCCATGGAGATTATAGAATATCACAATTTCCACATATCATTGGATAAGGGTAGATGATTTGTGATTTATAGAAGATTTCAAGAGTATTTCACTTATATCATGACTGCTAGTATTATTGCAGGGAGAAAGCATCGGCTGGAACTTGAAAAAGGCTGAAAATAAACAGTTCGGACAAGGCTAGTTGATCACTCAAATCAACACCAATTTCAAAAGAAGCTGTAGTGTAATTACTTATCCTGCTTATTTTCAAATGCATATATATCTTGAAAGAAAGAAACTAAATTTGCACAAACTGTTTGGCTCAAAGTTTCAGCCAATAAACTGCTTGATAGTTAATAATAATTTGTTTGCTGTTTGAAAAAGGTTATAGTTTTGTTTAAAGATTGTCAATTAAAAAAGGAAATTTTCCAGATGTTTTGGCAAGATTTTGGACATAAGTGGATCTTATGGTTTGATTTGAGTCATAAAACAGTAAACAACTGTTATTTCTTGTTACAAACAGCAAAACGTTTTGTATATTCGATATGAATATTAGATCCCAAATCACAAACTACAATCTTTTGCATGGATATCCTAATACAATTACAATATAATTTTTCTTATAATCTCTTAATCTATAATTCAAAACCAAATTTGAACTTTATTTAATTAAGAAAAGAGATCTATCATAACCACAACCATTTTGCCTTGAAATTGTAACTTTCCCCTGTGACTAGCAATATATAAATTTAACTAGCTTAGAATCTTTCTCATTGGCGATCAGACGAGCCCTTACTCTGGATTCCTGCACTGCATATAATGACACTATCTACAAAGCATTGTAATTAAATTAAAGCATTGTAGAGGATCAAAGCAAAATATGGGTGCATAAATAGTGGTGGGTGATTAACTGTTTAAAAAACACACTTATGATCTATACAATACATGCCATTTTGTACAATTTACAAGTTAAGGTACGTCTTAATCAAGGGAACTTTTATGTACAATTTCCATAGGACAAACCCTGAATTAATGAATAACTACTCTTGAGAAATTCTGCATTATTACAAAGCTCACATACACAGCACTACATGTACAGCTTGCATAAAAATGGGTTTACGAATCTTCATTTGGACATTTTGTACAGTTTGTTTTAAACTTCACTCGTTCATCTACTTAGATATTTGTCAACTCACTTGCATCAGATTCACACAAATATTTGACTTTCATTTTCACACATTCATAATGTTCTTTCTTAACATTTCCCTCGTACACACATATCACATACATCTTTCACTCCATCTGAAAATGTTCCTCATAAAACTTGACTGGCAGCACTCTGACTCAGATAAATGATCGCCCCGACGAAGTTGACGCCGGCTGCGATGATGAATACTGGGAACCAGCGGCCATGTGACTGAGTAACAAGCTCGGCCGTTAAAGGTCCACACGTTATTCCAGGAATTGTCGCCTGAAAGAAGATATTAAAAAATATTTGCATTATTATACAGCTATCTGTGAAAATAAAATGTGTATTTTCACAAGGTGAAATATTTTTAAATTCACACTTCACATGGATATCATGAAACAATAGGGTTATCTAGATACTCCTTTCATAAAATAATTGTAACATATGATCTTTATAATTGATTTTTATTTTTTTGAGAGGAGCATATAATATTTATGTCCAGTCACTTTTCAGAACATGAAATCCATGTGTATTTAACTATGTATTCTCAACCAAGCAAATACAAATATTTTGGCAAAAAGATCTTGATAGAATAATAATGTAGAAGTATATCATTATTTGTAAGAAAGTACAATTTTAGCTTACAAGAGTGTTTGATATGGCGAATGTGATCCCCGCGTGACTGGGTGCGACCTCTGCGTGATTGCTCAGATGTCCCGACGAGTTGCACGCGCTCAGACCGAGCGATATGGACACAAAACTGAAACAATTAGATCATGCACATTCATAAAGCTGTGATGCGTGCATATTGATGTATAACTTGAAAGAAAAGATCTTAGCGTTTTAACATCGTTTGTTTTTTGAAAATACCATTGATCCAAACAAAGTAAAGTTCTTATAATGAAAAAATTAATTACTTTCATATCTCTGTAAAGTATAGTTACTTGGTTTGTGGTAAGTCTCAATGAAGAGACTGGCTTCTTGAGAACAAAAAAAATCCGTACGACAAACTCCATATAAACTTAAGTTTTCAAATGTTTATTATTCAGAGGATGAGAACTTTTCTTGTTTACTTATCTAATGTTTAACATATTATCTTCTCAATTAGTGCAAAGTATCCTGTTTCAAATAATTTGTGAATTCTGTAGAAGAGATGTAAGGATACTTACAATACAGCTAGAGGAAGGTTATTTACAGCACTGAAAAAGAGGATGAACAAGCCTGGCCCAAGAAGCCCGATACTTGTCATGAGTCGCCGCACTGATAGTACCGTCCACTTGTGTCCGATCAGAGCGTCAGCAAAGTGTCCAGCCACTGAAATATATTGTATCTTAGTTTCACTATAGTAAAATATATGTTTTGGAGCCTGGTTTCTGGCTTGTAGGGAAGAAAAGTTTAAGATCTGACACTAACGAGTACATTATGTAAGGCACTGCTGGGAACATGAAATGACTCTTGATGGCGCCAAGAGTCCATGTGGTAAACTTGGACATGGCTTGTCAATTTTTTAACACTTAAGAATGCTCCCAGGCAGTCATAGATATCCAAGAGGTGTTTTCATTGGCAGCTAATAAGGGAGATATCTTGAGATGCAACTTTTTTGCTAGGGCAGCCTGCCCCAACCCCAGGAACTGGGCTTATTAGAACAGAGGCTTGTTCACACTGAGCTGCTTCTGTGGGGAGAGAATGATGTATGGCACTACTGTGAACATGATATGGTTGGCATTGAGTGCCCACATATAATATATTAACACAGCTCGCCAAGGATGCTGCCTACTTGAATAAAGATTCTCACCAAAACGTCTACTTTCTCATGAGGAAAGGTAAGTGGCAACTTTCTAAGTTGAGGTAGGTTAAAAATAGTAAAGTATGTAAGGCGCTACTGCAAACCGGATATGACTCTGGTTGGCGCCGAGTGCCCATGTTGTAAATGTGGGCAAGGTTCAAGAAGGTTGTTAACACTTTGAATAATGATAAGATTCTCACCTACGCCTACTAAAGAGTTCATGATGTAAGGCACAGCTGTGAACATGATATGACTCTGGTTGGCGCCGAGAGTTCGTGTCATGTACGTGGGTAGCCACTGCATGATGATATAGTTGGACCAGTTCATACTGAAGTGAGCAATGTAAATAGACCACATCGGCCAATGGCTTATGAATTCCATCCACCGAACATTTGTATTGTTAACCTGAAATGGACACAAACATCATATACAGAGATCAAATATAGAAGGATGTAAAATGCATAGGTTATCAGGGATTGGGAAAGACATCTTTGCAAAAGGGCCATTTTCAGGGTTTTTGGTAATTTTCTGAATTTCAAATGGGCCATTTCCCATTGTATCAATGATGAAGAAGAGAATGGAGTTCATACATGGAATTCTCGTCTACTTTTATCTACAGACTCCTGGACGTGTTTCAAACAATTTCAAATTTAGGTGATATATAAGAAATAAATTTTACAATTAGTGGATGAGCTATTCAACGTAACTTAACATTCAACAACAAATGAAAAGAAGATGAGTGAGTTGTTGTTTAGCATAGCTTAAGAAATATTTCAGCCATAAGTATTAGCTCTTTATCATGAAAGATATCATTATAAACAGGAGTTAGAGTCACATTTATGATTACTACAGGGTAAGAAATTAGCAATAGCCCAGTAGCCCATGGCTAGTGAAAAAGATGCTGGGCTAGTAAAGTGCAACAACTGATAATCCGATGGACTAGTTGAATTCAAAGATAATACTGTTATATCAGTGTTTTTGGCTACTCAGAATGTCTTTCGGCTAGTTATCTAAGTAACACTAGTCCGAATGGCTAGTACCCAAATAGGACTAACTTTGACCCCTGTTACTATAAAGAGAAATGCACTTTATCCTACCTTTGGTGGTTCAACAAACTCCTCATCTGACGGCCCCCTCACCTCCTTGTATAACAACATCCACACCAGGGCCCACATGAAACCTTGGAACCCAAACAGGTAAAACATCCACTGCCAGCTCAGGTGGGGACACACCTACAGAAATAAATACAATTTAAAATGAGAACTGCTGCTGAAACACTTCAAGATGTTGGCTTTTAACTTATCAACCCCTATCTGACCTAGCATCTATCAAGTCACACCCCCCCCCCCCCCCCCCCCCAAAAGAAAACCCACATATGTACACTCATCCTATACAAGCTGCAATTTGAAATTTTATTTTATCTTTAATTGGTAAAGGTCCCATACACTGTGTTTAGAGTAAACCCAAAAACATGATCAACTAGGAACAATACTGTATTTTTGAATTATAAACCTAAAAATAAGATCTAGATAAGATTAACTTTAAACTTTTCCATTACCAACCAAATTGCCTTACACTTTTTCCCAAGAATCATCAAATTTATACAAGAAATATAAAGTACATGGTTTTAATAAATAGCACAACTGGCTTGGTTGAAATTAACAGCCATAAAGTTTGTTTGTTAAAGTTACGAAAAATATTAACTAAAATCTAGTACTTACTACTGCTGCAATAGTTTGACCAATCGAGCCACATGCAACCAAATAGCCAAAAGCTCTTGACCGCTCCTCTCCAGGTATAGCGTGGGCAAATATATGGAATATCGTTGGTAATCCTGCAAATTTATCAGTTTCATTTTTAGTAATGAAAACTGCATGTAGACTTTTTTTTTTTTAAATTCATAATTGGTAACTCTAATAATATCTCAGAAAAAGGCCTGAAACAAAATTAATTGTAGGCAATCTTATACGATAAAACCTGTTTAATTTTAATTGGATTGCACCAAGATTGAACAAAAGACAATAAACCACTGTAGACAAACATTATTACAACTACAAGTATTGTTACTTGTATTCTAATACAAAGCTGATGCTGACATGTGGACCAAGGTGGATATTAATTTTCCTTGCAACAATACACCATAGCCATATACAACTGCATGCATTCACTTTTTAAGAACAAATATCATTGACTAGAATAATCCAAAGTTTTTATCAGTACTCACCTAAGCCCTCCCCTAATCCCAAGACGACTCTTGACAGAATCAGAGCATAGATGGAGTGAGCAAAGAATGGAACAAGAAACGTAGACATGGACCACAATAAAACAGATACAGCTAAAATCATCTTTCCTCCATACTTCTTGGCGGCACTGGCACCGATAACCTGAAAGTAAAAGTAAGATAAAAGAATCTCCCAGCTGTTTGAAGAGTAGCAATATGAATGAAGATATTCAGGTTAATAAAAGGTGTGTGTTTTGAAAATATCAATTTGATTTGAATACATGTATCTTATATAAAGATTATTACACGAGAAAGTGTGTCATATGATTTTTAAGAAATGAGTGTGCATTTGTGTATTGCCCAAAGGTAACAATTTCTTTATTTCTGATTCTATTCCAAATTATTCTTTTAGAAATATCCAGGAAATGGTTCGCTTCCCTTGCAACTGCCAGCGACAGTGACGTAATGAACAATGGTTTTATGACAACACAAACATAATTATACAGTTAGTCACGCTACAACAATTGCCAGGCAAAAGTGATATGTGCACATATGCTAATAATATTGAAAATATGACACCACTTATTTTCAACCCTATGGGTAATAAAGTAGTATAGTACATGACATGAGTGTGTCAACATGAATATATTAACTGATCTAAGAGCGTTTTCAACAGAGATGGTGGTGTTTGACTGCACTGAGAATGTTATCTGGATGCAGAATGGCCAGATAATGGCAAGGCCATTAGTTAATCATGGGTAACCATTAGGAGTGAAACGGCATGCTTTAGCTTTGTTGTCGTATTGCGGTACAGGACACTTGGTTTGGTTCATTTTGGTTTTGGTACAAATTAAAACCTAGCGAGATCACATCATTTAAATGTTCTCATTTACAATCGGAAAACCATGAGGTAATTCAACCCTTTCATTTACAGAGAACTAAAGGTCATACATTATCAATCCAAGCGATCACGTCTCTAAAATGGCAACTTCTATAGATCTTTCTTGCTTCAAAAGTTATATTCGATTAGGCAATTACTGTGATTCATTATAATTGTTCAAACATGTATTTTTCCTGCATTGCATTATTGCATTCTTATCAATTTATAATTAAATATGGCGTATATACTGAAAATTAACGTTTGTGTATCGTGTACAGAACCAAAGGCAAAATACTGTGGTTCAACTACTGTAGTAGACAGGCAATAACTTTTATTTGTTACATTTTGGGAACAAATAAAATCAATTGCTTGTCTACACTGAATTCCCGTTAAATGGTCCCCCCCGATTGAAATATTTAAGTTGTAACAAAACAATCACATTAATTCTTAAAATCTTTTTATTGTATTCTTAATGTTAATAAATTCTTGAATATTATATGGTGGTTGCATGTATCTTATCCCTTTTCTATTTTCATATTTTTTTTTTTTTTTAAAGGAAGTGTGGCATTGTAATTTAAGCATTTTGGAAAAAAAAAATTAAGATTTAAAGATTCATTCCATACCTGGCTGCTCATGTATCCGACAGCAAATGAACTGAGAACCCATCCCTGTCCGTGCATATCCCACTTGAACTCGTCTGTCATCGGTACTATTGCAATCGGCATTATCACTCTGTCGGCCGCATTGATGAAATTGGCCATAGAGCACAGAGCTATTGTCTTTGATGTTTTGGACAACATGTTGTCTTATTATCCGTCAAGGACCATTAAGATTAGATTAAAAGTAAATAGATGGGATGGTTGCCAAAAAGCATGCAACCTCCTGGCCAAGGCTGCAAAACAATTAAATTTATTATTTTAACAAAATATCAATGACATTGAAATATATATACATGTTATTTTATTATATCAATCATGCAAATCAGTCATTTCCAGATTTATATAACGTAAAATAAAATAAAAAGACAGCTTAACATTATGGAAATGGTAAATATTTTTGAAAAGATGTAAGTTGAGAATCTCAAAATGTTTTGGTTTTATTTGACAAAGCAAATCGTCACCTGAGAACCAGAGTGTTCTATCTCCACTTTTGGTAAAAATTGAGTTAGGGTGTTCTGGGTAATTTGGACGGTGTATTCTATGTCCACGCAGAATTTTGAGCCAATATTCCACTTGGAAAGTACATTTCTACAATTTTCAGATGTTCTAACTCCAGCGTTCTAAACATCTGTTGAGATCCAGACTGTTCTATGTACCTAATCCAATGGTTATGGTTGATTTGGTCACGTGACATGGACATAGAACAATTTGGAATTATGATTAATCCCTGAGTTTTAAAGGTTTATGCTACCTTTTTGCTTATATCTGAAATAAAATAACGAAAAATTAATGTTAATCTGAAGTAAAATAAAGAAAAATTATTGTTAATATACAGACTATTACAATTGTTTCATTGAGTATTTTAAAAACTGCCCCTTCCTTTCAATGTGAAGTTAAAGATTTCCATGCTTTTTGCAACATTTTTCCTTTATATGAAATTTTGATCAATATTTTGTTAGCTTAATATTTTGTAAACAAATTGAATATTCATGTGGCTTCATTAACTACTTTATAGAAAACAAGATTGTTAATTTTTTTCTGGGGAGTATCCTAAAGAAAGTGGTATTTTCCCTTCATGTTTTTAAGCGTTATCTCCCAAACATTTTATATTTTTAGGGAACGAACGCCTTATCCTGAGAAAAGGATTCATTCTGCCATTCCGATTTAATACATGCAACAAAGAATTGGTTGGAAATGATAGGTTGTTGAATATTCTCATGATAAATATTATTTTAATATTTTCATATTTCCAATTCAGAAATATTTAGAAAATTCTCCTTTTATCATGTATGTATTACAGTATAAGTTTTGACAAGACTTTAATCTTAAACATTAAAACACATAAGTAATCAAAGATCCTAAGCACGCTATGGTTTTAAGGACCCGAGTCTTTTAATTAATGTTCAAGTATATATATGTACCATTGTGTGTTGGTGCAGCAAGTCACCAGGTATGGTATGAAGGATTTGATTACAGAATTTCATTATAAAGTAGGTTGAAGCACAACATTTTTTTAAATGATAGAAGAAAATTAAGAAGATGGATGGTTTTGGGATGCAATCAAGGTTTTAATATATTTTATGTCGAGAATGTTTTTTTTGTCTTGAAGTTCGATAATTTCCTAAGTAAATTACATCAATTACATTCTAGCAATGAGCTTCATTGTGTATGTTCTGAAGCGAGGCAGATATCCTAAGAGATTAAAAACTCTAGTTTTCATTTCTTAAGAATAAACAACTATAGTGATGTGGTTTTTTTCAGTTAATCTGGTCTGAAATGCCATCCGTTCGTCCATAAACTTATTTTTACTTCTTCTCCAGAGCCTAGAAAGCTGAAATCTTGTACACATACTCCTTGACAAGTGAGAGTTATAATTTATAGCTTTGATTACCCTTCCCCTATATGGGGCCACAGGGGCTATGCCCTTAAAATTGTTTTCTTCTCCCAAGACAAAAAGTTTAGAATTCTGAAAGCTCGTATACAAACTCTTTGTAGAACGAGGATTGTAATTTATAGTTTTGTTGGCCCTAATAAGAGCAAGTTCTTGGTGAACCTATACACAAAAGTTTTATTTGCAGATTTGGTAGCCTTCTTACTCAATTAAGGGCAACTCCGTTACACGTTTTTTAAGTTTCTATGAATGTTTGAGCAAGTTCCATTTCTGAAATGAATACAGGTATCTGCGATCACATTGCTTACATGCCTAATTTTAGAATTGGTTACCATTTGGCCCCTACTAAGGGCTGCAGGGGCAACAGGCTAAAATATATGTTTTCATCTTTGTCTTCAAAAGCACAAGGCCTTGAATGCTGACATGTTGTGTAGAAATTCCTTGTGTAATTGGGATTCTAATTTGTACATTTGATGGCCTTGTGGTCCATAGTAAGGGGGAAACACATTGGCCACACCTTTAATCAAAACTGATGTAAAGCCTGATGAGCTAGATAGCCAATGGCACTATTTTTGTTGATAAACCTTCGCTAATTGATTGACTGTCAGGCAACAATTGGCATTATCAAGGAAACATTAACTATATAAAGCTGTTTATCTGTCTTTATTTATCATATCTAAAATTCTGCCACTCAAAATATGTAACATATTTTCACTTAATCAAAATATTATTTCACTCAATTGATTTGATAACCATTACAGTTAAAAATGTGTTTAACTCATAATACGTAATTTTACTTATTCTTTTGGTCTTCTAAAACACATTTTACTAAAAGCGTTAACGAAATGTTTATGTTGTCTGTGTTTGCTACATTTCATGCCTACGAATACCAGTAACAATCTATTTTTTGTTTGCCTGAAAATCGACTAACAGGTTCAACTTGTTAATATATCAACGTTGAAATGTTTAAAAGAACGCAAGGTGCACTTGTCTTTTTAAAGTTCATTTGTATGTAAACAAACTAGATGGTGGGGAGAGCTCACGGGATTATATAGATTGTGAGGTGGTTTGTACGGGGAAGTGTACTGATCAAATGGAAATGAAGAAATACCTTACCAATTGCAAGACAACCGTTTTTAATAAGAAAATACTGTTCTAAAATGAGCGTAGGTAATATGTTCAGTTAAGCCCTAAGGACTCGCCTGTTCTGCCTTTCCTTTCCTTCAGCCTTAGAACTCTCAGTAATCAGCGCTTTGATCATACTTATGTTTGGAAAATCGGAATATAATATTTTAAATATTATAAGCTACACAAATGCCTCCCTAAAATCAACAAAATAGTTGGTGATGACTTATCTTAAAACTTGTTGATTTCTTCTCTTACTACGCATCATCACCGGGGTGAGTAGTGAGATGCTTGACCCAGTGGAGAAAATTCACGAGACATAAACTCTTAATATTTAGGAGAAATTTGCTGAACCGAGAAGTCTTTCTTCGTTAAATGAGATAATCTACAAGATAATTCTCACTTACATCGTCCAATTAACTATATCTTAATATCTTGTTGAAATCTAAACACATCAAATTTTATATTTGAGCTTATTTTCTGATATTTGGTTATCTTTTTAATGTTTCTTGGACATAGAACACTCTGGAACTAAGGAAACCTCCCATTCAATTTAGTAAAATGTTCTATCTCCAAACGTATTTTTGATATTTTTGAAAATAATTAAATAGTCAGAAACAAAAATGACATGTTTTCATGTGTAAATATGTATTTCTCACACTGGTGCAAAAATTCAAAAGGTTTCACTATTTAGTAAATAAAATACAGATTTTCAAAACTTCGAGGTCGATTATCTCAGAACTAGGTTTTGTGGATATAGAACAGTCTGGTTCTCAGGTGACGAAATGACATTTCCCCTGCTGTAAAATTTTGACAATGCCATTGATATTGTTGGGAGATTGTTTTTTCGCCAAGTCAAACAGACTCAGGTGGAATGACAAATAAGAAATTCAAGCATTTGATTCTTAAATGCAAGTAATATATACTGTTTATCAGAAGTTGAAAATAACAGTTTGACTTTTCTGACACTCTCACCAAACCGATACAATTTTAGATACGAAATTTGTAATGTAATTTTATAACTGACGATAGATGAAGACGCTATTTAGAAACAATGGCCTAATGTTTACCATAAGCGTCAAGTTTATTCTTGATCTGCATTCATCTAGGCCGAATGCGTTAATATCCACATGACTATCTCGACGTGGCATCTGCCAAAATTTGCTGCCATGTTGTTGTCCGAGGCCGCTTACATCAAAACCAAATCACGTCTGCTGATTACGGACTTAATTCGAACAAATGAAGGCCCAAATAAATGAATTTCCTCTTCTGAGATAAAAGAAAACTTTATCCGTGAGTAAAACGCAAATACATCGTCGAAGTCTTGATTATTTGATTTTTGATATAATGTAAGCGACCATGTGAATTTTACAATTGATTTGATTGGTCAGTGATGCATGTCATTGACCAATCATATTGTGCGTAATTTTATTTACGTTGAATAAATGTCATAACGTTAAATAAGACGTTGGATGTGCATGGTCTTTTACGTTATTTTCTGTCTGTGTATTTGATGTTAAGCAATCTTTTATTTTTGTAACAGAATATTTAGCTTTACATGTATTCATTTAAAAAAGAAAAGATAATGTATCTTGTCCACATTTATCATATTACAATTTACACTATGTTTTTTGGCAACACGTACAGGTCTTGAATTTATAAATTATAGTATAGATTAGTTTATAGTTATAAGTAAACACGATAAATCCTCATAACTTTATGTCATATTTTTAGCTCATCTGGCCTGTAAGGCCCGATGGGCTTATGGCATGGCATGGTGTCCGGCGTCCGTCCGTCCATCCGTAAACTTTGTGGAATTTCGACTTCTTCTCCAGAACCATAAGGCCTAGGAAGCTGAAACTTTGTGTACAGACTCCTTGGCTAGTGAGGATTATAAATTGTAGCTTTGGTGGCCCTGTGACCCCAAATAAGGGCCACAGGGGCCACACCCTAAAAACCTATTTTCATCTTCTTCTCCAGAACCATAAGGCCTAGAAAGCTGTAACTTTGTGTACAGACTGCTTGGCTAGTGAGGATTATAAATTGTAGCTTTGGTAGCCCTGTGACCCCAAATAAGGGCCACAGGGGCCACACCCTAAAAGCATATTTTCATCTTCTTCTCCAGAACCATAAGGCCTAGAAAGCTGAAACTTTGTGTACAGACTCCTTGGCTAGTGAGGATTATAAATTGTAGCTTTGGTGGCCCTGTGACCCCTAATAAGGTCAACAGGGGCCACGCCCTAAAAACCTATTTTCATCTTTTCTCAAGAAGCATAAAGCCTAGAAAGCTGAACTTGTGTACATACTCCTTGACTAATGAAGATTATTAATTGTAGCTTTGGTGGCCCTGTGACCCCTTATAAGGGCCACAGGGGCCACGCCCTAAAAACCTAGTTTCATCTTCTTCTCCAGAAGCATAAGGCCTAGAAAGCTGAAGTGAAACTTTGTGTACAGACTGCTTGGCTAGTGAGGATTATAAACTGTAGCTTTGGTAGCCCTGTGACCCCAAATAAGGGCCACAGGGGCCACGCCCTAAAAACCTATTTTCATCTTCTTCTCCAGAACCATGACGCCTAGAAAGCTGAAACATTGTGTATAGCCTCTTTGCAGAGTGAGGATTATAAATTGTAGCTTTGGTGGCCCTGTGACCCCTAATAAGGGCCACAGGGGCCACACTCTAAAAACCTATTTTCATCTTCTTCTCCAGAACCATAAGGCCTAGAAAGCTGAAGTGAAACTTTGTGTACAGACTCCTTGGCTAGTGAGGATTATAAATTGTAGCTTTGGTTGCCCTGTGACCCCTAATAAGGGCCACAGATGCCATGCCCTAAAAACCTATTTTCATCTTCTTCTTCAGAACCATAAGGCCTAGAAAGCTGACACCTTGTTTGCAGACTCCTTGACTGGTGAAGATTATAAATTGTAGCTTTGGTAGCCCTGTGACCCCAAATAAGGGCCACAGGGGCCACGCCCTTAAAACCGATTTTCATCGTCTTCTCCAGAACCATAAGGCCTAGAAAGCTGAAACTTTGTGTACAGACTCCTTGGTTAGTGAGGATTATAAATTGTAGCTTTGGTGGCCCTGTGACCCCTAACAAGGGCCACATATGCCACGCCCTAAAAACCTATTTTCATCTTCTTCTCCAGAACCATAAGTCCTAGAAAGCTGAAACTTTGTTTGCAGACTCCTTGACTGGTGAAGATTATAAATTGTAGCTTTGGTAGCCCTGTTGCCCCTAATAAAGGCAACAGGAACGTCCTTCAAATCTATTTTCATCTTCTTCTCCTGAAATATAAGGCCAAGAAAACTGAAACTTGTCGCCTATATACTTAATTTTATGATTGGTGCCCATGTGGCCTCTACAAAGGGGGAATTACATTGGCCACACTCTACAGCATAATTGATGATGAAGCCTGATGAGCTACAGAGCCAATGGCTCTATTTTTGTCATTTTCAAGTGGTTGAAACAGACATCTTATGATGTAAGTACTTTATATACTTATATATATATCTTTATTTTTTGAGAATTGATTCTGAATTGTTGATTGGGAAAAATGCTTTGCCCTTTAACTTTGACATCAAAGTCAAAACTAACAGTCTTACCAGTTAAATAATAGGACTTAATCAACTCCTATTTGCATACATGATCACATCAACTATAAATAGCTTCACCCAGATCTTATAAAATGTAACATATTTCAGTTTCTTTCAGCACATTGTTGAATATAATATATAACTCTTTTAGTGACAAATGTTAAGTTATAATCAGAGATATTGTCAAATCTGTGCTGCTACTGTCTACAATAAAGAAGTTGATCCTCAATAAAACTCCTTGTCTTATTTTTTCAACTTCTAAAATGCCTCTTTAATAACTAAGTATTTTAAGTTAACTACTATTATTATGTACATATATAATTGAGTCCAATTGATTAGCATAAAACCAATTATCATCAATTCATTCTTAAAAAATATCAGAGGATATTTGAGAATGGTTCCTCACTTTAACAATCTTGTACTTTCATGCTTAAATTCCAAAGCCTGCATGGTTTACTGTTATTTTATAGTCTACCTTCTCAGTCATAATAAAAATAGAGCCATTCAGGCCCATTGGCTCTGTAGCTCATCAGGCTTGAATATCAATTTTGCTTAGGGATGTGGCATTTTAAAGTGGTTCCCTCCTACCTAAGGAGTCTGTATACAAGGTTTCAGCTGTCTGGGTCTTGTGTGTGACTGGAGTAGACGATGGAAACAGGTTTTAAGGGTGTGGCCCTTATTGTTATTAGGGGCCATAGGGTAAACAAAGCTATAAATTGTAATCCTCACTAGTACAGGAGTCTGTGTACACACAAAGTTTCAACTTTCTGGGCCTTATGCTTCTCCAGTCGAAAGGCACAAAGTTTCAGGACAGATGGATGTACACACACCATGCCATGCAATAAGCCCATCGTGCCTTTCAGGCCAGATCGATGAGCTAAAAATCACCCTCAAATATTATATCAATATTCTGAAACTCAAAATGATACTCTACTTTACTCTATATATATATCTATATAGATTGATAATATTTCAGCATGTTCATTTAAATGAAAGAAAACAAGACACTGGTTGGTGATGAAAACATAATTTAATTTCATCTGTATACCATATATATGATATTAAGTACAAACAATAATCTGACAACCGGGATACACATTGACAGAATGTACATAAACTTACATTAGTACATAAATTGCATATCTCAGAATTACAGCTCTTCTTCCCCGACAAAGACAAGGTAAAAACCTGCTCACTCAGCATAAAAGCTGAAAACTACAGAGGCTTGATGCAAGCTTTCTGAATATTCTTTGTAAAATATTTTAAAATTTTGATGGCAGTCATTTTTCATCTAAATTGAAAAAGGCTGTGGTTTAAATTACGATATGTATATTACAGAAAAATCTGTAACCTGTTCATTTCTTAAAATATTTAGATGACATTGTTATATGTAATATGGACAGCAAAAATGTAAATTGAATTAATAGATTGATGTCAACATCTATCGTAATTGTAGATAGAAAACAATTGAAGAATTGGATATAATAATGCATTGGCATAGAAAATGTTTATGTACAAGTTGTATATAATTTCTATATTTTACAAAGGTAATGTGTAAATCATTAAGGTAAGAGGTAAATCATTTACCTGCAAAAGTCATTACACTGCCAACCATCAACACAGTGTTTTGTCATTGACATTCCATTTTCAATACATAAATTATACTTTTTATGTTCTGTCACCTGGCATCTATATTGAAATCTACATCACATACATTAGTAACAGCAGGCTTACAGTTATATTGCTGAAATGGAAAAATAACAAAGTATTCAAGTAAATACTATACAACTAATAAATATAAAATTGATGGAATAACAAAACACGCTTATAAATGCTTCTGTTATCAATTCATTATGGACAATTATATTGTTGAATTTCTTCTTAGATTAGTTGGTTTCGCAATATTTTTGCTGAGCAACAACATTTTGAGGCCTTTTATAAGCAAACTTATTTATGCTAAAATCTTGAGCAATGAATGGATCACTTGACAAAGAAGGAATATCCTTCATGAAAAAAATAATATATTCATGAGCAATACATTATGACAGAAACAATCTCATTGAAATGAGAACAAACCAATCACTCATGCCTTGTTGCATTTCTAATTCTAGAGAGTTATGTATATTTATGTATATATATATATATATAACCTTTGCAGCCAGATCACTCGAGCCAATCAGCAATGAGGCTACAAATCCATGGGCACAGTTTCTTTTTTTTCGGGCCTCTGATTATTAGAATGCATGGAGGGTCTAAGACAAAGCCACCTGACAATGCCCTTATGGCAAAGTACTCAGACCAGATATACAGCGAGGTATGATTCACATTTCACCATATTTCAATGAGATTGGAAAAGGAGATTACAACCACTACCAGTTTGATATGAGAAAACACTGGTAAAATATATCACGTATCAGTTGTTTATTGCCTGAAATCATTTTGAAAACAGTTACAGATAAAAAGTGAATATAGTTCTGCATATATTCTCAAGATCACAAAATTGTAAAAATATGATAATGTAATTAAAGATATAAGCAACCTCATTTTAGAACTATGATATTGGGATACTCTTTTTTCAAGAGTATTGATAGAGAATGAAATAATTGAGTTGACATTCATGTCTCCGTGTTTGATCCAAGAATTCAGATCATTTGTCTAAACTGACTCTGAGGGGCATAGAATATCATGCTTTAATTTTAGTTGGGCACATTAAAGAGAGTATGGTAAAGGTAAAATATTTCATCTCATAGACATATATTAACTAGATTAGCGTTTGCGGGATACCGCAAAAGCAGAGCAGCCCCTGAACTTTGGGTTTCGCCTTACCCTGTTCCGCCTTTTACAGGCCTCACCAAATTGGGAATTTTCTCGTGACCTTGACCTTTGACACTCAAGGTCACATAATCAATGAACACATTCATTGAGTATAAAATTATTGTAATGAAATAAAGTGTTAAAAATTAAATTAATCCATTTTCTCCATATATGTTGACCTTGCTGTGACCTTGACCTTCGACAGTTCGTACCCAAAACTTTTAGAAAATTTTGTTCTTCTCAAGAGATAATATATACAAAATCTAAACTTCATAGCACAAAAACTTTTAAAATTATTGTGTTTACAAGGAATTGCAATAACTCATATCTCATGACCTTGATCTTTGACCTTCAAGGTCACACAATAATTGAACACTTTTTATTGAGTATAACAATCATGTATTGATTAAAAGTGATCATAGTTAAAATTAAGCATTTTCGCTAAACCATGCTTAAGTCATGACCTTGCTGTGACCTTGACCTTTGACGGATTGTAGCCGAAACCTTTTCAAGATTTTTTACTTTTCCAAGGATGATATATACCAAGTTAGAGCTTCATAGCACAAAAACTTTTCAAGTTACCGTGTTTACAAGGAATTTTGCGGTGATTTTATAACTCGTGACCTTGACCTTTGAACTTGAAAGTGAACATGTCATAATGATTCCCTGGAAGTATTAACATTTAGACATGTTCATGAGTTCTGAAAAACTAAATGGGATAAATTTATACCCAAATTTAGTGCATTTTGTAATAACTCATATCTCATGACCTTGACCTTTGACCTTCAAGGTCACACAATTATTGAACACTTTTTATTGAGTATAACAATCATGTATTGATTAAAAGTGTTCATAGTTAAAATAAAGCATTTTCGCTAAAACATGCTTACGTCATGACCTTGCTGTGACCTTGACCTTTGACGGATTGTAGCCAAAACCTTTTCAAAATTTTTTACTTTTCCAAGGATGATATATACCAAGTAAGAGCTTCATAGCACAAAAACTTTTCAAGTTATCGCGTTTACAAGGAATTCTTAGAGTGAATACGTATCTCGTGACCTTGACCTTTGACCTTGAAAGTGAACGTGTCAAAATCGTTCCCCCGAGGTATGAGTTGTAAGGTATGAATTAGAGTTCTGGAAAGCTTAGTGAAAAAAAGTTATAGCTAGTAGTACGAGTGCGGCGGCGGCGGCGGCGGCGATGGAAACTTCACAAAAACTGATAGCAGCCCCGTCCTTAGACAGGGCTGCTAATTAATAATGACATAGATATTGATAATAATGCAACATGATCAGTATGTAGGTAATACCTGTACAACCTTAAATGATGAGATGAAGTTGAAACTGAGAACTAATGATGCACATGAGAACTGTTTACTAAGGGTGCAACGATACACCGATAACCGGTGCATCGTGATTATATGGCCGACGATACGATACACGATACGTTTTACCTCTGAATCGATACACTACGATACGACCTACAGTGGAATTAAATTTCTTAATTTTAAATTTTTACCCTGTCAGTGTCAACAGTGTTTATTAAATTATTATAGACAAATAAAGTAAATGTTCTTTTAATACTTCACTATCCTGTGTAATACGTATCGAGATACGTATCGTATCGTACCCCAAATATCTAGATACGTATCGTATCGCGACCCTCCTGTGTGGTTGCACCCCTACTATTTACCGTAGATGTTCATATTCTTAGACACACTTCAGCCAAACAAACATGTATTTTTACAAAGCTTATCTTAATACTTTAAAAACTAGTTGTTGTCAAAAACTTATCAATCACATTTCAACTATACATACCATACGGGGAAAACTCAGGACATCCAAAATTCACCATTGGTAATGAATATTTCATAACAAGATCCATTTTATACTTCAAATTGTAATATTTTGGTTTCTTTGATTTTCTACCCACCAGTATGCCATGCTGTGGGATATAGTCATCGCCCTGTGAGTCTGTCTACTAGTATCTGTCTGTCGATCCACCCGTTACCTTTTTGTTTCCAGAGATGTAAACTATTAAACCTAGCTCATCAAAACTTGGTATAAGGATCTGGTAGCATCATATACATACACTTACTTTCAGTGGCATCATTTCTGTCTTTAGTTTTAAATATTGCCCTTATATCCTTGTGATGACTTTCCATTATATTCTTTCATTGGAAAGTTATTTTACCCTTATTAAGATTGATGTTTTCTACAGTGCACATGGTTTTCAAACGTTTTACAAGCTTTTGATGTTTTATCAGTGACCAGTATTACAGAAAAGGACAGGTTGCTGCCATTAAATGCATGATGATGAAATGATGTGATGATGCTGTTGATGAATAATAACATGAGAATCTAGCCCTATCCAGGTTCAGTTAGTGGAAGCTTGCTTCGTATCAACGAAGGGAGACTCGTATTCCTCAATTGGTGGGCACGTGCACACAACATTCTGGTCCCCGTAAATGTCGTCAATACGACCAACGGTTGGCCAGAACTTTGTCTCAGGATTGACAAATGACTGGAAAGAAAAATATTTATTGTACAATTTTATCTAGGCTTATGTTATTCATTTTGACAAATTTAATTAGATTAATAAAACTGTTAATGGAAACTGCTTAAATTTAATCAAATTAATTGATCAAGTGATTAAGAAATTCAAAGATACTTGTTGATGTAACCTGAGCTTATTGCTTAACCATATTAACCACTTCAAAGAAACAATGACATAAAGATTTGTGAACAATCCAGTTCTAAGGCTTACGTGAAAGATGATCTTTGACATTATATTATCATGATTATATCTAATTCAATAAACTGGATGGCCATGAGCTTATTTGCTCCTTCGATAGACAAGTCAAACATTTCAATTTCCAAAGTTGATGATATGAGAGAGAGAGAGTGGGTATCTTACGGCGGGGAATGCTGCTAGTTCTCGAGGATAAGGTCTGTCCCAGTTGGAGGAGGCCACATCAGCTTGTGTGTGGGGGGACATCTGAAATATACATTGTGTATATATAAGATCTGAAACCTTTCAATAACCGTTTAAATTAAATAAATAGCTTAAGTACTTTTGATGTATGGAGACCATCATGGTTGGGTATTCTACACTGAAATAATACATTTATAACCCATCTGGCCTGAAAACCATGGTGTCAAGCCATCCATCCAGCTGGCTGTTAACCTATCACTATTTCAACTTCTCCAGAACCACTGGCTGACTGAGTTAGTGAGTTAATGCTTAACGCCTCTAAGGCAATATTTCAGCTATTAGCGGCGGGTGGGCTGACTAAAATCTTGTGCATAGACTGCTGAAAGAACGCTGATATTCTATATAATGAAATTGCACTAAATAACTGCAGCTAATAGCTCATTGTTGCCTTAATTCTTCAGAAGTATATTCCTTTTGGACCTTAACATGTACCGGTAGTTATACAACATTGGTAACAAATACCATAGAATGAGGTAAAACAAAACTAACAAAACAACAAAGGATGCATATCATGAACAAGTTTTTCAAAAAGCTTGATGTATGAATGAATGTTTTCGGATTTTCAGGTAATAATTTTTACCATATTGTCCTTATTCATGTATCCATTCACCATCCATATAAACAAAATATAAGATGACAAACCTTCAGTGGGTTGACCTTGTTGTCCATTTTGCCTTCTTCAATGTCTGCTATTTCCTTTCTTATTGCTGAAGTAAACATAGTTTATAAAATTACATTATGAAAACAAAAGGAATCCCTTAATTTCATATTTGTACAAACAGAGTATGAGTAACACTCTAAAAAATCCCCAAAAACTTATTCACAATGAGTGAGTGAGTTATTGTTTTAAGCTGTTTGGGCAACATTTCAGCCATTCACGGTTTTCACGATGGCATGTTCACCTACCAATGAGAGAATCACATAGTCTGTCAAGTTCCGCCTTGTTTTCTGACTCCGTGGGTTCTATCATCAGCGTGCCGGCAACAGGCCATGACATAGTCGGAGAATGGAACCCTGGGTAAGAAAAGCAGTAAAATTGACTTAACCCTTAACCTACTAGTCACACAATATTCCAGGACATCGTATCTTTAACTTGTGGTCACTCCAATATCATTCATTTCACTCAAATGAGTAATTGTTTAACACCGCTTGGGAAATATTTCAGCCATTAACGGCTCAAAAGTTGTAATTATAGTCTACATTGGCCACATAGAATGATTAAAGGAGGTCTCTAACTTCTAATTTTTAACTTCCAGTGTTTTATTAGAGAGGCCCCGAGAGGGTCGGAGAGGGCCTCGCTAATTAAACACTGGAAGTTAAAAAATTAGAAGTTGGAGACCCCCTTTAAGCACTAAATACTTCAAATTGTTAAGTGTTTACATAAGGACCTTGAAATGGCATTTCTTTTAGTAGCTCTTAATATCTGAGTACTTCGACATACGTACACATTATCCTGAATAATTTTTTTCATTAACATTACTATAAGGATATTAAATTATGTGAATTATTATGAATAGTGAATCGGAAGTACCATAATCTTGAAGTCTCTTTGCAACATCTACCACCTCAATGTTTGCAGTTTTCTTGAAATCCCTGCAGTCAATGATGAACTCGTGAGCCACAAAACCTGAACAGAAACACATCCGAAATTAAACTCCAAATAAAAACACCTCGAGACAGCTGGAGTGCATAGTGGGAAAGATAGTTCCTGATATAAAATGGGTTTAAATCTGTTTGATAATATAATCAAACATCAATGATATGTGAAGCAGAAATTATTATTTTAGATTGACAAATGAGTTACCAACATTAAATTAAAATGTCATAAATTCAGCATAACATGTAACTGTTTTGGATCTAAACATATGCAACGTATGAATACTATACTTGAGTATAGCAGTGAGTGAGTTATTGTTTAGCACAGCTTGGGCAGTATTGCAGCCATTAGCACCGAGGAGTAAAGCAGAATTTAAACTTAATTCAAGGGTTATGAAATTTTCAAATTGGTTAGACCGTCTCGATTTATCTCATGAAAGGATGAGGGATGAGGGGGTTGATGAAACATAAGAAACAATAGAATGGATTTTTTAATGGAGACCCATGATCCCTAACCACAATGCCCTATCCCTACTCTGTAAGCCATTGTTAAAAAGCAGAGTTTGGGTTGATCCCCCACCTTGTTCATTCTTATACAAGGTATTGTAGTATCCGTCGAGTCTTCTACTCATGTAGTTTGCATTCAGAATTGCCACCTCCGAAGCATGTCGGAGTCCGTCCGCACCCATCATCTTGATGTAGGCCCACGAGATTGGGAGGATAGCACTTGATCCAAACGGCGCCGCTGACACAACCCCAAAAGATTGAGCCTCTGGACCTGTGGTTCCGTAAGGGGGAATAATCGGGTGGGTTGGCAGGTATGGTGCAAGGTGCTTCTTTCTGGAAAAGAAAATAAGTCATTTTGATACTAAATGTGACCTTTACAGGGCAGGGTGGTCTATAATTTGGATTTTAGATTTTTTTCGCTGACGTGGTTTTACTTTGAAAGGGACATGACTAATCGTTCGATTTAATCTCATTTAAATTTTTGGAGCAAAATGGTATTATGTTGAGAAATAATATTCTCATATGATGCCATACATAACAGCTTGATTTCAGTAATAATTGTTGTGCTTCAAAAGTGTTCATTGTGGAAGTAATTGATCAATCAGAAATTATAATATTATAATATATGTAATCTGTATCAACAATTGTTTGGTATATTTCACAAATGGAAACAGGGCAGAAACAGAAAATTTATCAAATACTCCCCAAAAAACACAAATGACCGATAGAATGACAAGTCTGATGTCATGAATGTACTAACACTCCGATTGGTCCCATCCCAGGCCCGCCCCCTCCGTGAGGGATACAGAAGGTCTTGTGCAGGTTCAGATGGGATACGTCTGACCCATAGTCTGACGGCCGGCAGATTCCAACCTGAAAAGGAAAAACATTCAAATTTAATTCATCTCTTTGTTTAAAAGTCAGATATTACTAAAAAATTAACATGAAACAATTTCGTTATTCTAAATGATCAAAAGGTCATCACACTAAAATGGCAGCCAGCAGTTTTTCATTTGAAAATTGACAGTATCAACTTCATAATTTGGTTGAGTCATGAGATCTTTAATCTCTTTAGATAACTACATTTGGCATAAACTTATATTTTTTGGTGAAATTTCCAAGAAATACAGTTTTGAAAGAAATGTGCTATTGCCCCGTTAACCAACATTTTAATAATCTCCTTACCATTTCTAAAAGGACATACAAGGTTACTGCCCCTTTAAATACTATTTTTGCTCACTTTTATTGGTAAAAGGACATGCAATCAAATGAATTGCTTAAAGCCGTTAATTTAGAAGATAACTAGATTAGCGTTTGCGGGATACCGCAAAAGCAGAGCAGCCCCAGGACTTTGGGTTTCACCTTACCCTGTTCCGCCTTTTACAGGCCTCACCAAATTGGGAATTTTCTCGTGACCTTGACCTTTGACACTCAAGGTCACACAATCAATGAACACATTTCATTGAATATATCATTATTGTAATATAATTAAGTGTTAAAAATTAAATTAATCCATTTTCTCCATATATGTTGACCTTGCTGTGACCTTGACCTTCGACAGTTAGTACCCAAAACTTTTTTAAAATGTTGTACTTCTCAAGAGATAATATATACAAAATCTAAACTTCATAGCACAAAAACTTTTCAAGTTATTGTGTTTACAAGGAATTGCAATAACTCATATCTCATGACCTTGACCTTTGACCTTCAAGGTCAGACAATCATGGAACACTTTTTATTGAGTATAACAATCATGTATTGATTAAAAGTGTTCATAGTTAAAATAAAGCATTTTCGCTAAAACATGCTTACGTCATGACCTTGCTGTGACCTTGACCTTTGACGGATTGTAGCCAAAACCTTTTCAAATTTTTTTACTTTTCCAAGGATGATATATACCAAGTTAGAGCTTCATAGCACAAAAACTTTTCAAGTTATCGCGTTTACAAGGAATTTTTTTAGTGAATACATAGCTCGTGACCTTGACCTTTGACCTTGAAAGTGAACGTGTCAAAATCGTTCCCCCGAGGTATGAGTAGTAAGGTATGAATAAGAGTTCTGGAAAGCTTAGTGGAAAAAAGTTATAGCTAGTAGTACGAGTGCGGCGACGGCGGCGGCGGCGATGGAAACTTCACAAAAACTGATAGCAGCTGCTAAATAGTTGCGTTTGTAAAATTTCCGGGATTCATTGTTATTCAACACCCGCAAATTTAGTTTAAAACCGACGGAATAACAATGAATCCCGGAAATTTTACAAACGCAACTATTTATCGATATTGTAACATGACCGTTAGTGATAAGCATTTTAAGAGCGAACTCTATTTTTGCGTAGGGAACTCTGAGTTGAAAGGATCTAACGACTGATCCATTATTGTTATAGGTGTTCGCAGCTATAAAGAAGAATGAATTCCCAGTGTTATAGACATTAAAATAGTGTTCTTATATTGCAAACCAGTTGCACTCATAAAGATGAGATCTTATAGTTTTCATTGTGACATTTATGAGAGAGAAAAAAGTTATATAATTCATAAACTAACAGGAACAAACCCGACTGAACAATTATCTTAAACTAGCCTAGACCATTGTGACGGTGACGTGATCATTATGACGTCATAACCGTTGGCCTATGTGACGTCGTGCCATGGGAACGGCATTCGAAAGGAACCGGCCGCATGGCACAAGGCGGCAAATTAGGAGAAACTAAGCCAATTAAGAAAGTTTAGTTACATTAAACTAAAGCAAATAGAAACGGATTTTTGGCATTTACGGGAATGCGCAAGTTTGAAAATGACAACTACAACAGTAAAATGTGAATCGGGCACGACTATTGGGAGAATCAGAACATTTTAATGTTGAGGCGGACCAAATAATGTATCCTTTCGCGGTGATTCGCCTCAACCAATTTGCGGGTGTTCATTGCCATTTAACACTGGGAAATCCTTCAAATCAACCAATCAGAAACGAGTATTTACCGAAGTCATCTTACAATAAGTTAACGATCTCTCACCTGTGCGTTCATATTGGCGCCATCCAGGTAGACCTGTCCCCCGTAGTAGTGAATCATGTCGCAGA
This sequence comes from Steromphala cineraria, assembly GCA_916613615.1. NCBI lineage: Eukaryota > Metazoa > Mollusca > Gastropoda > Trochida > Trochidae > Steromphala > Steromphala cineraria. Next base: position 27,196,101 of record OU744722.1, on the reverse strand, counting down.
TACCCCTGGTGAACAGATTAGTCAGTTATTGAGCTACTGATTTTGTTGCAATTTACATGGTTGATCAAATACTTATATGTGAAACAGCCTGGGCCTCCTTTCACAAATCCCTTATGTAATCCTTGAGTAACATCAGTGCAATGTTAAGAATGGGAGTTGAGGTAAACTTTAGTAAAGGTTGTTTTGTGAAAGGAGGCCAAGAAGCATTAGGATGCTATCTATCTTTGAGCAATAATATTTACGAAATTGAGAATCCCTAACCATCATGTGTTTTGCAATAAAGTGAAGTATTGCTCTCATCTATTATATGTTATGCACGAGGTTGAAGACTGCACCATTTTGAATCTGAACCATCTGACATCAAGCTCAAATCAAAAACTGTATTGTATCATTATTTGATTCCATTTCGATACATAACCTTACAACTATATGCTCAAATCTACGATAATTTTAGGACAATATGCAAATGCTCCTTAGATTATTTTTAGAAGTTTACATTGACAGAGCACAATTTCCAAAAAATTTTACAGTGAAGTTGCCAGCAGACATTATTTTGTTAAAACTATGCAATTCACAGTTCAGAATTTACTAACCTGATATCCTTATCAAACACTCCGTGGGTCGAGGGGTACGTGATCATCAGACACGCCAAGTTGTGTGCGTGCTTTGCAATCTGAAATATACCTGTCATGTTAATATTCACACAAAAAACAAGCATATTGATTTTGAATAAATTATTGTTTGTTATTGTTTATTTATTTTTCACAGAATACTCTATTACATGACAAGATTGAATGGAAACGTTGATTTTAAAGTCACCAGTGCTGGTGATATTTACATTTCATTCATTCCTTCAAGAACCATCAGAAAAGTGAAACCAGAACTAAATCTCAGATATAGTTTAGTCACAATTATTGATCAAACAAACACACCATATCGTCAAGATGTTTCATGTCAACATGTCCAAGTTTGTCCACGTTGATTGGTTGAATCTTCATACCAGCCATCTGAGCGCTAGCCGGGTTCGTACCATGAGCTGATACCGGGATCAGACACACCTGCAGCAAATAGGTCAAAGGTCATCTCAATGGCCAGTTTGTCTAACCCTTTAATATCCTAACCCTATATATATCACATATCATAAATCAAAATTCTCCATGGGTATACAATTTTGGCAGTTCACTTTGTACAATTCCCTCCTATCAGCAAAAATATGACACCATTATTATTTTACATCAGAAACTATATGACACCACAATTATTTTACATCAGAAACTATATGACACCACAATTATTTTACATAAGAAACTATATGACACCACAATTATCAGAAACTATATGACACCACAATTATTTTACATCAGAAACTATATGACACCACAATTATTTTACATCAGAAACTATATGACACCACAATTATTTTACATCAGGAACTATATGACACCACAATTATTTTACATCAGAAACTATATGACACCACAATTATTTTACATCAGAAACTATATGACACCACAATTATTTAACACTATTACATTAATGCATTGGCAGTCTTATCTGGTCTAGGTATTTCAACAGACAACAAACATGACAAGAGTCATCAGATTCAAGATGACATATCCCACCGATTCCCAATAAATCAAAATATCTATCATAAAACTATCTATAAAACTATAGAGGACAAAGTCATCTGTCTAAATTCTATGTTCCCTTACCATTAAGACAGCCAAAGATGACAATTCAAAGAAGTTGAAAATCCAAAAAGGCACATCTACACATAACGACTTATCCACATGCCAAGTTTCAATGAGCTTGGTCTAGTTTTCGAGTTATTCTCAAGAAAGATTCTGGAAGGAAAGGGTGACGACCCTTTCCAAGGTTATTACATACCGGTAGGATAACAAAAGAGAAGAAAGGACTGTAGACTCACATTCCTCTGCCTCTCCCCCTTGTCATGTAGGTAGGCCATGATGGCTCTCAGTCCTGCATATTCTCCTTGGGCTCCACTGATGAACAGAACAGTCAGGCAAAAGTTAGATATTTTGGATAGAATTCTTGGCCTACATTTATTCTTTGTACAATGAATGGTTATGTGGTTTTGCATATAAAACATGGATTTTTGTTAAAATAAATGATATTTAGATTACCTGTGTGATGATTAATCCTTGATCACAAAATATTCTAAGTATTCTCAAGTAAAGCAGGTTTTTGTGTTAAAGTTAGTGAGAAAATACCTTTTAGCCCCCATGGTCCAGGAACCCTAATATAACCTACTGGATATCAAATTGGAAAACAAGTTACGCTTCATCTTGATTGGCAACTAAGAAAGAGTTTGTGTTCATCAATATATCAGCAAGATCATATATGACACCCTGCATATAGACAAAAAACTCAAAGATCAATTGTCATTGTTGAACTTCATACTCAACACAAATTGATCTCCAGGCTAAATCCCTTGCTAACTTCAGCCTTTCTGCTGTCCGTAACCTTTTCTAAGCAAAGTTATGGACACAAATGTTAATTATCTACTTATTACCACATCATGAACAAACGGAATCCTCTACAATCAGGGAGAATATTTTCACCTGTTTGGCTGGAAGGAGATCTTATCATAGCCGGTGATCTCACACAGGTCGTGCTCCAACTCCTCAAACATCTGCTGGTAGCCTAGCGTCTGCTCTTGTGGCACAAACGGGTGGATGTTCGCAAACTCCTTCCACGAACAAGGCTGCGATTGAACAGGAAAAGATGCAGTTATGATGTATCTAATGATCAAAGCAAAATATCTGGATCATGTCTGCTCCTGTGGTATGGTTGGATGGACACCCCTGTGATTGAACAGAAATGACAAGGTTATATAGACAAATATCTGGATATTACCTCGGCTTCTATGGAACTTACAAATGTTTTCAAACTCCTTCCACGAAAGGATGAGGTAATTTAATAGCTAAGCAATAAATGTGAATATAGACCTTTTTTGACGGACATTGTTTCAAACTCCTTCCACGAACACTGCTGTGATTGAACAGCAAAGGTATGTTATCATGATATATGGATATAAACCTTATTTAATGACACTGTTTTGAAAGTTCCTCCATGAACACAGCTATGATTAAACAAAATAGGTCAAGGTTAGCATGTACTTGATGAGCATAGCAAAATATCTGGATGTTAACTTCCACTTTTGAGACATGATGTTGAGTTTTGGACATAAAATCAGACATACAAGATGTTATATTTGTGCTGCAGTTTTAATGCCTGTCATAACTTTTATTTGATTACGTTTTAAGTGTTTACACAAGAGCAGTCTTTGCAGGAGCAGAGCAAATAATAGTAATTTATTTACACTAGAGGAGTATACGAGACTTCTGCAGGGTTGACATCACAAACAAGAAGACACGTACCATCATCTCGGTGGTTGAGTTGAGCTTCATGGTGCAGGAGCCGAGGGGGATCATTATGGAAGTGTTAACACTATAGGAGTTACAATAATAGAAACAAGGAGACACGTACCATCATCTCGGTGGTGGAGTTGAGCTTCATGGTGCAGGAGCCGAGGGGGATCATTATGGAAGTGTTAACACTATAGGAGTTACAATAATAGAAACAAGGAGACACGTACCATCATCTCGGTGGTGGAGTTGAGCTTCATGGTGCAGGAGCCGAGGGGGATCATTATGGAAGTGTTAACACTATAGGAGTTACAATAATAGAAACAAGGAGACACGTACCATCATCTCGGTGGTGGAGTTGAGCTTCATGGTGCAGGAGCCGAGGGGGATCATTATGGAAGTGTTAACACTAAAGGAGTTACAATAATAGAAACAAGGAGACACGTACCATCATCTCGGTGGTGGAGTTGAGCTTCATGGTGCAGGAGCCGAGGGGGATCATTATGGAAGTGTTAACACTATAGGAGTTACAATAATAGAAACAAGGAGACACGTACCATCATCTCGGTGGTGGAGTTGAGCTTCATGGTGCAGGAGCCGAGGGGGATCATTATGGAAGTGTTAACACTATAGGAGTTACAATAATAGAAACAAGGAGACAAGTACCATCATCTCGGTGGTGGAGTTGAGCTTCATGGTGCAGGAGCCGAGGGGGATCATTATGGAAGTGTTAACACTATAGGAGTTACAATAATAGAAACAAGAAGACACGTACCATCATCTCGGTGGTGGAGTTGAGCTTCATGGTGCAGGAGCCGAGGGGGATCATTATGGAAGTGTTAACACTAAAGGAGTTACAATAATAGAAACAAGGAGACACGTACCATCATCTCGGTGGTGGAGTTGAGCTTCATGGTGCAGGAGCCGAGGGGGATCATTATGGAAGTGTTAACACTAAAGGAGTTACAATAATAGAAACAAGGAGACACGTACCATCATCTCGGTGGTGGAGTTGAGCTTCATGGTGCAGGAGCCGAGGGGGATCATTATGGAAGTGTTAACACTAAAGGAGTTACAATAATAGAAACAAGGAGACACGTACCATCATCTCGGTGGTTGAGTTGAGCTTCATGGTGCAGGAGCCGAGGGGGATCATTATGGAAGTGTTAACACTAAAGGAGTTACAATAATAGAAACAAGAAGACACGTACCATCATCTCGGTGGTGGAGTTGAGCTTCATGGTGCAGGAGCCGAGGGGGATCATTATGGAAGTGTTAACACTAAAGGAGTTACAATAATAGAAACAAGAAGACACGTACCATCATCTCGGTGGTGGAGTTGAGCTTCATGGTGCAGGAGCCGAGGGGGATCATTATGGAAGTGTTAACACTATAGGAGTTACAATAATAGAAACAAGGAGACACGTACCATCATCTCGGTGGTGGAGTTGAGCTTCATGGTGCAGGAGCCGAGGGGGATCATTATGGAAGTGTTAACACTATAGGAGTTACAATAATAGAAACAAGGAGACACGTACCATCATCTCGGTGGTGGAGTTGAGCTTCATGGTGCAGGAGCCGAGGGGGATCATTATGGAAGTGTTAACACTATAGGAGTTACAATAATAGAAACAAGGAGACACGTACCATCATCTCGGTGGTGGAGTTGAGCTTCATGGTGCAGGAGCCGAGGGGGATCATTATGGAAGTGTTAACACTAAAGGAGTTACAATAATAGAAACAAGGAGACACGTACCATCATCTCGGTGGTGGAGTTGAGCTTCATGGTGCAGGAGCCGAGGGGGATCATTATGGAAGTGTTAACACTAAAGGAGTTACAATAATAGAAACAAGAAGACACGTACCATCATCTCGGTGGTTGAGTTGAGCTTCATGGTGCAGGAGCCGAGGGGGATCATTATGGAAGTGTTAACACTATAGGAGTTACAATAATAGAAACAAGGAGACACGTACCATCATCTCGGTGGTGGAGTTGAGCTTCATGGTGCAGGAGCCGAGGGGGATCATTATGGAAGTGTTAACACTATAGGAGTTACAATAATAGAAACAAGAAGACACGTACCATCATCTCGGTGGTGGAGTTGAGCTTCATGGTGCAGGAGCCGAGGGGGATCATTATGGAAGTGTTAACACTAAAGGAGTTACAATAATAGAAACAAGAAGACACGTACCATCATCTCGGTGGTGGAGTTGAGCTTCATGGTGCAGGAGCCGAGGGGGATCATTATGGAAGTGTTAACACTATAGGTGTTACAATAATAGAAACAAGGAGACACGTACCATCATCTCGGTGGTGGAGTTGAGCTTCATGGTGCAGGAGCCGAGGGGGATCATTATGGAAGTGTTAACACTAAAGGAGTTACAATAATAGAAACAAGAAGACACGTACCATCATCTCGGTGGTGGAGTTGAGCTTCATGGTGCAGGAGCCGAGGGGGATCATTATGGAAGTGTTAACACTATAGGAGTTACAATAATAGAAACAAGGAGACACGTACCATCATCTCGGTGGTGGAGTTGAGCTTCATGGTGCAGGAGCCGAGGGGGATCATTATGGAAGTGTTAACACTATAGGAGTTACAATAATAGAAACAAGGAGACACGTACCATCATCTCGGTGGTGGAGTTGAGCTTCATGGTGCAGGAGCCGAGGGGGATCATTATGGAAGTGTTAACACTAAAGGAGTTACAATAATAGAAACAAGGAGACACGTACCATCATCTCGGTGGTGGAGTTGAGCTTCATGGTGCAGGAGCCGAGGGGGATCATTATGGAAGTGTTAACACTAAAGGAGTTACAATAATAGAAACAAGGAGACACGTACCATCATCTCGGTGGTGGAGTTGAGCTTCATGGTGCAGGAGCCGAGGGGGATCATTATGGAAGTGTTAACACTATAGGAGTTACAATAATAGAAACAAGGAGACACGTACCATCATCTCGGTGGTGGAGTTGAGCTTCATGGTGCAGGAGCCGAGGGGGATCATTATGGAAGTGTTAACACTAAAGGAGTTACAATAATAGAAACAAGGAGACACGTACCATCATCTCGGTGGTGGAGTTGAGCTTCATGGTGCAGGAGCCGAGGGGGATCATTATGGAAGTGTTAACACTATAGGAGTTACAATAATAGAAACAAGGAGACACGTACCATCATCTCGGTGGTGGAGTTGAGCTTCATGGTGCAGGAGCCGAGGGGGATCATTATGGAAGTGTTAACACTATAGGAGTTACATTAATAGAAACAAGAAGACACGTACCATCATCTCGGTGGTGGTTATGAGCTTCATGGTGCAGGAGCCGAGGGGGATCATTATGGAAGTGTTAACACTAAAGGAGTTACAATAATAGAAACAAGGAGACACGTACCATCATCTCGGTGGTGGAGTTGAGCTTCATGGTGCAGGAGCCGAGGGGGATCATTATGGAAGTGTTAACACTATAGGAGTTACAATAATAGAAACAAGGAGACACGTACCATCATCTCGGTGGTGGAGTTGAGCTTCATGGTGCAGGAGCCGAGGGGGATCATTATGGAAGTGTTAACACTAAAGGAGTTACAATAATAGAAACAAGAAGACACGTACCATCATCTCGGTGGTGGAGTTGAGCTTCATGGTGCAGGAGCCGAGGGGGATCATTATGGAAGTGTTAACACTAAAGGAGTTACAATAATAGAAACAAGGAGACACGTACCATCATCTCGGTGGTGGAGTTGAGCTTCATGGTGCAGGAGCCGAGGGGGATCATTATGGAAGTGTTAACACTATAGGAGTTACAATAATAGAAACAAGAAGACACGTACCATCATCTCGGTGGTGGAGTTGAGCTTCATGGTGCAGGAGCCGAGGGGGATCATTATGGAAGTGTTAACACTAAAGGAGTTACAATAATAGAAACAAGGAGACACGTACCATCATCTCGGTGGTGGAGTTGAGCTTCATGGTGCAGGAGCCGAGGGGGATCATTATGGAAGTGTTAACACTATAGGAGTTACAATAATAGAAACAAGGAGACACGTACCATCATCTCGGTGGTGGAGTTGAGCTTCATGGTGCAGGAGCCGAGGGGGATCATTATGGAAGTGTTAACACTAAAGGAGTTACAATAATAGAAACAAGGAGAAACGTACCATCATCTCGGTGGTGGAGTTGAGCTTCATGGTGCAGGAGCCGAGGGGGATCATTATGGAAGTGTTAACACTAAAGGAGTTACAATAATAGAAACAAGGAGACACGTACCATCATCTCGGTGGTGGAGTTGAGCTTCATGGTGCAGGAGCCGAGGGGGATCATTATGGAAGTGTTAACACTAAAGGAGTTACAATAATAGAAACAAGGAGACACGTACCATCATCTCGGTGGTGGAGTTGAGCTTCATGGTGCAGGAGCCGAGGGGGATCATTATGGAAGTGTTAACACTAAAGGAGTTACAATAATAGAAACAAGAAGACACGTACCATCATCTCGGTGGTGGAGTTGAGCTTCATGGTGCAGGAGCCGAGGGGGATCATTATGGAAGTGTTAACACTATAGGAGTTACAATAATAGAAACAAGGAGACACGTACCATCATCTCGGTGGTTGAGTTGAGCTTCATGGTGCAGGAGCCGAGGGGGATCATTATGGAAGTGTTAACACTAAAGGAGTTACAATAATAGAAACAAGGAGACACGTACCATCATCTCGGTGGTGGAGTTGAGCTTCATGGTGCAGGAGCCGAGGGGGATCATTATGGAAGTGTTAACACTATAGGAGTTACAATAATAGAAACAAGGAGACACGTACCATCATCTCGGTGGTGGAGTTGAGCTTCATGGTGCAGGAGCCGAGGGGGATCATTATGGAAGTGTTAACACTAAAGGAGTTACAATAATAGAAACAAGGAGACACGTACCATCATCTCGGTGGTGGAGTTGAGCTTCATGGTGCAGGAGCCGAGGGGGATCATTATGGAAGTGTTAACACTATAGGAGTTACAATAATAGAAACAAGGAGACACGTACCATCATCTCGGTGGTGGAGTTGAGCTTCATGGTGCAGGAGCCGAGGGGGATCATTATGGAAGTGTTAACACTAAAGGAGTTACAATAATAGAAACAAGAAGACACGTACCATCATCTCGGTGGTGGAGTTGAGCTTCATGGTGCAGGAGCCGAGGGGGATCATTATGGAAGTGTTAACACTAAAGGAGTTACAATAATAGAAACAAGGAGACACGTACCATCATCTCGGTGGTGGAGTTGAGCTTCATGGTGCAGGAGCCGAGGGGGATCATTATGGAAGTGTTAACACTATAGGAGTTACAATAATAGAAACAAGGAGACACGTACCATCATCTCGGTGGTGGAGTTGAGCTTCATGGTGCAGGAGCCGAGGGGGATCATTATGGAAGTGTTAACACTATAGGAGTTACAATAATAGAAACAAGGAGACACGTACCATCATCTCGGTGGTGGAGTTGAGCTTCATGGTGCAGGAGCCGAGGGGGATCATTATGGAAGTGTTAACACTATAGGAGTTACAATAATAGAAACAAGGAGACACGTACCATCATCTCGGTGGTGGAGTTGAGCTTCATGGTGCAGGAGCCGAGGGGGATCATTATGGAAGTGTTAACACTAAAGGAGTTACAATAATAGAAACAAGAAGACACGTACCATCATCTCGGTGGTGGAGTTGAGCTTCATGGTGCAGGAGCCGAGGGGGATCATTATGGAAGTGTTAACACTAAAGGAGTTACAATAATAGAAACAAGGAGACACGTACCATCATCTCGGTGGTGGAGTTGAGCTTCATGGTGCAGGAGCCGAGGGGGATCATTATGGAAGTGTTAACACTATAGGAGTTACAATAATAGAAACAAGAAGACACGTACCATCATCTCGGTGGTGGAGTTGAGCTTCATGGTGCAGGAGCCGAGGGGGATCATTATGGAAGTGTTAACACTATAGGAGTTACAATAATAGAAACAAGGAGACACGTACCATCATCTCGGTGGTGGAGTTGAGCTTCATGGTGCAGGAGCCGAGGGGGATCATTATGGAAGTGTTAACACTATAGGAGTTACAATAATAGAAACAAGAAGACACGTACCATCATCTCGGTGGTGGAGTTGAGCTTCATGGTGCAGGAGCCGAGGGGGATCATTATGGAAGTGTTAACACTATAGGAGTTACAATAATAGAAACAAGAAGACACGTACCATCATCTCGGTGGTTGAGTTGAGCTTCATGGTGCAGGAGCCGAGGGGGATCATTATGGAAGTGTTAACACTAAAGGAGTTACAATAATAGAAACAAGAAGACACGTACCATCATCTCGGTGGTGGAGTTGAGCTTCATGGTGCAGGAGCCGAGGGGGATCATTATGGAAGTGTTAACACTAAAGGAGTTACAATAATAGAAACAAGGAGACACGTACCATCATCTCGGTGGTGGAGTTGAGCTTCATGGTGCAGGAGCCGAGGGGGATCATTATGGAAGTGTTAACACTATAGGAGTTACAATAATAGAAACAAGGAGACACGTACCATCATCTCGGTGGTGGAGTTGAGCTTCATGGTGCAGGAGCCGAGGGGGATCATTATGGAAGTGTTAACACTATAGGAGTTACAATAATAGAAACAAGGAGACACGTACCATCATCTCGGTGGTGGAGTTGAGCTTCATGGTGCAGGAGCCGAGGGGGATCATTATGGAAGTGTTAACACTAAAGGAGTTACAATAATAGAAACAAGGAGACACGTACCATCATCTCGGTGGTGGAGTTGAGCTTCATGGTGCAGGAGCCGAGGGGGATCATTATGGAAGTGTTAACACTAAAGGAGTTACAATAATAGAAACAAGGAGACACGTACCATCATCTCGGTGGTGGAGTTGAGCTTCATGGTGCAGGAGCCGAGGGGGATCATTATGGAAGTGTTAACACTAAAGGAGTTACAATAATAGAAACAAGGAGACACGTACCATCATCTCGGTGGTGGAGTTGAGCTTCATGGTGCAGGAGCCGAGGGGGATCATTATGGAAGTGTTAACACTAAAGGAGTTACAATAATAGAAACAAGAAGACACGTACCATCATCTCGGTGGTTGAGTTGAGCTTCATGGTGCAGGAGCCGAGGGGGATCATTATGGAAGTGTTAACACTAAAGGAGTTACAATAATAGAAACAAGGAGACACGTACCATCATCTCGGTGGTGGAGTTGAGCTTCATGGTGCAGGAGCCGAGGGGGATCATTATGGAAGTGTTAACACTATAGGAGTTACAATAATAGAAACAAGGAGACACGTACCATCATCTCGGTGGTGGAGTTGAGCTTCATGGTGCAGGAGCCGAGGGGGATCATTATGGAAGTGTTAACACTAAAGGAGTTACAATAATAGAAACAAGAAGACACGTACCATCATCTCGGTGGTGGAGTTGAGCTTCATGGTGCAGGAGCCGAGGGGGATCATTATGGAAGTGTTAACACTAAAGGAGTTACAATAATAGAAACAAGGAGACACGTACCATCATCTCGGTGGTGGAGTTGAGCTTCATGGTGCAGGAGCCGAGGGGGATCATTATGGAAGTGTTAACACTAAAGGAGTTACAATAATAGAAACAAGGAGACACGTACCATCATCTCGGTGGTGGAGTTGAGCTTCATGGTGCAGGAGCCGAGGGGGATCATTATGGAAGTGTTAACACTAAAGGAGTTACAATAATAGAAACAAGAAGACACGTACCATCATCTCGGTGGTGGAGTTGAGCTTCATGGTGCAGGAGCCGAGGGGGATCATTATGGAAGTGTTAACACTATAGGAGTTACAATAATAGAAACAAGGAGACACGTACCATCATCTCGGTGGTTGAGTTGAGCTTCATGGTGCAGGAGCCGAGGGGGATCATTATGGAAGTGTTAACACTAAAGGAGTTACAATAATAGAAACAAGGAGACACGTACCATCATCTCGGTGGTGGAGTTGAGCTTCATGGTGCAGGAGCCGAGGGGGATCATTATGGAAGTGTTAACACTATAGGAGTTACAATAATAGAATCAAGGAGACACGTACCATCATCTCGGTGGTGGAGTTGAGCTTCATGGTGCAGGAGCCGAGGGGGATCATTATGGAAGTGTTAACACTAAAGGAGTTACAATAATAGAAACAAGGAGACACGTACCATCATCTCGGTGGTGGAGTTGAGCTTCATGGTGCAGGAGCCGAGGGGGATCATTATGGAAGTGTTAACACTATAGGAGTTACAATAATAGAAACAAGGAGACACGTACCATCATCTCGGTGGTGGAGTTGAGCTTCATGGTGCAGGAGCCGAGGGGGATCATTATGGAAGTGTTAACACTATAGGAGTTACAATAATAGAAACAAGGAGACACGTACCATCATCTCGGTGGTGGAGTTGAGCTTCATGGTGCAGGAGCCGAGGGGGATCATTATGGAAGTGTTAACACTAAAGGAGTTACAATAATAGAAACAAGGAGACACGTACCATCATCTCGGTGGTGGAGTTGAGCTTCATGGTGCAGGAGCCGAGGGGGATCATTATGGAAGTGTTAACACTAAAGGAGTTACAATAATAGAAACAAGGAGACACGTACCATCATCTCGGTGGTGGAGTTGAGCTTCATGGTGCAGGAGCCGAGGGGGATCATTATGGAAGTGTTAACACTAAAGGAGTTACAATAATAGAAACAAGGAGACACGTACCATCATCTCGGTGGTGGAGTTGAGCTTCATGGTGCAGGAGCCGAGGGGGATCATTATGGAAGTGTTAACACTAAAGGAGTTACAATAATAGAAACAAGAAGACACGTACCATCATCTCGGTGGTTGAGTTGAGCTTCATGGTGCAGGAGCCGAGGGGGATCATTATGGAAGTGTTAACACTAAAGGAGTTACAATAATAGAAACAAGGAGACACGTACCATCATCTCGGTGGTGGAGTTGAGCTTCATGGTGCAGGAGCCGAGGGGGATCATTATGGAAGTGTTAACACTATAGGAGTTACAATAATAGAAACAAGGAGACACGTACCATCATCTCGGTGGTGGAGTTGAGCTTCATGGTGCAGGAGCCGAGGGGGATCATTATGGAAGTGTTAACACTAAAGGAGTTACAATAATAGAAACAAGAAGACACGTACCATCATCTCGGTGGTGGAGTTGAGCTTCATGGTGCAGGAGCCGAGGGGGATCATTATGGAAGTGTTAACACTAAAGGAGTTACAATAATAGAAACAAGGAGACACGTACCATCATCTCGGTGGTGGAGTTGAGCTTCATGGTGCAGGAGCCGAGGGGGATCATTATGGAAGTGTTAACACTAAAGGAGTTACAATAATAGAAACAAGGAGACACGTACCATCATCTCGGTGGTGGAGTTGAGCTTCATGGTGCAGGAGCCGAGGGGGATCATTATGGAAGTGTTAACACTAAAGGAGTTACAATAATAGAAACAAGAAGACACGTACCATCATCTCGGTGGTGGAGTTGAGCTTCATGGTGCAGGAGCCGAGGGGGATCATTATGGAAGTGTTAACACTATAGGAGTTACAATAATAGAAACAAGGAGACACGTACCATCATCTCGGTGGTTGAGTTGAGCTTCATGGTGCAGGAGCCGAGGGGGATCATTATGGAAGTGTTAACACTAAAGGAGTTACAATAATAGAAACAAGGAGACACGTACCATCATCTCGGTGGTGGAGTTGAGCTTCATGGTGCAGGAGCCGAGGGGGATCATTATGGAAGTGTTAACACTATAGGAGTTACAATAATAGAAACAAGGAGACACGTACCATCATCTCGGTGGTGGAGTTGAGCTTCATGGTGCAGGAGCCGAGGGGGATCATTATGGAAGTGTTAACACTAAAGGAGTTACAATAATAGAAACAAGGAGACACGTACCATCATCTCGGTGGTGGAGTTGAGCTTCATGGTGCAGGAGCCGAGGGGGATCATTATGGAAGTGTTAACACTATAGGAGTTACAATAATAGAAACAAGGAGACACGTACCATCATCTCGGTGGTGGAGTTGAGCTTCATGGTGCAGGAGCCGAGGGGGATCATTATGGAAGTGTTAACACTAAAGGAGTTACAATAATAGAAACAAGAAGACACGTACCATCATCTCGGTGGTGGAGTTGAGCTTCATGGTGCAGGAGCCGAGGGGGATCATTATGGAAGTGTTAACACTAAAGGAGTTACAATAATAGAAACAAGGAGACACGTACCATCATCTCGGTGGTGGAGTTGAGCTTCATGGTGCAGGAGCCGAGGGGGATCATTATGGAAGTGTTAACACTATAGGAGTTACAATAATAGAAACAAGGAGACACGTACCATCATCTCGGTGGTGGAGTTGAGCTTCATGGTGCAGGAGCCGAGGGGGATCATTATGGAAGTGTTAACACTATAGGAGTTACAATAATAGAAACAAGGAGACACGTACCATCATCTCGGTGGTGGAGTTGAGCTTCATGGTGCAGGAGCCGAGGGGGATCATTATGGAAGTGTTAACACTATAGGAGTTACAATAATAGAAACAAGGAGACACGTACCATCATCTCGGTGGTGGAGTTGAGCTTCATGGTGCAGGAGCCGAGGGGGATCATTATGGAAGTGTTAACACTAAAGGAGTTACAATAATAGAAACAAGAAGACACGTACCATCATCTCGGTGGTGGAGTTGAGCTTCATGGTGCAGGAGCCGAGGGGGATCATTATGGAAGTGTTAACACTAAAGGAGTTACAATAATAGAAACAAGGAGACACGTACCATCATCTCGGTGGTGGAGTTGAGCTTCATGGTGCAGGAGCCGAGGGGGATCATTATGGAAGTGTTAACACTATAGGAGTTACAATAATAGAAACAAGAAGACACGTACCATCATCTCGGTGGTGGAGTTGAGCTTCATGGTGCAGGAGCCGAGGGGGATCATTATGGAAGTGTTAACACTATAGGAGTTACAATAATAGAAACAAGGAGACACGTACCATCATCTCGGTGGTGGAGTTGAGCTTCATGGTGCAGGAGCCGAGGGGGATCATTATGGAAGTGTTAACACTATAGGAGTTACAATAATAGAAACAAGAAGACACGTACCATCATCTCGGTGGTGGAGTTGAGCTTCATGGTGCAGGAGCCGAGGGGGATCATTATGGAAGTGTTAACACTATAGGAGTTACAATAATAGAAACAAGAAGACACGTACCATCATCTCGGTGGTTGAGTTGAGCTTCATGGTGCAGGAGCCGAGGGGGATCATTATGGAAGTGTTAACACTAAAGGAGTTACAATAATAGAAACAAGAAGACACGTACCATCATCTCGGTGGTGGAGTTGAGCTTCATGGTGCAGGAGCCGAGGGGGATCATTATGGAAGTGTTAACACTAAAGGAGTTACAATAATAGAAACAAGGAGACACGTACCATCATCTCGGTGGTGGAGTTGAGCTTCATGGTGCAGGAGCCGAGGGGGATCATTATGGAAGTGTTAACACTATAGGAGTTACAATAATAGAAACAAGGAGACACGTACCATCATCTCGGTGGTGGAGTTGAGCTTCATGGTGCAGGAGCCGAGGGGGATCATTATGGAAGTGTTAACACTATAGGAGTTACAATAATAGAAACAAGGAGACACGTACCATCATCTCGGTGGTGGAGTTGAGCTTCATGGTGCAGGAGCCGAGGGGGATCATTATGGAAGTGTTAACACTAAAGGAGTTACAATAATAGAAACAAGGAGACACGTACCATCATCTCGGTGGTGGAGTTGAGCTTCATGGTGCAGGAGCCGAGGGGGATCATTATGGAAGTGTTAACACTAAAGGAGTTACAATAATAGAAACAAGGAGACACGTACCATCATCTCGGTGGTGGAGTTGAGCTTCATGGTGCAGGAGCCGAGGGGGATCATTATGGAAGTGTTAACACTAAAGGAGTTACAATAATAGAAACAAGGAGACACGTACCATCATCTCGGTGGTGGAGTTGAGCTTCATGGTGCAGGAGCCGAGGGGGATCATTATGGAAGTGTTAACACTAAAGGAGTTACAATAATAGAAACAAGAAGACACGTACCATCATCTCGGTGGTTGAGTTGAGCTTCATGGTGCAGGAGCCGAGGGGGATCATTATGGAAGTGTTAACACTAAAGGAGTTACAATAATAGAAACAAGGAGACACGTACCATCATCTCGGTGGTGGAGTTGAGCTTCATGGTGCAGGAGCCGAGGGGGATCATTATGGAAGTGTTAACACTATAGGAGTTACAATAATAGAAACAAGGAGACACGTACCATCATCTCGGTGGTGGAGTTGAGCTTCATGGTGCAGGAGCCGAGGGGGATCATTATGGAAGTGTTAACACTAAAGGAGTTACAATAATAGAAACAAGAAGACACGTACCATCATCTCGGTGGTGGAGTTGAGCTTCATGGTGCAGGAGCCGAGGGGGATCATTATGGAAGTGTTAACACTAAAGGAGTTACAATAATAGAAACAAGGAGACACGTACCATCATCTCGGTGGTGGAGTTGAGCTTCATGGTGCAGGAGCCGAGGGGGATCATTATGGAAGTGTTAACACTATAGGAGTTACAATAATAGAAACAAGGAGACACGTACCATCATCTCGGTGGTGGAGTTGAGCTTCATGGTGCAGGAGCCGAGGGGGATCATTATGGAAGTGTTAACACTATAGGAGTTACAATAATAGAAACAAGGAGACACGTACCATCATCTCGGTGGTGGAGTTGAGCTTCATGGTGCAGGAGCCGAGGGGGATCATTATGGAAGTGTTAACACTATAGGAGTTACAATAATAGAAACAAGGAGACACGTACCATCATCTCGGTGGTGGAGTTGAGCTTCATGGTGCAGGAGCCGAGGGGGATCATTATGGAAGTGTTAACACTAAAGGAGTTACAATAATAGAAACAAGAAGACACGTACCATCATCTCGGTGGTGGAGTTGAGCTTCATGGTGCAGGAGCCGAGGGGGATCATTATGGAAGTGTTAACACTAAAGGAGTTACAATAATAGAAACAAGGAGACACGTACCATCATCTCGGTGGTGGAGTTGAGCTTCATGGTGCAGGAGCCGAGGGGGATCATTATGGAAGTGTTAACACTATAGGAGTTACAATAATAGAAACAAGAAGACACGTACCATCATCTCGGTGGTGGAGTTGAGCTTCATGGTGCAGGAGCCGAGGGGGATCATTATGGAAGTGTTAACACTATAGGAGTTACAATAATAGAAACAAGGAGACACGTACCATCATCTCGGTGGTGGAGTTGAGCTTCATGGTGCAGGAGCCGAGGGGGATCATTATGGAAGTGTTAACACTATAGGAGTTACAATAATAGAAACAAGAAGACACGTACCATCATCTCGGTGGTGGAGTTGAGCTTCATGGTGCAGGAGCCGAGGGGGATCATTATGGAAGTGTTAACACTATAGGAGTTACAATAATAGAAACAAGGAGACACGTACCATCATCTCGGTGGTGGAGTTGAGCTTCATGGTGCAGGAGCCGAGGGGGATCATTATGGAAGTGTTAACACTAAAGGAGTTACAATAATAGAAACAAGGAGACACGTACCATCATCTCGGTGGTTGAGTTGAGCTTCATGGTGCAGGAGCCGAGGGGGATCATTATGGAAGTGTTAACACTAAAGGAGTTACAATAATAGAAACAAGGAGACACGTACCATCATCTCGGTGGTGGAGTTGAGCTTCATGGTGCAGGAGCCGAGGGGGATCATTATGGAAGTGTTAACACTAAAGGAGTTACAATAATAGAAACAAGGAGACACGTACCATCATCTCGGTGGTTGAGTTGAGCTTCATGGTGCAGGAGCCGAGGGGGATCATTATGGAAGTGTTAACACTAAAGGAGTTACAATAATAGAAACAAGGAGACACGTACCATCATCTCGGTGGTGGAGTTGAGCTTCATGGTGCAGGAGCCGAGGGGGATCATTATGGAAGTGTTAACACTAAAGGAGTTACAATAATAGAAACAAGGAGACACGTACCATCATCTCGGTGGTGGAGTTGAGCTTCATGGTGCAGGAGCCGAGGGGGATCATTATGGAAGTGTTAACACTAAAGGAGTTACAATAATAGAAACAAGAAGACACGTACCATCATCTCGGTGGTGGAGTTGAGCTTCATGGTGCAGGAGCCGAGGGGGATCATTATGGAAGTGTTAACACTAAAGGAGTTACAATAATAGAAACAAGAAGACACGTACCATCATCTCGGTGGTGGAGTTGAGCTTCATGGTGCAGGAGCCGAGGGGGATCATTATGGAAGTGTTAACACTATAGGAGTTACAATAATAGAAACAAGAAGACACGTACCATCATCTCGGTGGTGGAGTTGAGCTTCATGGTGCAGGAGCCGAGGGGGATCATTATGGAAGTGTTAACACTATAGGAGTTACAATAATAGAAACAAGGAGACACGTACCATCATCTCGGTGGTGGAGTTGAGCTTCATGGTGCAGGAGCCGAGGGGGATCATTATGGAAGTGTTAACACTATAGGAGTTACAATAATAGAAACAAGGAGACACGTACCATCATCTCGGTGGTGGAGTTGAGCTTCATGGTGCAGGAGCCGAGGGGGATCATTATGGAAGTGTTAACACTATAGGAGTTACAATAATAGAAACAAGGAGACACGTACCATCATCTCGGTGGTGGAGTTGAGCTTCATGGTGCAGGAGCCGAGGGGGATCATTATGGAAGTGTTAACACTATAGGAGTTACAATAATAGAAACAAGGAGACACGTACCATCATCTCGGTGGTGGAGTTGAGCTTCATGGTGCAGGAGCCGAGGGGGATCATTATGGAAGTGTTAACACTAAAGGAGTTACAATAATAGAAACAAGAAGACACGTACCATCATCTCGGTGGTGGAGTTGAGCTTCATGGTGCAGGAGCCGAGGGGGATCATTATGGAAGTGTTAACACTAAAGGAGTTACAATAATAGAAACAAGGAGACACGTACCATCATCTCGGTGGTGGAGTTGAGCTTCATGGTGCAGGAGCCGAGGGGGATCATTATGGAAGTGTTAACACTATAGGAGTTACAATAATAGAAACAAGGAGACACGTACCATCATCTCGGTGGTGGAGTTGAGCTTCATGGTGCAGGAGCCGAGGGGGATCATTATGGAAGTGTTAACACTATAGGAGTTACAATAATAGAAACAAGGAGACACGTACCATCATCTCGGTGGTGGAGTTGAGCTTCATGGTGCAGGAGCCGAGGGGGATCATTATGGAAGTGTTAACACTATAGGAGTTACAATAATAGAAACAAGGAGACACGTACCATCATCTCGGTGGTGGAGTTGAGCTTCATGGTGCAGGAGCCGAGGGGGATCATTATGGAAGTGTTAACACTAAAGGAGTTACAATAATAGAAACAAGAAGACACGTACCATCATCTCGGTGGTGGAGTTGAGCTTCATGGTGCAGGAGCCGAGGGGGATCATTATGGAAGTGTTAACACTAAAGGAGTTACAATAATAGAAACAAGGAGACACGTACCATCATCTCGGTGGTGGAGTTGAGCTTCATGGTGCAGGAGCCGAGGGGGATCATTATGGAAGTGTTAACACTATAGGAGTTACAATAATAGAAACAAGAAGACACGTACCATCATCTCGGTGGTGGAGTTGAGCTTCATGGTGCAGGAGCCGAGGGGGATCATTATGGAAGTGTTAACACTATAGGAGTTACAATAATAGAAACAAGGAGACACGTACCATCATCTCGGTGGTGGAGTTGAGCTTCATGGTGCAGGAGCCGAGGGGGATCATTATGGAAGTGTTAACACTATAGGAGTTACAATAATAGAAACAAGAAGACACGTACCATCATCTCGGTGGTGGAGTTGAGCTTCATGGTGCAGGAGCCGAGGGGGATCATTATGGAAGTGTTAACACTATAGGAGTTACAATAATAGAAACAAGAAGACACGTACCATCATCTCGGTGGTTGAGTTGAGCTTCATGGTGCAGGAGCCGAGGGGGATCATTATGGAAGTGTTAACACTAAAGGAGTTACAATAATAGAAACAAGAAGACACGTACCATCATCTCGGTGGTGGAGTTGAGCTTCATGGTGCAGGAGCCGAGGGGGATCATTATGGAAGTGTTAACACTAAAGGAGTTACAATAATAGAAACAAGGAGACACGTACCATCATCTCGGTGGTGGAGTTGAGCTTCATGGTGCAGGAGCCGAGGGGGATCATTATGGAAGTGTTAACACTATAGGAGTTACAATAATAGAAACAAGGAGACACGTACCATCATCTCGGTGGTGGAGTTGAGCTTCATGGTGCAGGAGCCGAGGGGGATCATTATGGAAGTGTTAACACTATAGGAGTTACAATAATAGAAACAAGGAGACACGTACCATCATCTCGGTGGTGGAGTTGAGCTTCATGGTGCAGGAGCCGAGGGGGATCATTATGGAAGTGTTAACACTAAAGGAGTTACAATAATAGAAACAAGGAGACACGTACCATCATCTCGGTGGTGGAGTTGAGCTTCATGGTGCAGGAGCCGAGGGGGATCATTATGGAAGTGTTAACACTAAAGGAGTTACAATAATAGAAACAAGGAGACACGTACCATCATCTCGGTGGTGGAGTTGAGCTTCATGGTGCAGGAGCCGAGGGGGATCATTATGGAAGTGTTAACACTAAAGGAGTTACAATAATAGAAACAAGGAGACACGTACCATCATCTCGGTGGTGGAGTTGAGCTTCATGGTGCAGGAGCCGAGGGGGATCATTATGGAAGTGTTAACACTAAAGGAGTTACAATAATAGAAACAAGAAGACACGTACCATCATCTCGGTGGTTGAGTTGAGCTTCATGGTGCAGGAGCCGAGGGGGATCATTATGGAAGTGTTAACACTAAAGGAGTTACAATAATAGAAACAAGGAGACACGTACCATCATCTCGGTGGTGGAGTTGAGCTTCATGGTGCAGGAGCCGAGGGGGATCATTATGGAAGTGTTAACACTATAGGAGTTACAATAATAGAAACAAGGAGACACGTACCATCATCTCGGTGGTGGAGTTGAGCTTCATGGTGCAGGAGCCGAGGGGGATCATTATGGAAGTGTTAACACTAAAGGAGTTACAATAATAGAAACAAGAAGACACGTACCATCATCTCGGTGGTGGAGTTGAGCTTCATGGTGCAGGAGCCGAGGGGGATCATTATGGAAGTGTTAACACTAAAGGAGTTACAATAATAGAAACAAGGAGACACGTACCATCATCTCGGTGGTGGAGTTGAGCTTCATGGTGCAGGAGCCGAGGGGGATCATTATGGAAGTGTTAACACTATAGGAGTTACAATAATAGAAACAAGGAGACACGTACCATCATCTCGGTGGTGGAGTTGAGCTTCATGGTGCAGGAGCCGAGGGGGATCATTATGGAAGTGTTAACACTATAGGAGTTACAATAATAGAAACAAGGAGACACGTACCATCATCTCGGTGGTTGAGTTGAGCTTCATGGTGCAGGAGCCGAGGGGGATCATTATGGAAGTGTTAACACTATAGGAGTTACAATAATAGAAACAAGGAGACACGTACCATCATCTCGGTGGTGGAGTTGAGCTTCATGGTGCAGGAGCCGAGGGGGATCATTATGGAAGTGTTAACACTAAAGGAGTTACAATAATAGAAACAAGAAGACACGTACCATCATCTCGGTGGTGGAGTTGAGCTTCATGGTGCAGGAGCCGAGGGGGATCATTATGGAAGTGTTAACACTAAAGGAGTTACAATAATAGAAACAAGGAGACACGTACCATCATCTCGGTGGTGGAGTTGAGCTTCATGGTGCAGGAGCCGAGGGGGATCATTATGGAAGTGTTAACACTATAGGAGTTACAATAATAGAAACAAGAAGACACGTACCATCATCTCGGTGGTGGAGTTGAGCTTCATGGTGCAGGAGCCGAGGGGGATCATTATGGAAGTGTTAACACTATAGGAGTTACAATAATAGAAACAAGGAGACACGTACCATCATCTCGGTGGTGGAGTTGAGCTTCATGGTGCAGGAGCCGAGGGGGATCATTATGGAAGTGTTAACACTATAGGAGTTACAATAATAGAAACAAGAAGACACGTACCATCATCTCGGTGGTGGAGTTGAGCTTCATGGTGCAGGAGCCGAGGGGGATCATTATGGAAGTGTTAACACTATAGGAGTTACAATAATAGAAACAAGGAGACACGTACCATCATCTCGGTGGTGGAGTTGAGCTTCATGGTGCAGGAGCCGAGGGGGATCATTATGGAAGTGTTAACACTAAAGGAGTTACAATAATAGAAACAAGGAGACACGTACCATCATCTCGGTGGTTGAGTTGAGCTTCATGGTGCAGGAGCCGAGGGGGATCATTATGGAAGTGTTAACACTAAAGGAGTTACAATAATAGAAACAAGGAGACACGTACCATCATCTCGGTGGTGGAGTTGAGCTTCATGGTGCAGGAGCCGAGGGGGATCATTATGGAAGTGTTAACACTAAAGGAGTTACAATAATAGAAACAAGGAGACACGTACCATCATCTCGGTGGTTGAGTTGAGCTTCATGGTGCAGGAGCCGAGGGGGATCATTATGGAAGTGTTAACACTAAAGGAGTTACAATAATAGAAACAAGGAGACACGTACCATCATCTCGGTGGTTGAGTTGAGCTTCATGGTGCAGGAGCCGAGGGGGATCATTATGGAAGTGTTAACACTAAAGGAGTTACAATAATAGAAACAAGGAGACACGTACCATCATCTCGGTGGTGGAGTTGAGCTTCATGGTGCAGGAGCCGAGGGGGATCATTATGGAAGTGTTAACACTAAAGGAGTTACAATAATAGAAACAAGAAGACACGTACCATCATCTCGGTGGTGGAGTTGAGCTTCATGGTGCAGGAGCCGAGGGGGATCATTATGGAAGTGTTAACACTAAAGGAGTTACAATAATAGAAACAAGAAGACACGTACCATCATCTCGGTGGTGGAGTTGAGCTTCATGGTGCAGGAGCCGAGGGGGATCATTATGGAAGTGTTAACACTAAAGGAGTTACAATAATAGAAACAAGGAGACACGTACCATCATCTCGGTGGTGGAGTTGAGCTTCATGGTGCAGGAGCCGAGGGGGATCATTATGGAAGTGTTAACACTATAGGAGTTACAATAATAGAAACAAGGAGACACGTACCATCATCTCGGTGGTGGAGTTGAGCTTCATGGTGCAGGAGCCGAGGGGGATCATTATGGAAGTGTTAACACTATAGGAGTTACAATAATAGAAACAAGGAGACACGTACCATCATCTCGGTGGTGGAGTTGAGCTTTATGGTGCAGGAGCCGAGGGGGATCATTATGGAAGTGTTAACACTATAGGAGTTACAATAATAGAAACAAGAAGACACGTACCATCATCTCGGTGGTGGAGTTGAGCTTCATGGTGCAGGAGCCGAGGGGGATCATTATGGAAGTGTTAACACTATAGGAGTTACAATAATAGAAACAAGGAGACACGTACCATCATCTCGGTGGTGGAGTTGAGCTTCATGGTGCAGGAGCCGAGGGGGATCATTATGGAAGTGTTAACACTATAGGAGTTACAATAATAGAAACAAGGAGACACGTACCATCATCTCGGTGGTGGAGTTGAGCTTCATGGTGCAGGAGCCGAGGGGGATCATTATGGAAGTGTTAACACTATAGGAGTTACAATAATAGAAACAAGGAGACACGTACCATCATCTCGGT
Organism: Steromphala cineraria; assembly: GCA_916613615.1. Classification (NCBI taxonomy): domain Eukaryota; kingdom Metazoa; phylum Mollusca; class Gastropoda; order Trochida; family Trochidae; genus Steromphala; species Steromphala cineraria. The sequence continues at coordinate 27,172,850 of OU744722.1, read as the reverse complement.
GGTGGAGTTGAGCTTCATGGTGCAGGAGCCGAGGGGGATCATTATGGAAGTGTTAACACTATAGGAGTTACAATAATAGAAACAAGGAGACACGTACCATCATCTCGGTGGTGGAGTTGAGCTTCATGGTGCAGGAGCCGAGGGGGATCATTATGGAAGTGTTAACACTATAGGAGTTACAATAATAGAAACAAGGAGACACGTACCATCATCTCGGTGGTTGAGTTGAGCTTCATGGTGCAGGAGCCGAGGGGGATCATTATGGAAGTGTTAACACTATAGGAGTTACAATAATAGAAACAAGGAGACACGTACCATCATCTCGGTGGTGGAGTTGAGCTTCATGGTGCAGGAGCCGAGGGGGATCATTATGGAAGTGTTAACACTATAGGAGTTACAATAATAGAAACAAGGAGACACGTACCATCATCTCGGTGGTGGAGTTGAGCTTCATGGTGCAGGAGCCGAGGGGGATCATTATGGAAGTGTTAACACTATAGGAGTTACAATAATAGAAACAAGAAGACACGTACCATCATCTCGGTGGTGGAGTTGAGCTTCATGGTGCAGGAGCCGAGGGGGATCATTATGGAAGTGTTAACACTATAGGAGTTACAATAATAGAAACAAGAAGACACGTACCATCATCTCGGTGGTGGAGTTGAGCTTCATGGTGCAGGAGCCGAGGGGGATCATTATGGAAGTGTTAACACTATAGGAGTTACAATAATAGAAACAAGGAGACACGTACCATCATCTCGGTGGTGGAGTTGAGCTTCATGGTGCAGGAGCCGAGGGGGATCATTATGGAAGTGTTAACACTATAGGAGTTACAATAATAGAAACAAGGAGACACGTACCATCATCTCGGTGGTGGAGTTGAGCTTCATGGTGCAGGAGCCGAGGGGGATCATTATGGAAGTGTTAACACTATAGGAGTTACAATAATAGAAACAAGGAGACACGTACCATCATCTCGGTGGTGGAGTTGAGCTTCATGGTGCAGGAGCCGAGGGGGATCATGGAGTGCACGAGGGAGAGGTCCTTGTTCTCCAGCTGCTTCATGTACCGCACAATGTTCGTCTCACTCTGGTACCTGCAGGCGGAATACAGACATTTTATTGGTCAAGATACTTGAGCTCTGTGAACCCTATCTGGGACTTGAGTATTACAAAACTGGTACCTTTTGTTACAGGATAAGATAGTTTCATTTCAAAACTAAAATAGTGAGAATACAGTCTTTTGATTGGTCAAGATGCTTGAGCTCTGTGAATCCTATCTGAGACTTATGTATATCTAAACTAGTACGTTTTTGTACAAGATACTTTCATTTCATTGGTGGAGATAGCGATAAAAATAGTAAGATTACAGGCATTCATTGGTCGCGATATCAGACCTCTGTCACCTTTATCTGGGGCTTATAACAAATTTGGTAGGTTATGGTACACGTACATGTATTTCTTAGGTGGAGGTGAAAGTTGTGGGACTTGTTAAACCGAAGGTGCTACAAGATTATTTAGGAATGATAACTCACACAGTCATACATGACAAACTGGACAAAACTATCGAGAGATGTATGAGCATCTTCAAATCATAAACGATGACCTACCTATTGATATTCAGATATTTACAAAAAAAATTACAAATCCTAAACTTTAAATAAAGAAAATCCTTATTTCAAATTTATGATTAATAATTGTGAGCTTTAATGAAAACAATTTCAATATCCCTGACTTACTTTGGTCAAACATTTATTTATTTTGAATTAACTACCGGTAATATTTAAATTTGTAATCAATATGAGACTCACTTCTTGAAGACAGGGTGTGTGAGGAAGTTGCTAGTGCGGCGGTGCTGTGTGTTGTGGATGCTGGTGCTGGGGTTGACGGTCAGTTGGTCACTCAGCTCCTCCTGGGGGCAACAGATGGTGTGAATTTGTTTTGATTTATGTATTTCAGAAATATTGATTTGATAATTGATATGAAACAAGGTTATGAAGAAGTGACTTAAATGAACTAAAATAACTGAAGATTCTTCTTACTAGTCATTTTTTATTCTAACTAATGATGTGTTCAGTCATTATTGCCATTACTATTTTGCAAATAAATTTGGTTTTGTTTTGATACATGTGTATGTCTTTAAAATCTTAATGTACTTTCTTTGATTTTTGGCTGTTTATTGTTGTTTGTATTATACTATAATATTGTACAATATTGTACTATACCATATATTATACTATTATTTGCTGTTGCTAGAATTGTCCGTTGAAAAGTCAGCTAAAGTTCATCCCCTGAGCTTTGGATAAGGGGGCCATTTTTTAGAGTATATTTCTTTAGCATTTAAGATTTTCATTGAATACATGATCCAAATTTGCTACTTACAGCAGATTTAGGTGAGCCGACAACTTGTAGCAGGTCGGCCAGATCGTCTTTCTCGACAGTCTCATCTAGAGAGATTCCCACCTGCAGTCATAGAATCATTCAGTCTAGTCAGAAGATGTTTACAATTTGAACAATAAATGATTCCTTACATACAGCTAAATCAACCTATCAATTCAAGCTAATCAGCAAAGAAGCATGAAAGAAAGCTATAGGCAAAGTGGACATCTGATTGGTTGATTTCACAGAAGGTGAAAGGTCACTGACATGCAAGATAAGAATGATATATCTGTACTGATTTAAATGAGATTGTCTCCCTGACGAGGTGAGATGAGGTGATATCTGGTTTAAAGCAGCTTTCAAGAGTATTTCACTTATATCGCAGCTGCTAGTATTATTGCAGGGAGAAAGCCCGCAACACTATTGTGGTCATGTATTGCGGTGAAACCTGCAAAGGCTGGAACTAGCGAACCACAGGTTGTACTGCGCTGAAATTTCTCCCTGACGAGCAGGTTCTTCTAATGATAAAGCTTAAATATTGGAATCCTTTGCATATGGTTTGAATTGTTTAACTAAATTCTTATTTGGTAAACGAATGATTTAAGTACAGTAGAACACGGATATAACAAACTCCAAGGAACCAAAAAATTTAGTTTGCTATATCCGCTGTTCGCTACTCACGTTTGGCCACTATGCATAGGGCTTTTGACAGGACGTGAAAATTTGTTCACTATATCCGATTGTTCGCTATATCCGATTTCGTTATATCAGTGTTTTACTGTACACACAATCTAATTTAATCAAATCCTTGATTTGCTACCTAGTCTTATATCTATTTGTCACATGCCACCTTTGATCTGACATTACAGCTTGATTTGAATGAGATTGAAGTAAACACAAAGTTAGTAAAATATGTAGAAAGTTCTCCTGTAAAATGACTATAGAAATATGTATGAAACTGACATGTCCATCACTGTAGTAGCGGAGGTTGATCTGTTTGGCTTCTGCTGCCTCCTTGATGGCGTCCTGACCTCGACCCGGAAGGAACTTGATTGTGTCGAAGAATTCCTCTGAACACAGGTCATGACCCGCCATCTTCACCCCTGGAGCAGAACATATAATCAAGAGTCATGTGTCAAAGATAAGTATTGCTACCTACCTTGCAACATCATTACCTGTTAGGCCAATCATAACAGAGTTCATAATTTTGATATGATGCCCTCTGCAAAAGTATCAATTTCCCATTGTTACATTACATCATAAAAAATGCACTGATGAAACAGTTTTCTTATGGGGTAGCGATCAAATTGTGCCAAGAGCAGAAATTCATGTCAAATTTCATTTCATACCTTAGTAATGCTTGCATGTTCTATTTATGAAACAAGCTTGAGGATAAGGCTTGTCTGAAAGTCTAATTTATTAAATCAAACCAGCAAAAACGTTAAGACAATTACAGTTGATGCCCTAAACAGATGCATGTTGCTTAATGTATTGTAGTACTATCAAGTATCGATTAGTACTGCCTGCTCGACCCGCCACACACTCCAGCTACGCACATGTAATGTAAGCAGGAAGACGAAATAAAGATGGCCTTATTGACATAACCTGTCTGTCATTTGTCCATCGTCTGTAGCGGTTCCCACGCCAGGTTCAAGAAGAACCTTGACAGAACTCATCGCTACAGTATTATGAATCATGATATTATTAGTATTAAAGGTGCAAGTGAGGCAAAAGTTGCTGACAATCAAACAAACAATTCCTACCTTCAGCGAGAATGAGAGCCCCATGATGCACTCTGTTTCCGATATGTCTTAGCCCGTCTGCTCCGTGGTATACCGCGTACATGGCGGACATGTTGGCCAGAAGAGCCTGAAGATGATTATATTTGCAAATAGAGCCATTGGATGATGGATGATTATATTTGAAAATAGAGCCATTGACTCTGTAGCTCATCAGGCTTCTTATCGATTTTGCTTTAGGGTGTGGCAAATGTGGTTTCCGCCTTACTTGCAGCCACAGGATCACAAAATGTACAATTTGAACGTCTCATTTAATTAATCATAAATAAAATGTAATGCTTGTCAGTTTCCTTCTACAGACAAATTTTTACTAGGCAAATTAAAAATCTCTTGCAGGCTTAAATTAATCGTATTCATAAAACTTTAAAAAAACTTACCAAAAGTTATTGTAAAACCTCATGAAAGAAATTCTCGATATGTTAAATTTATATCTATGTTTATATTTTGCTTTTTACAAAAGAAAGAGTCTCAATAGATTTTTAAACAATTGTCTTGCAAGCTTATAGATCTTCTTTAAAATCTTGTCATCTCTATTGAATAAGTATTGATGAGCAGTAGAAACCAGCCAAGATGATATGACGAACCTGAGCAGTACAGATGTTGCTGGTGGCTTTGTCTCGACGGATGTGCTGCTCTCTAGTCTGGAGGGCCAATCGCAGAGCATCTCGTCCCTTCGAGTCTCTGGTATTCACAGAAATATATTCTCAATGTTTCTATTATAGTGAATTTAAATAGATTTTTTTGAATGTCTTGAATTTGTCAATGACACATCAGAATGGACTTTCCGAATGATTAAAGATCATAAAATTAAAAGGAACTTTACAAACGTTTCATTTTCATGACATGTCAAAATGGATGACATATGAAATCAATCAAGAAGAGGTAGCTCTTAAACAATCTGAATCTAAAATTGCCTTGAAAATTGACAAAAAAACCTCCATGTTACTGAATAATGATAATCATACTTGTATTAAATAAAGAAGTAAGTTTATGTTTAAGGCTTTCTGTGAAATTCTTGATAAAAGGAGTGACATCACTCACCGTGTGACACCAATCATCCTTCCCGGGACCATCCTCATGAACTTTCCGCGACAAGCGAAGAACCCCGCGTGAGGCCCCCCATACCCCAGGGGGATTCCGTACCTCTGAGTTGTGCCTACTGCGATGTCCATACCCAGCTCACCAGGGGGCCGCATGATTGTTAGAGCCAGCAGGTCTGTTGCACATACTACCAACGTCTGGATAGAGAAAGAAAAGAATTCACACGATTTTAAGAAATGATAATAATTTGTTTTCATACAGGTAATGTAATTTTTGATTAAGCCCATTTGCATAATATATCAATGATGTATACAGTTGCTGTAATTAGAAACTGTGACTATATCAGAGGAGCGGTCAAGCTTAACATTGACTTAGGAACAGTTGAAATAAATTCTTGTGACTATATCATGTAACATTCAGTAATTGAAATAAGTCAGTCTTTATGCTGATATGTCTATTTATATTGGCATTCCAATAACTGGCATATTTAGGGTATGGGAATATGTTGTCTTAAAGAAAATTTCGCATTATAAACACAATCACAAAAGAAATACCGGTGTGCTGATTAGAGATGATTCAGTGAGAAGGCACTACATGGAGTTTAAAACTAAAAGCTGTCCAACTGCACCTACCCCGTGTGCATGTGCAGCGGCCACCAGCTGAGCGTAGTCCTCGACGTTCCCGTCCGTGTCAGGGTACTGGACCAGCACCCCACTGAAGTCCTGACCGGTAAAGTCCATCTCCTGCCAGTTGCCTCGCACAATGTCGATACCTAGAGCACTGCAGGGGGATAAAGACACTTTAGCTCCAGAATTGTCTTTATCATTCTTACAAGACTCTATATCTTATTGACCACTGGCGTAAATTTTACGGAACCTGTAGGTATATGATTTGGTTTTTGATTTTGGCTTTGAAATGAAATTGGTTTGTAAATATCAGATTTGAATGTTTTGTCTTGTAGATCAGACATACCTAGTGACATTCCCTGATAATTGATATTTTAACTTTAACCCTCGACATTTTAGCCGATTTCTTTTTCAGAATGAATACTCACTGAGCCCTTGTTTCTACAACAGCAATGTTCTGGGGATGACACTTGTTGTCTATGTAGAACCTTCGCCTCTTGTTATGTCTGAAATAATCAATTTATACTTTATGGTTCCTGATGTTCTAAATCATGAAATGGTTCCGTTGCATCAAATAAATTTTGTATACAGTCAATTTTATCAACATAAATTTTTTTGCAACAATGAAGTATGTCATTTGACCTTCACGAAAGGAATATTACCAACACATGATTGAGGATTTAACACAAGTTCTGTAAAACTTATATGCCACACTGAGTGAAATAATTTCTTCGCTCATGGCATTATGTTATGTTTCATTCATGGCATTTTAGTCACATAGAAAAAGCCAGTACGTCTGCCCTTTTGAGAGCCTACTTCAGCGATGTCACAAACAATTCACTTGACATCAAAGTCAATGAAATATGGAAACTCATACTGAAACAGTAGTTGATATGCAAATGTGATATGTGCACATAAAGGTGCCCTGGTATGAAAATATGTCATTGCTTTTGTCTCACCATATGGGTAATAAACATAGATATTAGACCTTTTTTTAGCAACCATGCTGCACAAGATACAGAGCATAGAAGAGAAGTCCTATCAAAAGTAACAGCCACCCTGGTGTAACTATCCTTTAGATAAGGTACCTGTAGCACATGGACATGGCTTCTGCAGCTGCGGTTGCCTCGTCCAGTAGAGAAGCGTTGGAGATAGGGAGGGCGGTCATGTCACACACCATGGTCTGGTAATTGAGCAGACTCTCCAGTCGACCCTGGGCTAGCTCAGCCTGGTAGGGCGTGTACTGTGTTACCCTGTGGGCAGCAAGAACAGGTTGGTTAAGTTCAGAAGGAGAAATGTAAAAGGAAGGATACATTTTGATAAATTAGCAAAGAATATCCTAGGCTAGTTAAGTTTGGTTATGGAAGGACTGTATCACCCAATGGCATAAATTCAAGTTTCATCCCCTGTAACCAGTATGGCGTGAAAGATATCTGAACCACCATTGTAGATTTCTTAGAGCTCACGACTTGATTTAACCTATTGGGTTGTGTGCATTAAGATTTCTGGGTACCTATTTTGCTGAAGTTTTGCATCTGTATTTGCAATTAATGATGTTAACACTTCCATGAGATATGCCATCCTCTGAAAATGTCTTGTCAATTCTTATTCGACTATCAGTCATAGTTAACCAGGCAATTGTATGAGCTTTGATGGTGGATCATCATCTAAGGTTATGCCACCCTGTCTGAACACTGTAGACAACTTGCCAGAGTTTCTCCTTTACCAATAACATTGGCTGTGTGTTTTTGAATTTCAGTCGCATTTACAGCTTTGGTAAGAAACTTGCTAACTGTATGTTGTTAATTTTATGCTCTTTTCATAATTTCAGAAGGTTGCTATGTTCTTTAGGATGAACCTCCTATGTATATTATGATCAATTGTGAGTGTTTTGCCTTCAAATGGGCCCATAGCTAATCCCAATAGTGACCACAATGGCATTGGTTCTTTGGTGTATATCTGTGTTCTTTGGTGTATATCTGTGTTCTTTGGTGTATATCTGTGTTCTTTGGTGTATATCTGTTTTCTTTAGTGTATATCTGTGTTCTTTGGTGTATATCTGTGTTCTTTGGTGTATATCTGTGCCCTGTTCTATGAACATATTGACTTTCCCTCATAAAAACTGAAGATTTCTAGTACTGACCAGCCAGGGTTCTCGAAGATGTTGCGGAGGATGGTGTGTGGTGTGTAGGTGTTGTAGTAGCCGATGCCGATGTAGCTTCTCCACATCTGGTTCTTCTCAGCCATCTCCGTCAGTCGTACAATTAGCTCGTGCTCTCCTGCAAAACAATTGCTCTACTTACTACCTTAAACTTCCTTCAAAGGCTGAATTTACAGGTCTCCAGTAAGCGTCAGTTCTCCTTTCCAAAAGCAATGTTTCCTAAGGTTGGCCTTAACTCCCATCATTTATCATGGCACTAAGGTTACCATAGTGACTTAAAATATAAGCACCAAGTCTCAAATAAGTACTGGATCTAACAATTAAAGAAATGTTCCATTCACTGGTAAAGTATATAAACAAAATAAAATTCTATTACAGAAGTTAGTGTTGGCTCTCCAAATTTCATCAGGCCACTTATAAGCACCAAGGGTTAAAGGGTGCTGAAAAAATAAGCTCTTATTAGACGAAAAATAGTAAATCATGCCATCTTTGACTAATGAAGACCTTGCTGTATTGAAATTTAGTTTTAACCAGCCCCCTATTCAGTGATAAATAGAAACCATCTGAATATTTTGGCATGGATCTTTTATTTTTAGCTGACATGGAAATTTGATGAAAAGACTTAAATTAGCTAATGATTGAAACTGGCACAAGTATGTCATACGTGAAAGTTGTATAACAAAATATTTACCAAAAACCACATTTTCAAATGGCCAGGCTGTTGCCTCTTCACTCTATCCAGTTTATGAATAGCTGTAATACCTATATACATGTGGGGTATTGTTATTGATTGACTTAGGGATAAACACCACAAACTATTGGAACTTATGTTGAAGTATAGTTTTGGAACTTGTATCGAAGTATTAGTCTATTAGACACAAAATGCTGTGAAAAATGACAAAGATGGATGAAAAAAGGAAAAAACCTCACCCAATGATTCTTCGAGGTTCATATCCCGATTGAGACGGATATTCTCCGGAACTGTTTGTGTTATCATCTCCTCCATCGACTGTAAGACAAAGTTGAACATAAGTAATTTGCATATTAAATTGCATAGATCGAATGTATGAATCCTCCATTTAAATGGTCACAAGGAGTGAAAGTTTTTACGTTATCAACTAAACATTTTGAAAGGCGCTAATTATAGTGTAGTGAATGACGATTTAAAAATTAAAATTACTGTGGAACTGTGTTAAGGTTGTCTTTGATAACTGATAGAGGTCAAAAACGGTACATTGCATAGATTGTATGTGTGAATCCTCCTTTTTGTATCTTTAAATGGTCACAAGGAGTGAAAGTTTTTAAGTTATCAACTAAACATTTTGCAAGCTGTTTATTTCACAAATGTTACAATTGCATCAATAGCTGTGTAGCTCATCAGTTTTTGGATGACTTATCATACATCATATTGAAGATTTGCAGAGGATACACAGATTTAGGTATGAATTTCTTTCTTGAATTTGAACGAAACAAACCAAATATATTTGCCAAGAAAAAAGAAAAATTAACACTGCTATTAGACATTTTCGACCACTCCCATCCAGTTTAAGAACCTCTGTGAATTTCCTTATGGAAGAATTTGGTATTGAAATTTCACATATTTTGTAATGAAAATTTGTACTATGTAATATTCCAGTTTAATTTATCACCTACAAGAGCAATAGAATTGGATTTCACATTTTCTATTATCTATATATCATTATCTATCTTTTTTCTACTAGATAATACATCATAAACAATAGCACTGTTTGCCTATGACGTTTCATTCTATACACCTGCAACTTTGCTTTCTGTAAATGACATATATTCATGTTTTAATCTAGACTGGAAGAGTTTTACCAAATATAAGACAATATGAGGACATTGACCTTTGAGATAAGATATGTTCTTACACTTTAACAAGTTTTTTGGATAAGAGATATAGAAGGATTAAGCCTTTTTACTATAGTTTTGTTTTTCGCACAAAAGAAATATGTAGGACAAAAAACAAGATAAGAATTGTTTTGTATTCAAGGCCTGTATCCCATATACAATTTACAGCGTACAAAAAGATCAGTATATTAATAAAAGAAATTATTTTGTAACAATTCATCTCTTAAGTTTTAAAGCATATTATAAACAAGAAAGAAGAATTATTGTATATGTTACCATTATATCCATGCACTGTAAGCATACATTTACATATGACACTGTAAATTGTATATATACTTTGGGCCTGTAGGCTTTAGACAAAATAAAAGACTTGACTAACAATGATGACTTTATTTCATTAATTTTCTTGTTATGAGATGATGATGATGATGCCCACCTATGATATGCGTTGCAATAAAGTCTATGTTTATGAAAATTAAGCGCGTACTTATTTGGCGTCTCTTCCATGTCCTAAGGCATACTCAAAGTGCTACATTATTACCCTGAAGGAGTTTACTTTCACGGCTGCTACTAATCACAACCACGTAGGTCAGAACATCCAGTTTTCAGGTACCCATTTTAACAGCTGGGTTGACTGAGTGCAATGTTGATGAAGTGCCTTACCAAGGGACACAACACAGGATGAGACCCAAGTCACAAATGTTTTGTGTCTCCACTGGGATTCGAACTCTGGTCTCTGTTTGAGAGGCCAGCTTGCTAACCACTACACCACTGTGCATTATAATGCCATAAATTATAAACTCTTCTTAAAATATTTTGCATATTAATTTTGTTTTATGCAAATTAAACTGCCTTGATCTTACCTGATAAATGAATCAGCAAAGTTAAAGTGTTTTTTTATGATTTAACATTTTGAGTATGAACATTTACAATATATCAGAATAGTTGCTTATGAATCAATAAAAAAATTCAGATCTAAATGTATGTTTCATTTGTTTTGTCTTATGATATGTCTCAAATAAATTGACACTTTGATCTGATAAGGCCTGGTTATGTATATCAATACAATATGTATGAAAAACAAGTCATGGTAATAAACAATTCTAGTACTATTGTTATGACTTATTCCTTTGTACTCTAGTTATGTTTGTTCCAATTGAAAGTGACAGTATGTTGTTGAAATGTCAAAAATGATCGATGGCATTGTTTGTTAAACAATATAGCTGAATGGAAATGAATACGAATGATGGTGTTCATGGAAAATAACGTTGGTAGTCTCTCGTGTGAACTATTTGGACTGAACTAATGTAATTCACGTACACTCTTTTTATATAGATTAGTTCAAATGTCAAAAATGATCAATGGCATTGTTTGTTTAAGAATCTAGCTGAATGAAAATGATTAGGAATTATGGTGTCCAAAATAACATTGGTAGTCTCTTGTGTGAACTATTTGGACTGAACCAGTGTAATTTATGAATATACTCTTTATAGAGATGATTGCAGGTATATAGGTTAGTCAAATGAACTGATGTTTGTACAGTTTGCTAATGAAACCATATCCATGCATGCTGTATTTGCCTTTGATATTTCCCCGGCAGCTGACACACGGTGAAGGAGATTAAAACAGATTTAGGACAAGTCGGTTTTTGCATAATGCTGTTGAGTCTGTATTTGAGGACACAGGTAATTAAAGTGGCAGTAGCAAGTACTTTAGGGAAATGAGGGTATCTCACAAAATTAAACACATTACCGATTTAAACAATAAAAGAGTCCTTTATTTAACGCTCGGAGGTTGGTTAAGCCATACAAATTAATTTCCCCAACATTTATGATTAAAAGATGTTTACACTCAAATGGTCACCGGTAGTTTGCTTGTTACTTGATAATTTTTTCTTTGACGATGGAAATATAATTTTGTTATTCTTTGAAAATAAAACATGTGGCATAAATGAATTTTTAAAAACATGCTTGTGTAACTTTAAAAAAAAATTAAATTAAATTATTTTTGAATTTTTTTTTTTCTGATTTAAATGAGGGGAAGTTACCTTTAAAGGGGCAGTAGCTTTTTTGTGATAATTTTATATTATAAATTTTTCGCTGATAATTGTAAGTTAATGCTAAATGTATTATTTTGACAGTGTCAAAAATCTTATTACACAAGCCAATCATCCATAGTCAGAGGACAAAGTATGAAGATTCAGATAAAATCCATTAGCGGCCATTTTGTGTAAACACTTTTAGGTAATTCATTTTGTGTAAGAAAAAGGAATCGCATGGCTAAACTTTATGTTATATATTTGAATTATTACTGCTCCATTTAGTTTAATACATTGTCTTTCAATTGCAAACATTTAATTTCATTTTCCTGACATCACCTTATATTCCCCCTTAAAACATGCTACTGCCCCTTTAAAAAAACACTTGACTATGTGAACAACAAAACTCTTGCTAAACAAGTTACCTGTACTTCAAGTTTTTTTAAATGATATTCAGCTGTTAGCATTGTCAAACTTGTTTTATATAATGCAGAGGAATATATGGATGACAACTTCTTTGTTCATTGTATGCGAGGAAGAACTTAAGACAGCAAATCAACCATATCCGACCACATCAAAGCCCACTCCAATCACTGAATCCACTGGCAAGAAATCAAATGCCTTGTCACTAATCAACCAGATTATCGTCTTCGCAAATTTAGAGAAGCTCTGGAGATCAAAAGGATTCAGCCATCAATTAACCGTGAACAGGGTTACTACATCCCGTCAGCCTATGATCTGCTTCTCAATTAATTAACTGTTATCACTTCCTAAGTTCTTTTACTGGCCTCAATTTTTTAAATGTAAACATCTCCTTCATTGTACATTACTGGTTTCTTACCACTTATCTCTGTTTAATTACATTTACTCTTTTCATTAAGTTGTTTTTACTGTGTATTGTACTATTTACTTATATATATGCTCCTACTTCCTTACTCTTCCTCTGCTTGAGAATGACACAAGAATCTGTGTCGAAACCTCAAGCAAACAAAGCAGTTGTCATCCATATATATCCCTCTCTTCTCCATTATTGTCATGCACACTTCTAAAATGCCTCTCTGAGAAATTTATTTATATAACAATTAAAATGTCATAATGTTCACCTAGTTGCATTTAAACCGCTGCAAATGCAGTGTATAATGTGCCTGTGGCCTCTTTACAGAATATATTCATTCACTCATTGCCACAGTATTTGCGACATAAGCCTGAGCTAATACTGATGACTTACCTCCAACTCCTGCAACTACTATTTTTGTCAAGGGCACTTTAACTTAAGTACAGAAGATGAATTTATTAAGAAAACTTGAATTGAGAATCAGTCTCTCTACATGCAATCTCAATAAATTAAAATCTATATTGCTGCACTTCGCTACGCAGATTAGTGGAGCAATGACGATTTATTGAGATTGCTCTTCATGTTTCTTGAGATCATAATTTCCCCCCTCATCATACAAATTCATGATAATCTTGTAAAACAAATTAAAGAATATTCCAATATATGATATAAAGAAATATATTCTAATTGGATAAGAAAAATAAAAACAACTCATTGCTTAGAATTAGGATCTATCTGTTCATCATCAGTTATGTGTCTGTTATTCTTGTTGTAACACCATGACAACTAAAAATATGTGTAATCAATTGAACCAATAAAAAAAGAACTTTAAAAAATAATTATCTGTCAGTTTAAATGCTAAAGATCAGAGGTTATCACAATAAGTCACAAATCTTAAAAAATTTCTCAAAACTCTTTGATTTGAAAAATAGTTTTGTCATTGGTTGATTATTAATTAGTTGATTAAAAAATGCGTCAATTTTACATGCACGAGCGTTAATTTCGGCAGCCATAATGTTAATTGCAGTGACGCATATGCCATTACGGTCGCAAAAGCGGCCTTTAGGGATTAATATCAGCGGTACGGCTACTGATCCGGTTTTCTTGGTGACCAATCGGCGTAAATGGAGCCGAAACTGTTCTTTCCGGTTCATTCACGGCGGAAAACATTGCTGAGATTGCGAATATTTATCCGTTTTATCAGCTACAAAAATTATCTTTATTTAATTTAATGATTGCGTTGATCAAGAATAATCATTAGCTTTCAAAGAATTTTACCTTTTATTCTCGAATGTCTATAGATCGTTGTTAAAACGAGCTACAAAGTGTCAGACGGACGATAAACATAGCGGGTGATAGTTATAACGCTCGTGCATGTAAAATTGACGAATTTTTTCCATAGTAGAGGAGATTTTTTCTGTTTTTGATTTTTGTACAAAACAGGAGGAGATTATTTCCAAAAGGACATTTTTATTTCCGTGCGTTAGGGGGGCCTGGTTTTGAATGTAGGAAAAGATATAGTCTACTATTAAAATGAACTAAATAGACTGGTTGCAGGTTACACTGACATGTACTTGACCCAAATCTTAAAACTTGCTACAAATAGCCCTGAATAGCATCTGCAATCAATGCAATGTATTTTCCTTGAAACATTTGACACTCAAGTATATTTTGACACATTTCCTTTTAAAAAAATGATGTAAACAAATCTGTACAATAATAATGTATACTTGTAAAGCATAGAAAAATCCAAAGTTGTTTGACAAGGAAAACATTCAAATACCATTCTAAAAAGAAAAATATTTGTTATTGTTGGATTTGTTTTGTAAAACTAAATCAGTTGAATTTCATGGACATTGTCGATATTCCTAATAAAATGACAACTTATATAAATATCAAGTTTTTCATAGACATCAATAAGTTTAGGAAATACATGTGTGTAATTTTTCTCACTCTATGATTATTAAAAAAAAATGATATAAACAAATCTGTACATAATGTATACAAAGCATAGACAAATTCCAAAGTTGTTTGACAAGGAAAACATTCAAATACTATTCCAAATAGAAAAATATTTGTAGTTGTTGGATTTGTTTTGTAAAACTAAATCAGTTGAATTTCATGGACATTGTCGATATCCCTAATAAAGTGATAACTTACATAAATATCATGAAGCCATTGAAAACATATGTATCTTTTTTCATCCATTTTCAAATTTGTTCAACAATCTTTCATGGATATCAATAAGTTTATATACATGTGTGCTTATAATTTTTCTCACTTTATGATTATTTAAAAACAAAAATTTTAACAGTCTTTCATCATTTTATTAAGTACTTTTTATATCAATTTTAACAGGTTTATGAGCAATGTTTCAGGGATAATTCATTTGCTTCATAAGTACTGACAACTTGACAACTGACATTACAGATTGCGCAAACTCAAGTACTTCATTCTACTCATTCATCAGGCATGACCTTCACCTTGACCCAGATATTGGACTCTTTTGAATACAGTCAACTGTTCATGGTCCAATGGATAGCTATTTCCCTTTAGGTACAGACACATTAAGGCATTTTCCTGGAACGAGATTCTAGCGGGTTCTGTAGATATCGGGTTCCATAGATATCGGACTGTTTTTGAATACAATGGACAATTCATATAGTTCGTTGAATAGGACTATTTCCTTTTAGACACATTAAGGCATTTTCCAGGAACGTGATTCTAGCGGGTTCCATAGATATCGTGTTCCATAGATATCGGACTGTATTTTAATACAGTGGACAATTCATAGTTCACTGAATAGGTATTTCATTTTAAAGGTACAGTTACATTAAGGCATTTTTCTGAAACTGAAACTTGAGTTTAATTTTTGTTTATTCTTATAAAGCTTATCCAAATAGCAAACTATTGATGATAATTGATTATGAAGACATGCATTTAAAAAATTTAAATTACCATTTTTTCCAAGCAAAATTATATAGTTTTAGGGGTTATCAGTGTACAAAAAAGCATTCCGAAAATATTATCTTTTTTTTTTAGATAAACAGATTTGAAACAAAGTCAATCATTGTTGATTGTTTAACAGAAAGAAAACCCCAAGAAGTATATGTACAAGCTATATGTTTTTGGGTGGCTCGATGTAATTTTTATGCACATTTTACACTTGTATTTTAATGATTGCGAGGTGAGACTCGAATAAAAAATCTGTATGTCTGTCTGTCTGTCTACAAGCTTGTCCATGACCTTAGCTGACAACCTTAAAGCCCTTAATGGGCTACTGAAGACGACTTAGTGAACATGTAGTGTTATGTTACAGCATAAATAACAGGTGTTGTGCAATAGAATCGGGTTACATCCATGAATATAAGAACACAACAGCTAACAAGTTATGGGAACGTCTCTAGCCTTAACAGCTTTGACAAAAATGTTTATGACAATTTCTAAATTGTTTTATAATTGTATCAAAGTATCTGTTAGATTACAGATATGATTTAAAGTTTCTTGTAGCAGCAGGTATTTGAGAGTTCAACTGGAGTATATGGTTTTTGAGAAAACATTTCAAGGTCGTCCTTGTCTGTTGTATTTTCACTAAAGATAACTTCTTAAAGTCTTGTGAAAACGCTTTGAAAAACTGGTTGTAGTATCAGTTTGGTAAATCTAGACCTACACTTTTCATACAACACTTAACATGAGCACTGAACCCATTCTTAGGTCAGAACATCAGTTTTATTATTTCTTTCATATTGTATTACAACAACACGTCTATTCAAGTTAAAGGCATAGATTCAGTGACAGATCAGATCCATACATTGCTAAATTGGGGGGGGAGGGGGGGGGGGGGGGGGGGGGTTATTTGGGGGGGGGGGGGGATGCTCCTACTGCAGTTAAGAATATTTCAATAACAATCCCCCTATTCTGCTGGAAAACCCCTCCCTCTTTTGAAAACAACATTAGGTTTTTCAATGAGCCATTATTATGTTCCTTACAAATAGGGTGGGGTTTAGCCTTGCCAATTATAATTCGTGGAACCCTGTTATTGTTACTTTACTGA
The DNA here is from genome assembly GCA_916613615.1 of Steromphala cineraria. NCBI lineage: Eukaryota > Metazoa > Mollusca > Gastropoda > Trochida > Trochidae > Steromphala > Steromphala cineraria. The sequence continues at coordinate 27,156,046 of OU744722.1, read as the reverse complement.
ATGACATGTGATGCAACAACCTTAGTGTATCAGGGTAATTATGCTGTGGGTGATGTAAGTGTAAGTACAGCCTATGATATACAATGTGTTTGTTTACAACCAATGATTATTCGTGTCACAAGATATCATCCTCTAATATATGCACCCAATGCACTCCCTCACAATTGGTTATGCTGAATGTACACTTATTGACTTTCGTCAAAAGGATGAGTTCCTTCAAATTAACTAGCAACTGGGCAAATGGGGTCCATCTAGCGATGTATGAGGACTTGTAACTTTAATCAATACAATTAAGATAAATCAATTTGCTGACTTATTGATAACTGCTAAGAATAGAGCAAAAAACACAAAATATCTGACAGATACCGAGCAAGTGAATAAGCATTTCCTTATCTTGAGTGTCTTGTGAAAGAGCTGTACAAATGTTCTTATCATGAAGTTGTTCCATTTATTCCTTAAAGGGGCAGTAGCATGTTTTATGGTGAATAAAAGGTGATGTCAGGAAAATGAAAATAAATGTTCGAATTGAAAGACAATTTATTCAAACTAAATGAGGCAGTAATGAATCTAATAATTGATGTTAAGTTAAGCCATGCGCTTCCCTTTTCTTACACAAAATTACTTAAAGGTGTTCACACAAAAATGGCCGCCAATGAACTTTATGTGAATCTTTATAATTGTTCTCTCACTCTGGATGATTTGTTTGTGAAATGAGATTATTGACACTATCAGAATAATACATTTAGCATTAACTTACAATAATCAGTGAAAAAATTAAAATATACAATTTTCAAAAAAACATGCTACTTAGATATAATCTTTTATTCCTTCAATGTGAAGAGTACAAGAACAATGTCAAATAGTTATATTAGGACATCTTTCAGCTAGTATAACATATCCATGGATGTTGGCTTGTTTACCAATTTTGTAAGCTCCCCTTGATTCCACCACTTCCTGGGGAAATTTAGATTGTTGGTAGAGATCTAGAACTTAAGGGGATCCAAGGATGTTAATAGCTTATTGTGCCATAAAAGAACTTGGGGGATCTCAGTGTATGCTTTGACGATATGACATGTCCATTTAAAATATCTTTTCATGTTTGTATGATTTTACTTCACAGTACATTTGTAGGATTTATTAAGTTGTGAAAACTTTAAAACATGATAATTGTAAAGAAAAGAAAAAGCTCAATCGGTATTTTATTATCAATGTTGCAGGGATATTTTATTTTCAGATTTTCTCACCAAGGAGGAGTCCCCTTGCCCTTTCCCTCCCATACTCAGAGGATAGTTCCAACTATAAAGGACATACATTTTGGAGGAATACACCCTTTGAGACACTTTTATGACACGTATGACAAAATGTCACAGCACTCAAGTACTGCACGAACTATTTGGCCTTCACCTCTCTGTCTCTACCCCTAACATTCCGTTGATCAAAACAGGTTATGAAGTAGTTTCATGATGGTCAAGTATTCTTAATCTGGAAATGTCATGTGTTTTCAGAGACAGCCTTCACCCTGCCCCCTCTATATCACTACCTCATTAAGATATACACTCATAGATATGATTTACTCATACATGCAGATGGGTATGATCTAGGTTCCTAGCCCCTCCACTCACCATTCTAGGTAATTAAGCCACCCCCCCCCCCCCCCCCCCCCCTCCTCACCCGATTTACCAATGCATGAATCTGTCACTGAATCCTCCCCCCCTTCAAACGCTCTATGTAATAAAGCCGCCATCACCACCCTCCCCAACATAAAATCCCCCTCCCTCCTCCCCCCCCCCCCCCCAAAAAAAATTTAATAAAAATTAAAAAAATCAAAAAAAATCCTGATCATGCTACTATTAATATCAAGGCATATAGATGATTGGTACACACGCTTTTTGCTTTTTGCTCTAATCGTTTTACTCCTTCCCCTCTTTTCGTCATTTGATATGTTTGACACAGTTTGTCAAGCCCACCATTACTACCGATCCACATCTCAGATGTCGGTCATGTACAAAAGCCTGTGCTTGTTTTTCATTGAAGCTTCGTGGCACGCTGAGGAGGAAGCTCTTTGATCGTATTGACCCAGAACTCAACTAAACCGGCAGAGACTAGTTAAGCAATATATTGCGTGTCACACAATGTTCTACAAAGTATGCAAAACACCGTGTGATACTAACAGATAATCATGAAGCGATGTTGCATTATATAACCATCAGCCACAACATGTGTTACATTGTAAAGATATCAGTGTCATAAGAACTATTTTTTTTAATATTCATGTGAAAAATATTGAAAATAGAACTTACCGCAACACCAATAAAATCCAGCATAGCCTTTTTCTCGATATCGGAAGGACCGATGTGTCTCTCTGCGAATTTGTCATGTTTTGGGAAGAGATGATCATAATTGCTTGTTCCAGTTGAATAATTGCTCGGCACTGCTGCTAATGCTTTGATGTTGTTTACATGCAGCCGACATCGCGCCAAGGCTCCGACAAGGCGACCCGCCCTGTACATTATGGCACTTGCAGAGGATGAACGATGTCCTTGATCGAAAAGGGTTGATTAGTTTGCACTTCAAAGAAAGAGACAATTCTCGCTGACTTCTGATCTCGAGAAAAGCGTGTAGCAAATGGCCTTGTAGGGTGACATTAGATTGTTATGTACGAAATGTCAACCAATCAAAACGCTCGATTGGGATCTGCCCCTTTTGGTAGTCCAAGGATGGTCTTTGAAGCCATATTCGGAAATGTATGCATATTCATGAGGTGTGAATGGAAGGGGAGCATACATTAACCGATATTTAGCAATGATGTAAACCTACTTCTGAAACTCTTCAATAGAGATATATTTGTTATTTCAAGAAATAATTACTTGTGTACATGTCATATAACTAAGACTAACGTATCGTATGTGCTTTTTGTCATTTTATCAGCTGATAATGGTATGTTTTGACTCGGAGTTGATATGTCAGACCCGTTCGAGCTCTGCTCACCACGTGTATTTGTTTACATATTGTATACCATTCATTACCTGCACAACCACTGAAAGCCGAATTTCGCGTGTTGATATCTTGGTGGCGATAACACAGGGAAAACAGACAAAATAAGCACATGGATAAAGCTTGTTTACCACTCACGTGGACTTAGGCTTGATAAATTTCTTACAATAGGGACATGAAGAAGGCACGACCTGTGCATTCACTGATCACTCTGTCATCTTTCTGACACAATGTGAATAACTCACCTTGAATGAATGCAACACATCATATCAAAAACTGTACATGAGATGGTTTCAATGTAGATAGATACACATCAAAATATAATATCATCTTTCTTACACAATGTGAATGACTCACCTTGTATCTTTCACAAAACAGTGATCATTTTGAAACATATTTCTGGAACCATTTGACAAAAAGGCCTATAAGGAATATATCAGAAATTGTATTTCTTTACACATGAAATTTGAGAAAGTAATGCCAAAATATTATGACACTATCATCTCACAAAATTCACAACAACAAAAATCAAACGCTTGCATGAATTGCCGTTTATCATTACGGAATTCAAAATGGATCAAATTAAGGCATATTAATTAATCAACCGAATTACACCCGTTTTGACTTGATTTGGTGAAGTTTACATTCTAAACGTTTTTGTCGAATGAAATTTGTCAGAGCATTTTACAAAAACTGTCTGAAAGGTGTGTTAAAATGAGTGTTTATGTCTATACGAAAGCCTACAGATGTTTATGTACATGTACTTCGAGTTTTGCTCAAAACAAAGAACCACCAATCATTTTATTTATATCATCGTGAATATTTTAAAGATTACGTTATGCATCTAGACTAATAATTGTACAGGGGAAGTGCCTATCTAATAGTTGGTATTCCTTATTTCATGGGATATATCTGGAATATAGCAAACTGTTTTTAAATTAGCATCGGTGACATTGATAATAATGTGACGAATATCAGCATATATGACTTATCATGTGTATGGAACACCACAAGCACATGATGCATCGGTATTGCTCATATATTATATATATATGTATACAACTTGTTATAAGTATATAGTATGAGTGCTTATGTGGAGCATGTGACCAACCCGGTTATTACTTATGCAACACAAACTTGCGAAGACCTGTCGTCTTTATCTTTATCTTTATCTTCACGTGAAATATAATTTTTGGATTCATTTTCGCCAGTAGCCTACATATACATTTATTCTGAAACCGATTCAGACAGGATACGACAGAGCGTAAATAATAAATAAAGAGTGTTTAGTCGCTGCATGCATGCTTGACAATATTGAGATTCATGCAGGGTTCAGTAAATTACACACTTCAAAATATATAGAATGGAATTATTCAAGAAACATATTTGTTTATGACGATTGTTAATTTCAAATATGACAGAATTTCGGTGATATTTTAGTGTAAAGGAAAGGTTTTAGAAGAGATCTTATATCGTATGGCTATTAATATGCATGCGCATATTTGTGTATATGACATACTTTCGTACCATTCTGTTGCTCAATGTACTGTCCACTGAGCGGCATGCATAAACGAAAGGATCTTTCAACCATATTCCAAATTGTTCAAAGCAAAGACTATTGTCCTACAATTCCGAATATTGAATTTAATCAAAACGACGGGTTTCAGACCACTACTCATTCCCAAGATGAATCTCATACAGTGATTTTGAGGAATCATGTTCAGTTAATGAGAAACGACATTAAAGTCCTAATAGACTACAAAGGAAACAAAGCATGTTGTAAGGATCAACTTTGTTAACGCTGTAATTTTGTCAAACAACACTGAATGTTGCTGAAAAGTAACAATTTAATGCTTATTGGTTTCATATATTGACGAAAACATAATTATCGTTTTTACTCGAAAATCGGACAATTGCACAGTTCAAAAGCTAAAACGTATAAGTTTCTTGAGAAGATAAAAATACAATTATGGGTTGTTAGTTTTGTATGTCATAAAACTAGTGTAAATATCTTTTAGACGAAGTTCTTTTGCATGTGAACGTTGAATAAGGTATTTATTTGTTCGATTATCATCGCACACAGGAACATGTCTTTCTTTTGTACATTTTTGGATGAGTTGCAATTCAAGCGATTTAAATCAGAGAATATAATATTTGTGATTCCAAAACGTTTCAAAGCCAAAAGATAATTCTTTGACTTTGGTATTCTATCACTTTAAGAATATAGACAGTCGAGTGTGACTATCAGGGTGGCCAAAATGTCCCACAAATGTTCTATATGAATGAGATCCTGGCTCTTTGGGTCGTCCCAAACGCATATTGCTGCAGTTGTCGGATGCCAGCACAGTAAAGCTGAATTCTTTTCAAAAGTGTCAATTATTGGACAAATGTTACTCTATCTGTCGTCAACTTTTGTCAATCGGACATCTCGGCAGTTGTCAACCTGCCAAATTCATAAAAGGGGCTTACTATTCTTTTTAATTTTCATATTTATTTCAGAAACCCTGTTACAAATAGGGACATCAACCCATGGTAGTTGATGACCCATAAGTAAAAGTATACAACATTTTAGATTACAGATTTCTTCTTTTTTTTAACACAAAGACAAAACATTTATACCAATTTCAAAGGTATTCTGGAATTATCTTCAAGGGAGCCAAAAATTCCATCGAAATTTTACGAAATCACACCACACCATGCAGAACAGAAGATTATATCTTTACCAAAATGGTTGAATATTCAATACATATAACAAATGGTTGTTGTGAATGAAAACAAGAAAACGTGTTTTAAGGTTATGGTCATTTTCTCCGGACAGAGGTAGATCAAGTCATAAAATGTTGATTCTACCTAGTACCTCTGTTCCCGGACGGGTCGTTCCCTCTTGTCGTTCCACAAGTGGTCTATAGGATTGAAATCTGGGCAAAATTATGGTTACTTTAAAACAAGGACGTTAATGTTAATGTTGTGTGGCTATATAGCCAGATTTCCGGGGGAAGTTGGCTATATAGTCATGTTATCGGGTGAAATTTGGCTATATAGCCAGTTTTCCGAGGGGAAATAAAAGATTGAATATAAGGGGGAAAATCTCACTCTATGACACCGGCAGTTTACCCTGGCGGAATTCTTTTTGCAAATATCGACGCTTATCGCATGCAAAGGGTGGTTCATATCACAGCGCCTTTGTCATGATGATGATGATTTTAGAACAGCATCGCTGATTGCAAATCTAACTTTGATTTCCTCCAATCAAACATCTCCCATTCTATCCCAAAAAGTCGGCGTAATAGAACAGAGGCTGTATCAACATTTCATGACTTGATCTGCCCGTTTGGAGAGAATTTGGGTACGACAATAAATTCTGTTATTGAACCGATAAAGACAAAATCTGCTAACCTAATTATATCAAATGCAAGTGTTAAACAATGAAGTTTATGTTAGTTTGTTAAATTATATAACATGATGCCGTGTCTGAAGAGCTTCAAAGCCATTAGCTTTACCTCTAATATAAATACGACAGGACCTACGTTAACTACCACACAACGCATTTTTGATTTTGTCCTAGAAATATGAGCCAGGCATGACATATTTACTGAATTGCAATTGTTTAAGTTTCAAGTGCTGAGTCAAACAATATAACACACTAACATAAACTTCAGATAATCCAATTTCTGTTATGTTCTGCATTAAAGTGGCAGTAGCACTTAAACTCATCGGCAAAAGAAAGTTATCACTCAATTAATATGACTCTCATTAGATAACGAAAAGCGCTAGAAGGTTGAAATATAGTCAGTCCAGTATATCAATCAATCCCAAAAACATTTAACAACAGAAAATTATATGTGACATAACCCGTAGTGCGTTCCAAAACTTTTAAGTGAGAAGGGGTCAAATTACAGACCATCATTTTGATATTTTTTCACTCTAAAATTATGAATATTGGAAAGAAAACATTGGATCAGACTTAAATATGCTCAAGACAAGTGTAAGCAAAAAAAAATAAAAATAATTGAAACAAAATGAGAAGGATTAGGTGACGTCACTTTTTGGCTCTTTCAGTATTCCTGTTTAACTTAAATCGTGGCTTGTTCATAAATTTGTGAATCAGATTTGACTCAAACATGTTTTTGTGAAAGACTAAGTGTTCTTCAATCACCGAAAACGCATATGACGTTTACTACAGCTGTATATCTAAACAAAATAAGTCTTTTCATGCCATTTAGTATTTGCTATAAATCAAATTTAGTGGTAAATATGCCACCATAGATGAATCGAAGAGCTCTGATTTCACTTGTCCTTGGTCTCCCAGTGCTTACGTCCAAAATGCAATACACACCTTCAGCATTTGACGTTCATGACGTCACTTTAAGATAGTGTTGACGATGGTCAAATGCAAACGTGTATAAGTCTTCATATGGTAAAAATACAATTGTTTTTGCTGTTTTCGGCTTGTCCAATATCTTGACCACTTATCTATATTGAAAAAAAAAACACATTGTAAATAAAACAGTTAGGAACTATGACAATTCTTCAAAAGTTGGTATCCATGGACAGTATTTGTCAACTTTCAATGGTTTCTCACGGTTTTATAGTCTGACTTTTGATGTTTTTTATGTGTTCTCTCTACAGTGGTGATTATCGTGATTCATTATGAGCATTTGTTTGAAATTTGTGTCACGTGAATTGGCACCAATGGCAAAGTCACACGATTTTCACCTTTTTTCATTTTTTCCTTAAATGCATCAACATTTGTATTTTACAATCTTTAATACACAAATTTAGGGATTATGTGCTTTTATTGCGATGATTACTATCAATGTTCTTATACAATGATTTTGTATGACTTCAGTTCAAAAGTGATAACTTTCTTTTGCCGATGAGTTTACTTTTTAAAAAAAATTATATTTTCAATTTTTCACGTTAATGTTGAATGTATTATTTTGATATTGTCAAAAATAATATACACAAACCAATCATTCATTATCAGAAAACAAATGATAATGATTCACATAAAGTCCATTGTCGGCCATTTTTTGGTGGACACCTATAATTTATTTTGTGTAAGAAAAGGAATCGCATGGCTTAACTTTACATTGTATATTTGATTTATTACTGCTCCATTTAGTTTTTATACATTGTCAAAAGATTGGAACCATTTATTTTCATTTTCCTGACATCACCTTATATTCCCCCTAAAAACGTGCTACTGCCCCTTTAAAGGGGCAGTAGCAAATTTTGTATTTTCAATTTCTCACTGTGTTTATGTGTATGCTAAATGTATTCTGTTGATAGTTTCAAACATCTCATTATACAAACCAATCATCCGTAGTCAGAGGACAAATTATAAAGATTCAAATAAAGTCCATTGGCCGCCATTTTGTGTGAACACCATTAATTGTGTAAGAAAAAAAAATCGCATGGCTGAAATTTACATTATGTAGTTGATTTATTATTGCTTCATTTAGTTTAAATACATTGTCTTTCAACTGGAACGATTTATTTTCATTTTCCCGACATCAATTTATATTCACCATAAAAACATGCCACTGCCCCTTTAAAAGTTGGTTTCTCTGTTTCAAAAGTTTGACTTTCTACTAGCGAATAGGCACTAGATATAGGACCACTTAACTAGGAACAATTAATTAGTTTTTAACAATGTTTGACAAATGTGCCACAAACAGGTCAATCATTGAAGTCAGATGTCACAAAAAGTACAAATAAAACTGTATGACATTGAACTTGTTTTGAAGTCAGATACTTTATTATGCTTTCTGGTAAAAGTACTCGCATTACACATACGATTAATTATAACAATTATTAACATAGTTATTGCCAAGCAATGATTATTTCTGCGCATTTTGTCATCTGTGACATTATAAAACCATGCTCATGGACGTCATTGTAGTCAGCCGTCGAGATGGAAATGGGTGCTTTTCCATAACATTTGTCTTGTAGGGTGCTTTTCTAGATATTTTGTATAACAAATGTGGCACTTTTCTAGATATTTTGTATTTCAAATGTGGCACTTTTCTAGATATTTCGTATTTCAAATGTGGCACTTTTCTAGATATTTTGTATTTCAAATGTGGCACTTTTCTAGATATGTGGCACTTTTCTAGATATGTGGCACTTTTCTAGATATTTCGTATTTCAAATGTGGCACTTTTCTAGATATTTTGTATAACAAATGTGGCACTTTTCTAGATATTTTGTATTTCAAATGTGGCACTCTTCTAGATATTTTGTATAACAAATGTGGCACTATTCTAGATATTTTGTATTTCAAATGTGGCACTTTTCTAGATATTTTGTGTAACAAATGTGGCACTTTTCTAGATATTTTGTATTTCAAATGTGGCACTTTTCTGGATATTTTGTATAACAAATGTGGCACTTTTCTAGATATTTTGTATTTCAAATGTTGCACTTTTCTAGATATTTTGTATATCAAATGTGGCACTTTTCTAGATATTTTAATTCCGTTCTGCAGTGTGTCATGACTTTTGTCATGAATTTGTTGCAAATATATGTGGAATCACTAAACTGGACACTCTCCTTTCGCTGACCACTGGGTACTCTAGTTAAGGAGCTAGTTAAATAATGCTTTCAAGAGTGGTTGTCTTTTTACAAATATCATGCATGGGGAAAGCCCGCAACATTATTGTGGCTATGCATTGTGGTGAAACCTACGAACACGGATGGAACTAGCGAAAATGGGAAGTACTGTGCTGATAATTTGAATAACACTTGATTAATATTGGCATAGTTTCGAGTAATAAAATATTCAAAATATTAACTCTACAGAGAAATGAAATCCTCTACACTAGAGATGATACATCAAAATGCTAACTTCATTCTCGATTTTAATATTCATAAACTTTTATTCCTCGGAACTAGGCCGATTTGAATCAGGCTAACACTTGTAGAATCGTTTATCTTGGTGATGTTTCTGTTCCTTGATGTGACCCATTTTATTGACTGGTTTTATCTAGTGAATAAAGTGTTTTGACCTAATGTGTCAGGGTATGTGTAGGAACTACAGACAGACAGACAATTAATCAAAGTGGCAAAGCATTCTTTTATTACTATTTAGGCATTCACTTTTGAAGTATGGCTCTGGCCATTCATGCAAGACTCCACAGCATGTTACATTAAGTAACCAGGGCCTAGATTATCAAAGCTCTTAAAGTGCTGAGTACCATATACAAACATTAGCCTGTGAAAAAAAATCACTAACAGAGCTGTTAAAATGTAGACCTTGATATATAAGTTTCCATAAATGCAAAATTTTCTTCTTTTCATGATAACCTATCTCTATCAAAATAGATTCAAAGGCTCACATGATGGCAATGACACTTCCCAATGCAAGGTCAAAACGTGTGGAGTTAAACTTTTCGTTTCACAGGAACAGAAAGGTTTAGGAACCTTTTTGTTTGCCCGTGACGTTGTAAAGATGAAGAAATGGTAGATATGTTACACATCTGTCACACTAAAATTGTTATCTGTACATTGGCCTCTGACCTTTATACCGAATAAAAAAAATGGAATTGGAATTAAACACACCATGTTATCATTGGGCACAATGTCTTGTAACTCAAGGATATTTTATCCTGTACTTTGTCACCCAATGATGCAAGCAGACTTTGACAAGGGATGCTCCATACATCATTCTCTTGGTAGATACCCAATCTTACATCCCACTTAGACCTCGTCGTCCATGGCAACCATTCGTAAAAGTGTCCTGTTCATTATCTATATCAATAGACATAGAAGTGAACTAAAAGTTTCAATAACAAGTAGTTGTCACTAACGTGACCATGTCCCCTGCCATAAGAGAGAAATTGCCGGGATTGCCGGTGTCTCATAGTTACCCTTAAAACAATGTCAAGGTTACCAAAACCAACTGGTGTCTGCATATCCAATGAACAATGACAATGAAGACTGAAATAAAGGTTTTTGCAGGCTCTTAATGCAAGGGTTTGTGAGATATTGCGCTAAAAAGATTTCAAGTACTAGTCATAGTCCAGTCGTGACCTTGAAAATTAGGTAATGGTCATGAATACCAATCAGTGTCTGCATATCAACCCTGAATAAAGACTCATACCTAGTTTGAAGACTCTAGGTGCAAGCGTTTGTGAGATATTGCGCTAACAAGGTTTAATATACATGTCAAAGTTCTGTTTTGACCTTGAAACTTAGGTAAAGGTAGTCACTCAATGAAGACTGTTTACGCACTTGTCAAAGTCCTGTCGCGACCTTGATAATTAGGTCAAGGTCATGAACACCCACTAGTATCTGTGTATCCTCCCAATGAAGACTGATACAACGTTTGAAGGCTCTAGGTGGAAGGGTTTGTGAGATATCGCGCTAACAAGGCTTTACACACTGGTCAAAGTCTTGTCGTGACCTTGAAAATCAGGTCAATTTTACCAAACCAACTGGTGTCTGCATATTCAGCCAATGAAGACTGATACCAAGTAAGAAGCGGGAGGTACGAAGCTGAATACTATGTCCAATGACAATAAGATATTGTGCTTATTAGGGATGTCACGATACAGGTACCTTGCAAAACAATACATATCACGATACAATACATATCACCATATACTAAATCTGACATTATTACAGAGAGATAAAAATTCAGGGATCTAAATTTAATATTCCTAAAGAGACTTATCTGAGTAAATATCGTACACAGACAAATTTAAAAAGACAACTTCTTCATGAAAAAGTCATTTAATGCTTTATTAAAGCTATCTTAACAAGGAATTTAACCAACTCCGGATTTCCTGTTTTAAGATATTCACACACAAATTTAACGATATTCACCAAAAATTCAACGATATTCATTTAAATTTGTATCATGATACATTTGACTGTATCGAACATTGTATCGTGAACTGTACCAGGACGATGCATCGATGCATCAGTGTATCGTGACATCCCTAGTGCTTACAATTATTGTTTTATTAATAACCAATTCTCTTTTTTGTAAGAGCTCAAATTGTTGATTAGCAACATTCATAGTAAACGATAGGGAATGTTTGTTTCTTTCCAGTTGCCAAAAATATTATTCATGTCTTCCAAACAATTTTTTAACCACCTATGATTAGATCTTCTAGGGTCTTAAATACACCACAAGCAGGAAACTGAACAGAGAAAGTATAAGCCTGATGACTCTTCTATTATAAAAAGAAAACATTGATCTCTTGCCCACTGTTATTGTTTATTTCCATTTTCATTAACACACAGTATTGCACTCCAAATGAAGGTTGCTTGCAGCATGAATTACAGGAACACAATGAGAAGAATGATAGAATGATTGAGTACTTTTTACAACAGGTTGTTCCTACTTGCAGATTTTGAAAACTGTTAATAATCAGATAACTGACTTGAAATAGACTTTGTTGATATTGAATATGAGAGATGGGAATATTAATCAATTTAAGATTCCTTAAAGAGGAATTTGATAATTTTTCAGACTGTTACTACAAGATAAGAAGCAATTAATACTACTTCTTATAAGCAAGTTATTGTGAAAACACTTGCATGAAGAAACCATCTCAATAAAAAACTTTACAAGAAAAGGTTTAAATCACCAAAATTATGGTCTCTGACATTAATTCAAATCACAAAATGAAAATAAAATATAAGAAATGACATTGGAAACAAAATTTGAAATTAAAAACAGAGATGAAAAAGGTTTTAGAGAGAAAGCAAAGGGTTTGAAAAAAAAGTAAACAACAAATGAAAATATTAGCACTTAGCACTATGTAGACCATGTTCCCAGGGAAATGAAATGATAAATGAAATTCCCAATGAGGTAAAATCTATACTAATAACTGACATTGTAAACAAACAAAAGGTAAATTTAAAAAAATAGAGCCAGTGGCTCTGTAGCTCATCAGGCTTCATATCAATTTTGATTTAGGGTGTGGCAAATGTGGTGCCTCCCTTACTTTGGACCACAGGGTCACCAAATGTACAATTTGGATTCCTCCTTATCTAACTTAGGAGTTTGCACACAAAGTTTCAGCTTTCTAGGCCTTATGCTTCTTGAGAAAAAGATGAAATTAGGTTAAAGGGTGTGACCCCTGAGGCCCTTTTTAGGGGCAACAGGGCCACAAAAGCTATAAATCATAATCCTCACTAGTCAAAGAGTATATTCACAAGGTTTCAGCTTTCTGGGCCTATTGCTTCTGGAGAAGGAGATGAAAACAGATTTTAAGAGCGTGGTCCCTCTGGCCCTTAATAAGGGTCAAAGGGCCACCAAAGCTACAATTTAAAATCCTCACTAGTCAAGGAGTCTGTACACAAAGTTTCAGCTTTCTAGGCTTTATGCTTTTGGAGAAGATGAAAATAGGTTTTTAGGGGATGGCCCGTGGCCCTTATAAGGGGCCAAAGGGCCACCAAAGCTACAATTTTTAATCCTCACTAGTCAAGGTGTATGTACACAAAGTTTCAGCTTTCTAGGTCTTATGCTTCTGGAAAGAAGATGTAAATAGGTTTTTAGGGTGTGGCCCCTGTGGCTCTTATTAGGGGTCACAGGGCCACCAAAGCTACAATTTTTAATCCTCACTAGTCAAGGAGTATGTACACAAAGTTTCAGCTTTCTAGGCCTTATGGTTCTGGAGAAGAAGTTGAAATTCCACAAAGTTTACGGACGGACTCCTTAAAGTATACTCATTGATGGCAGACTATTACATACAGAACAAATGAAAAAAAAAATAAGATGGAAAAAAATTGAAAAGTTGATTTCAGGGATCTCCTCACATGATTTTATGAACTTAGGGTAAAACAGCTAATCACAACAACAACACAAGTTGTCGAATATTATCCACAAACTAAAAAAGAAAAAGTTTTGATATTGTAACCCATTTCTAAAGCCATTTTGAATACATAAACAGTTTCAAAAAATCTGTCTGCTCCTTTTTAGACATTTCCCCTAAAAAATATTTTCATCAACTAAATGATCCCTAAATGATTTCATCAAAAATGAAACATCAGTTATGTATGACGCTGACAATCAGTGCATAGAGCACATCATTGCTCTTCTCGGCAACGTTGTGAGGGTCGATGACAACGGTGCGACGTGACGACATCTTCATCTGACGCTCGACCTCCAGGAAGCCCTTGTCCCCCGACAGGATTGTAAACGGAACGTCCTTCGGCAGCCGCTCATCCATCTTGCCGACCTGTGATACAGGATGAGAATGGAGTTTTTGATAAACAGCATGGAATATATGGAATTATGTCAAGTTCAGAATTCAGAACTACAGGCAGCTGAAAATTCCCATCCCTGGACTGATATGGAATCACTGGGTAATGCCTCAAGTAAACTACACTTGCAAGGCATAACTGATGATAGCCTTAATCTCTGGCTAGCTTCATTCTGATTAAGGCCTTGATGTAATTCTCATATTTCAAATGATAATTCTTTGCTTGCTGAAGGTAAACCTTGAGATTGCTTCTCACCACCGGCATTATTCATGCCAGAGAAATCTACTGTTATGATATAATAAAATATGATTATGTTGATGTTTATGGCTAGTCAAAATGTGTTAAGGCTAGTATTCTCAGATATGCACTAGTCCGAATGGCTAGTACGGAACCAAGGACAAATTTTGAACCCCTTTAATTAAATTATTTTTTCCCCAGATATGTATTGTCAATTACTAATCAGTAGAGAACACTCACTGTGAGACAAATGGCAAAGTCTGCTGCATCTTTACTGGAGCCACACTGGGTATGGAAGTGCAGACAACCGCTGTCCAACAATCTCTCGTAGGGTAGGCATCTGGTGGACAGGTCCAGATAATTAGTAATTATTTGGGAAACTTTCTTAGGCTATGACTGTAATAATCAGAGGTCAAACTTTTTCAATGAATTATTGGATGATCCTGAATACTATTCCTACCTAGGATTAGGAATAGTCAAAATATACGATTCATTACTTGATCCAAGAGTACAGAATCTGTAGATAACCACAGGAATTTGTGATAATTAAAGCTATGTCAAAGCTTAAACCGGAAAATATTAGCAAACTCTTTGTGTCTGAACCATACTTTCATTCTTAGCTAGGTAACCCAATAAAGACACACATTCATATCTTGAGGTTTATTCGCTCGCATACAAATGATGTTTCATCCTACTTACAAGCGAGGTGGTTTCCAGTGGTTCTTGCCCCCGTAGAAGGCCCACACAAAGGTTCTGTCCGGGAGGCACTGAGGAAGCTTCCTGAAGAAGGCGCCCCAGTTGTCAAGGTCCAGGAAGATGATTAGTTTCATAGTGTGCAGGTTCTCAGGCTCCCGGGAACTGGGAGGGTGCAGACGATCTGTGAAGGTACACCGATCAAGGACAGAGTTACTCTGTGGTGGACTCACATGTGTATTTAGGTTGATCCTCTCACGTGGAATGCTGCTTTGTCTCTGTGGTGGACTCACAGGTCCATTGAGGTTGATCCTCTCACGTGGAGTGCCGCTTTGTCTCTGTGGTGGACTCACAGGTCCATTCAGGTTGATCCTCTCATGTGGAGTGCTGCCTTGTTTTTGTGGTGGACTCTTCGGTTTATTGAAGTTGATCCTGTCAAGTGCAGAGATTCCCTGGCCCTGCAGTGAACTCACCGACTGATTTTTCTCTGATACACTGCTGCTCTGTCTCTGAGGTGGACTCATTGGTCTATTGAAGTCGATCCTGTCAATTGCTGAGTTTGCTTGGCTCTGCAGTGAACTCACTTGTCGATTCACGATTAAATGCTCAGGTCCACTGCTGCCCTGTTTTGGACTCATTGGTTTATTTGAGTTGATGCTGTCCAATGCAGAACTTGCTTTGTTCGGATGTGAACTCATAGGTTTATTTGAATGAATCTTCTCGAGTGCAAAGCCTGCTTGACTGTGTGGGGGACTCATGGGTTTATTGAAGTTGATCCTCTCCAGTACAGAGCTTGGTCCAGTAGATCCTAGTTTGGATGAAGTATCATCACTGAGCACAGATTGAAAGGGACGATGACATGAAGATGAAGAACTTGACTCCTGTGAGAGAGATGATGTTGATCGTTTTGAAGAGTTTGAACATGGACTTGGTGATTTCACTGGCTCATCCAACTTTGGTGATACCGGTGATTTTGGGCAAATCTGATTACTGCCTTCACAACTGTTTTCAGAGGATCTGAGTCCATTTGAGACTAACTTTTGACTTCTTTTGTAACTGTCAAAACCAGTTAATTTGGATCCCTTGTCAGATCCCGATTTCTCCCCATTTTCCAAATCATATGCCAGATTCAGCATTTTACTCACAAAAGAATTATTCTCAGGTTTCTCCGTTTTTTGTTTCTTGCGAGCAGATCTTGTCAGTTCTTCTCCATCTTCCTCACTAGAACTCGAGATCAACACCTCATGAACTCTTTTGTTCCGTGAGGGACTATCACAGTTTAACCTTTGACCTGAAGAGCTGGATGGAAGGAATGAGTCCTCTGAACTGCCTGGAACCGGAGTCCCAGGAGATGTGTCTATCACAAGAACAGAACTGTCCAATGAAGATTGTGAATGTTCCCAACTGCTTGAGCTTGGATCCACACCCGTCCTACCAAGTGTGAGTCCAGCTTGAGATCGTCCCCTGTTACTGGAGCTGAGATTCTCATCATTCCTACTCAGTGTGAGGCCGGCTCGACGAACAAACTCACTGAATGAAGCACAGCGCAGGTCTGTAATGGTTCCCTGCAACCCTCGAGCACATTCATGTTTGTCCCCCAACGAGACTCCAGAAAGGATCTGCAGACAGGAACTGCATGTGTGACCTCCCAGGTACTCGGCAAACAACTCCGCCTGTAGTCACAAAGAAGTTAACATGAGAACAGTACTTGACGTAAAAAATGTCCCACCCTATAAACAACCAATATCAACCTTCATAAATCATATCAAGATGAAATAAAATATTTTATGCTTGCTATCAATAAAATGGATAATTTAGGAACAAGGCAAAAGTGAGCGCAGCTCACATACCCCCGCCTGTAGTTTGACCGCCTTTCTTTGACGAAAATGGTGAAAAGTCATATGTTCTGATAAATCCTAGGATTGTTACCATATTTTTCCATCACATGATACAGAAAATAACATTAAAATTTAATTTGTCTGAATAGGTGTGAACTGGTATAACTATGATAATAAATGTTTTTCAACAAACTCTCACCTTCAATTCAGTTCTATGTAGGTCAATTTGTATTCCAATGTATGTATTCTTTGCAGTGGTATCAACATTCCAATATATGTATTCTTTGCAGTGGTAACAACATCAGTCATGTTCTATGTTTATACAGTGTCCATATGAGTATCACAATAGGTCACAATCCCTTTCTTTTGGTTACTTCCCAAAAGATAACTTGAAGGCAAAACAGTCACATTTACAATGTTTATACGGTATGTGTTTGTCATTAGGAAATATATTTACAAGCTTGATCCTCAACCTACTGTTTTTCGGACTGTTTTGGTTCAAAATTTCAAAAATTATTTGAACTTTGGAATTAAAACCCCTAAAAGGCACAACAGCATCATAAAGGTTACTGCCATACCAAGTTTGAAAATTCCAAGTGGTATAGTTTTTAAATTATGATCCGGAAACGACACAAAGTCCGAATATCTGACCGTTTTTGGTCAAAATTTCAAAAATTATTTGAACGTTGGAGGTGAAACCCCTAAAAGGCACAACAGCATCATATACGCTACTGCCATACCAAATTTGAAGTTTCCAAGTGGAAAAGGTTTTTAAATTATGCTCCGGAAACGAGACAAAGTCCAGAAATCGGATGGTTTTTGGTCAAAATTTCAAAAATTATTTGAACCATTGAGATGAAACCCCTAAAAGGCACAACAGCATCATATAGGCTACTGCCATACCAAATTTGAAGTTTGTAAGTGGTATAGTTTTAGAGTAATGCTCAGGAAACGATTTCGGACGGACGCACGCACGGACAGACACGCGGAGCGCTATATACCTCCGACTACGTCGTAGCGGGGGTATAATAAAAGGAAAGGCTAGGTTAAGGGAACAGACTTTAAGATAGGCAAAGTGACATGAAAACAGCTGGTTTAACTCACATTTCTTTTTATCCAGACCTCCATGTGCAGTAGCACACAAACAACCTCACTTCAATAAGAACATTGAGTCAAGTGGTGTTGAAGTTGTAAAAGTGTCAAGTGCTTGGGAAGTTGTTGCAACCAAACCCGACACTACAATAAGGGTGGGGATATAAATGTACAGCAAGTACTAACCAGACCTCCATGTGCAGTGGCAGGGAATCATTTGATTGGCTTGTTACATATAGCGAAACAAACGTTTATGCTGGATGCATATCAAGGGATTGGTTGAAGAATAACTCGTAGACATATGCTTTGATGAAGAGTAGTAGAAGAACAACAAGTACTAACCAGACCACCATGTGCAGTAGCAGTGAACATGTGAGAGTCCTGAGTTTCCCTCTGGTGCTGCTTCATCTCGCGTCTGTCTCCCACCACCAGCCCACAGTCTACACACGTCACCGTGAACCCCACCCCCCTCGCCCGCACAACCAGGTCCCCTCCTAGGACGCTCGGTACGGGCACAGTCCGTGGACACTCTGTTGGGTCACGCTCAAGGTCATCTGGGGGAGATACAATGTGTTCATTGAAATTGATTGAGCCAGCTTAAACAGTTGTCATATGAAAGATTATAATATAGACATTTTAAGTTGTTTGCTTCTCACTAGGGTAATACAACCTGACATGGGAATGAAACGGTGCACTTGAGCTGCGGTTCGGTTCATATTGCGGTATGTTTGTTACATTTTCTGTTAGGCATGAAACCAAGAATGCACATCAGTCAAACACTATTGTTGAGAGTTAAAGATTGAACTAAATCGTTCTAAATGCTTAATTTTAGGGGAAATGGTATCTTTACTACTTCAAAACTTGAAGATGTATAATGCTAATAAATAAAAAAAATTATTAGTTATTAGAATGATATTTTGGATACAAATTAAATATGCTGTATGAACAGAAAATTCATGTTAATATACTGTGCTCCGAACCGAACGTAAAATATTGCGGTTCAACTACTGTAGTAGTGAAATGTTTCACACCTAGTCTGATGTACCATCATTGTTACAATATTGCCCTGATACCAGGGATGAAGGCTTTTTAGTAATAGTATAGACACATGGTGGCATTGAAGTAGATATGGACATTTTGTCTGGGGCGAAAAAATGTTATATAATCATAAATGAAAGTTTCTGTAATGACCCTTTGTACAAGGCAATTTAACAGCTCTTATATTTAACATTTTAGTATAAATACTGTGTGAGATTTAGACTCTTTTGATTAGCTGGGAATATCCTGTTACTTTAAGGTACCGATGCTAGTATCTAACTCTGAGATGGTTACCATAGTCACAGAATTTTAGACATAGATGTACGTTTGGTTATTGCTATGTCTTTCAAAAGGTGACATTATAAAAGCAAAGGTTATTACATTTAACAGACCAAATCATTGCAGAAATAAGGATACAAATCTTTTAAAACGTATAAGTTCCAATTAAAAGTATCAAATAAAGCAACTGCAAAATGTACAGAAACTAAATAAATGAGGTTTGTACAAAGACTCCAAATGTTAACGAGGCACTGAAATAGAGTGGTCAGGAATAGATTAACTTCGGACGTATGAGTGGCTGCTATTGACCTACCAGTGAATGGGTAGGCTGGCTGGAAGTGGTGGGAGTTCTCCATGTGCGTGTGGCAGCGCATCTGCTCCGGGAAGAGGGCGAGGCACTGAGGGCACATGTAGGAGCACACCGGGAGGGGGCACAGCAGGCTCAGGTGGTCCTTCAGCACCATGTGCTCCTGGCAGTCCATGCTCCTCTGGGGACAAACAAGATTATCAAGTACAAAGAAAATACAAGGGAGACAACTGCTGTCATACATGTGAAATAGTCAATCTCGTCTTGTCATTTACCTAAAAACCTCAAAATTTGGGACATATATAGCTGAGTGAATGTTCGGTCGCTATATAGAGAATCTCACCCAAGTGTCTTCTGATATCAAATATATCAACACAAGTTGATAAAAGTAACTAATATCCGAGGCTGAGATTCTATTTATCATCCAAAATCATTTTTCATCACATATGCATGATCTTTGAACACTACATAGCACTAAAACTGCTAAACCAGTGATGTCATAGCATTTTGACGTCATCGTGTTAATGACGTCATAGCATTGTGATGCCATCGTGTTTATGACGTCATAGCATTGTGACGTCATTACTGATGATGTAAAACGTTTCTGATGTCATGTATTTTCGGATTACAAGGCATTGTTAAAAAACTACTGTCAAAGCGATATCTCCTAGGAGATATCGCTTGATCTTCCACAAGCGATATCTCCTGTGGAACCCAGTTTTGGATGATAAAAGGATGTTCACTGTTGCCCGATTTCTAAAATCAAATTCTTTATAACAATTGTTGTAAAGAATCTATTACCTGGAAGCTCTCTCCACATTTGGGGCAAATATAGCCGAGTGGAATTTCAGATAGACATCCATTTGGCATGTTGAGCAATGGGTTACAGGGTGAATGTTCAAACTGCCTGTGATGTGACTTATGGAGGGCCAAGTCAGTGAAGTGAATCCCACAGCCAATCACTGGGCAGCGTTCACTGTAGTCGTCAGAATTGTTTGTCTGGTTCAGAGAAGCCTGAGGATGAATGTTTCGAACTGGCGAGTTTCTTCGATCAACTGTTTCAATCTCCCTCAACCGCTGTCGTTGTCTTTCGGTCATTTCCACTTTTCTCCTTCCTGAGTAAAAGAGTAACTTATTGCAGTGTTTGACGATAAAATTATTAGATAATAAAATTTGGAATGTCTTATTTATGTATAAGTGCATAATGTAACATCTTTTTTAACAAAGCTCGTAAAATAGATAAATTAGATTTATGAATAATGGATACAGCACATCACTGTTTAATAGCTATTCACTTCTTTCCTTTATCAACCTCACAAATGGTATTTGTCCCTTTTACAATTTCTCTTAGCCCAAGCAATGACAGAATTCATAAAAACAATTGAGTGAGTGAGTGAGTTAGTGTTTGGGCAATATTTCAGCCATTAGCGGCAGGTAAAACCATTGAAGAGAAAGCCAATGTGATGTATATCATACTCATTAATATCAGTTATCTATCCTATTTCTTACCATTTCTCTGCGCCCAAGCATTTACAATTGGTCGTGCTCTGTTGAGTTCATAAGGCGACGCCACGTTACGTTTGAGATACAGGGAATGAGCTTTCTCAGTTTCCTGTTTATTTCTCATCCGTTGCACCTTAAAATATATATACACAATTTAAAAAACGGAACTTAGTATAAAAGAAACGTTTTGGTCATCATTGGCATTTCGATAAATTAATGAACTAAATCTGATACCCTGGTAGGAAAGCATGGATGAGTCAGTTTTGGTGTAGTGCTTCTTTGGCGAAGATTGCAGGAAAGAAAGGTTTGAGTTTTTGTTGATTATGAATGTAGAATTTTTAATCATTTACTTATACTTTTGTGAAGTAAGGTGAAAAATAATTGAGTTTAAATCAATGTTTGAATTAGCCGTCTGCCCTCCTGTACAGGAGCAGAAGCACCTTTTTGAGAAGTGTCATTTCTTAAAATATTCCAAATTAAATAATTGTTTATGCCAAATGTATTATACTCCAAGAGAAAACATCTTATTACAATTACTCATCTCTACGATCTCCAGTCAAAGAAAAATTATCATGTTACTTAGTAACAAACAAAACTGTTGGTGGTCGCTTTTGTTTTATGTGAACATTTCTAAATAATTGAAGTCAATAGAATCATTAAAGGACTCTTTTTATTGTATGAAACATATTGCCTTGCATTTGGTCACATCTGTTTACTTTTCATGAGAAACTTGCTTTAAAAATAGGTGATAATGTTCTTTAATAAGACCAGTTACCAACTTACACGATCTTGACGCTCCCTCCGATTCTCCTCGAATCTGGCCGACACTGATTCTAGCAGTGTTCTCCTCGGCGAGGGCGTAGACATGATGTCGCCTCCTCTGTGTGGACTCTGTCAGAAGTGAACAACCCATTTATCCATATTCAAACCATTGTTTTGTGTTACTAAATATTTTGTGGCAAGGGGATATTCGAGGGTTTCTGGCCATTTTGACATTTTTGTAAGGCCAATTTGACCAGCTCCCTTGTCGAATAATTCAGCTTCTTTTGATTTTCATATACCATATTTCCTAGAATAAAAACCTTGGGTTTTTCTACACTTCAAGTTTTATTTGAACACACGGTTGTATTCTTTCGGACTTGAATGTTAAAAATCTCGGTACCAGGTATGGGTGAAGTGATAAAAACGGTTTCGCATATAGAATCAGATTGCCACCAATTTAATTTCTCCCTTGCTCAAATATATGTTTTTTATAGAAATTTAAAAACAATTAATGGCGAACAGATTCTATAGCTGTTCCATAAAACCTACCATAGCTATCAGATCGTCATCAGAGACATTAATAACTTCAACAGACCTGTCAAAGGAGGTCATTGTTTAGGTCTGAAATAGAAATAGAAAGCTATAAAAGACAAACTTGAAAACATGAATAAAAATGTTAATTATGACACTCAAATATAGATTTCTAAGATATTAAAATATGAACAAAATAGGCATCGGGGAATGTTTTAACACAGCAACATTTCTTATTATAATTTCTTATGCTGTCACTTTTGTTAATTAACAGAAACAATAAAAACAGAAATGTGTACAGATGATCAGTCAAATCATTTTGAAATCCCGCTGTTTGTAAAACCCGGAAAAGTGCCGGTGGTGGTAAATTCAAAAGTAGGATTTACTTTATTGAACCAATTGCGGAACACGGACAACACTTGATGGGATGGATTCGTAACCAAAAACTCATAGCAGCAAAATTCAAACCATTATGATGAGTAAATCTTAGATAAGTGCAATGTTTTCATTTTTATTTTATTTATGACATTTTAATTGAAAAAGAAACTGACCTCAATATCTAGAGATGTTTGTTAATGACGATATTGTAGCTAAACAAAATTATATAAATTTGTTTGCATATTATGTTGTCTTAATCAGTTTCTGAATCAGTAAATGATTTGCAACACCAGGGTTATTACCAGCTTGTGTTGGTTCGGAAACTAATTTCTTTGATATTTATACCACAAAACATAGGAAATTATAAGAAAAAACGTTCAATAAAGATGTTATATTTTTAAGAAATGAATAAAATTTTCGTAAACGATTGTATTTGTCAATTTTGCATTTAGTTCACCCAATTTAATAGATAAGGCAACGAAGAACAAATATTTATTGATGTATTAATTAAGAATCGCGTACAACAAACCGCCTGGTGACTTATGAGGGATTGTGTAATTTGAGTATTATATACAAACGGAAAAAAGTTAAGCACCCCCTAAATTCGAAAACTAAAAAAGGATGCTATGGCAAAGTAACGGTACCGTGAATAAATTTATGAATCTTTAACATAAAAATGTTGATTTTGTAATAATTTCTTCAACGAAAGTTCGTCCATGTAGACATTTTATGGAATTATGATTGAATTTGTAATCGTACTGAAATTTCACCAAAAATAAGTATGGCTGTAGTGTCAAAACTAGGCAATAAACAATGGGTTCAGACATCAGAAATAACATTTGTGTTACCAACTTGACTTCCACACATCAAATCATCTCTTATCTTACAAAATAAGGAAGTAACTGGTCGTTGAAATATCATCCCTTTTCTCAACAGTTATTGTCAATTATTGACGAAATGGCTGGAAACATACGATTTTGGAATAATCTTTGGATTCTTTTGAGTTCAATCTGTTAATGAAACACTTCTCATTGATTTCTAGGGGTCATTGCAGTTGACACTGTCCATCTTTTGTTATTAAACCATTTTCCTTGAATTTTGGTTTTTGAAGTTTTTGCGACTTTGAAGGTTATTAGAGGTCTAAATAGTGACTTTTGAATAAAATTTTGATACTAAAGGTTGACTTTATTTAGGGCTCGAAAGATTTGAATTACACACATCACAACTACCAATAACAACTTTCTTTTCTCAGAATAATGTAACTTGTTATTTGAAATAAAACCACAACGATTTTATGAATGCAAATATCCAAAAGATGCAAAACGTTATCAGGATGAAACATTCTTCCCTAAACTGCTAAATTATGGTTCTGTCAAACCATACGATTATTTCTACAACAGCATCGCCTTCTTTCTTATCAGGCAACTTTTGCAGCTGAAAAATCGTGGGGTGCTTAACCTTTTTCCGTATGTATATATTAGTTATTCATGCACTGTATAAGTCACACATACAGGTCTGATAGAAAAAAAACCACTATTCTTTAACAAAATAACTGACAAATTAGTTTTGACATGCAATCGTTTTAAAATATGATCTATTTGTTACACTACGTTACTTACTAGTATTGTTCCCGTAAAGATCAAAGGCGCCGCCTTCGGTCTCGTTCTTTAACTTTAATAGTCCAGGGCAAAACTATACTTTATTGCGAAACACATGATTTTCCTATTTCTTAAATGATCTGCGTAACGCAGTGAAGAAAATTATGATATTATTCTAATATGATTGTTTGACGTCATTTCTCAGATAAATAACTTTTTTGCTGCAATTTGTACAGTTTGGTTTGCAAACTGTAAGGCCATTTACGTTCAACCATAAATCTTGTCAAGTTGAAATATATCTTTCATTAACCCAATCATAGAACATTGTAATTGTAATAGAAGCTTTCGGGAAAGTTCGCGTCATATTTTGATATCCTTAATCGCAGTCGCCCTTATTGGTGTATTTATTCGAAGCAAAATATAAATTATAAAAAAGTTTAACAATTTGTATATGTCCCTAACTTTTTGCTTGTCATAAAAAGACATTGTAAGATATAGATATAGATATATACCTTCTTACTGCGACAATAGGAAAGGTATGTTTCAGAGCTCAAGGATCAGTCTTATGCACAAGATGTAACACAAAATATCTACAGTTGCACCACAATAAAATCTAGTTGCTATTGATTTGCAACTTTGGCGCTGTCTTAATTTATCCCTCTATAGATTTCTTGATATTTATTGAAGGTTTAATTGAAGGGATAAACTGGTTGGATATCTTAAATTGAAAGGTAAAAAAAACCCCGATTGACATGCTACCAGTATATCTAACTTGCGGTACTTCATGTTTTAAACGGCAAAAATCATTGAATAGTTTCAATGAAAGTCCAATGGATCAAATGTATTTGTCTTTTTACTTTTTCACGCGCTTACATATTTGATATAGAATTTACACGTATGTGAAAGATATAGACGGAAAATCACTTTAGGATGAAACTAGAATCACAAATCTTTATGTTTAACAATTCAGTACAAATGGTCATGCGTTTCATGCGTCTTTAAAGGGGCAGTAGGGGAATATAAGGTGATGTCGGGAAAGTGAAAATTAATAGTTCCAATTGAAGACAATGCATTTAAACTAAATGGAGCAGTAATAATTCAAATAAATAATGTAAAGTTAAGCCATGCGATTCCCTTTTCTTACACATTTTTTTAATGTATTAAAGGTGTTCACACAAAATGGCCGCCCATTGATTTTAGGTGAATCGTCATATGTCCTCTGACTGTAGATAATTGGTTTGTGTTGTGAGATTTTTGACACTATCAAGAAAATACATTTAACATTAACGTACAATTATCAGTGAAACATTTTAATTATCATATTATCAAAAAAACGTGCTACTGCCCCCTAATGCAACTCGTTATTTAATTTTATGATTTTGGTAATGAAAGTTTTAAATTAGGGGTTGGATAGTTGATTTACGGTATCGCTTCACATGATTTATGCAAATTTGGTGATGAAAAATACCACCGATAATTTTGTTTTGCCAAATTTTATCTCCAAGAAATAATAGAAGGGAAAATCATCACAGTTTTATCAATTTGTGTACTTTTTTTTGTTTATCTGGAAACTTACGCAGGGATCAATATGGTTTCTGCCTGTTAAAACAAATCTGTAAATCACCTAATTAACTTTGTCGGTACTTACATAAAACATCACGAACTGAAGAGATAATTAGTATAATGATTTTGTTTCACAAACAGTATGGGAAATTATTGGAACTACTATAAATGTAATGTTTTCCTAGATTACTATAATTAAATAATCGTCGGATGAAATGAATTTTGGTCAAATATTTAATATTTACGACTGGAGTAGATAGTAAAAGTTATACTTAGATTTTTTTACATGATATTTGAAACGTATCAGTCTGATTAGAATCGACAGTGTTTCGAGAGACACAAAATAAAAAAACATGTATCAGGGCTTTCCTCTCCACAACGGACTGTGAATGAGAGGAACGCCGGGCTGAGTGAGGTTCGAACCCAACTAGAGATAATATTCTTACACTCTTTTTCCTCGAAGCACAGTCGATTTTAATCAGATTGATTCAAGTATTTGATTAAAGTCGTGTTACATAATGCTATTATTGATTGTTTAGATAGCTTTAAAATTTAAAGACTGCAAAAAAACATGACACATTAATATAGCATCATATTATGTTGGAGCGTTTTTATGCGGCTAATGCAGAAATATACAAATAAATAAAACTGATAAAAACTGAATGATAAGTTATATCTCAATATGCTAACATTACTTACCTCTGAGTACGCCTAACAAATTGAGCATCGTGTTTTGTAACATTTTCTCACCATCAGCACTTTCACTGTTACGTCATAGACACGATGACGTCACTGCATACAACAATAAAAATAAAATTACAGATCAAATCCCAAGAAAATACCACGAATAAAATATGACAGCGTAACATTTTAATTTAACATGTCACTGCTTGTAAATATATAATTTCGAAGAATGTGTTAATTAGATTTATCGTTAGAAAATACAGATTCGTTTATGGAATCCATGCATAAATGAGAACTACAAATTTGCACAACTTTCAGATGGGCAAAAACATAATAGATTAAACAACAATTCCACTAATTTGGAACCTTCAGTTTATATTGCTATTGTTACAAATCATTCAATCTAAGTTTTTGAGCACAGCTGATAAATCTCTGTTCGTTTTTGAAATAATGTATGCTGAAGTTGTGGTTCGGTCTGGATATTTCTGATCCGTATTTTATTCATTTTCTCTACTTTATGAACTAGAGAGTTAGTTTCTACTTCCGCGTAAATCGGTGGGTGTCTCGCCAAGGTAACCAAACAAATTTTTATTCATTGCATCCTTAAGATTCTTTAATCTAGATCTTCAATGAGTGCAAGTTATTCATTAAAATGTATACTTTTATTCTGGCGAGAGTTGTGGGTGCATTGTTTAAGGAATAGTGTGGATGATTGGTCAGTAAGTTGTCTGAGGAAGCTACTCTACTCACAGTGAGTCAATTTCGTTGACAGTGATAATGAGTGCATGGAAACATGCGATGACATGTAACACCGACAACAACTTTATTGTGAATATTTTATCATCTCTTTAGCCGCCATTAGACATTTTTCTTGAGAGTCTTGATATAATTCTCTCCCACCATCATATCAAGTCCTGAAATGTTGATCGAGCCTCTGTTCTTTTATTAACCAAATCTGTGGGTTCCGGCAGTTTCCCCTGGCGGACAAAATTTGCACCACGATCCATTTGAGGTTTTTAGGAATTGACAATTCTTCTCGCATGGAAAGGATGGTTCATATCACAATGCTTTTGTCATGATTCATTAGCCAAAATGACGATAATAGAACAGCGTTGCTGATTGCACAACTAACTTTGATTGCCTCCATTCAGGCATCTCCCATCCCCACAAACTCGGTTAAGTAGAACAGCGGCTCAATCAATATTTCTTTACATGATCTGGCTCTTTGGGGAGATGTTGAGATGTTGAGATCCAAAAAATTAAACATCAAAAAGGTAAATGATTCAACAGTTTGGAGTAACTATTAGGTTTGGTTCGCCACCAAGAACACTTACCCTAACCCTAAACCTAACCCTAACACTAACCCTAACACTTACCATAAACCTAGAAGAAAACCCAACCCTAACCCAAATTACATAGGCACATAAGCACATTATCATGTGAATAAGTTGAGATGATGTGGGATTGCTAGCTGTAAAAAAACTTAACCATTGTAAAAATTGAATGTGAATAAACAATCACCCATACCAGTAGCTAAACAACAATATCTATTTACTATCAATTTCAATACTGGTTTATAAAAGTCGACTTATTAATAAAGACAAATTACTATGACACTGATTGACTAATAGCATCAAGGTAAACATGAGGGGTGGGACCTTTGTAGACTACAGATCAGGAACTTACCCTTTTCATCTTCACTGACATTTGCTAATCTTCTAGATAGAAGATTAAAAGCAGTCTATTATTGACACTGTATTTAGGATTTTCTGCAGGGAAGGACATCTTTGACAATGGGCCATTTTCACGCTCATTGATAGTGGGCTATTGTTTCGTCCAAATAGATCAATGTGAAAAATGGCCCATGGCCCCTGCCCTTTCCCAATCCCTGTCTCTTGTTCTTATTCACATGAATATCACATACATTTGTACATTTTGATGGTGCTGTCCCCCTAAAAAGAAGTTTCTACTCTATATGTTGAAAAACAATGAATATTATGATCTGTCTCTTCTAAAATGTCTGTCATCCTTAAAAATTTATCAGAAAAATAATACATATTAACACATTTATTTCATTTAAAAAATGTTTTCGTTATGTTGCAGAAAAATTCTTGAGAGGAGAAACAAAGACCTGGAAAGAAACGACAAGTTTCCTTCAATATCAAATTTATTCAAAATCTGTGTGTCCACAAAAGTTTTCAATGAGGGAGGCTTGGGGAGCACAGGTTGTGAACAGAGAAGCTCTTGTGTTCCTGTGTATCAACTATGCCTTCTTCTCCTTTGTCGTCCTCACTTTCGTCCTCTTCATGATTGTCCTCACTCACACGTCCTCATCAGACGACGATCTCTTGACTTCGATTGCAATAATGGCCACATGCTTTATACTGATCGATCTATGTGTTGCAAATTCTCTTGTTCACACAATTCACACAAACATGGAGGTCAAATTACTTTCATGAAATATGTAATTTAAGGACGAGGTATTGTTTTACTTTTAGATGTGGTTTTAGGATTTGAGATTGTAGTGTTTCTTGGTGACCATGGCAACTGGGAAAGGTCCTCCAAAGTTGAAACTCTCTGAGAACAGAGGTTCAGGCGTGGTACAGATTTCTTTGGAGAAAAATTTCGTTGACAATCAGGAATTTCCTACAACCCCACTAAGTCCAAGTTCAGCCTTTACTAGTGTAGTAATCAGTGATATTGCTCATGCATATATATCAGCAATTATTCTCTGTCATTGGGATAATATTCTTGGACCTCGCTTGGAGCATGTGTGGTATATTGATGAAAACGCAAAAACACACAGAAACATTTTACGACATATCTGCGGACAAGTTTTGAGCGGGGAAATCTGCCGTGATGTTACATGCAGTCAGATTGATTACAAGTTCTACGACATGCCAGATAAGGGAGTAGTGGTCCCCGCCTACATCTTCTCAGCCCAGACTGACCATGGACTTGGGATGCATGCTGTAGCCTTTGTGGTACCCAACTCGGAGCTGAGCCTCTATCTGAAACATCACGGACTCCTCCATTGCTGGATGGTCCGACTCATCGGCAAGTTCAGGATCTACTTGAACAAGGTGAGAACATTTTCAGCGAACTTAAAGGGATTTCAAAACATATATTTGACAATGAGCCTTTTTTAAGCTTTTTAGTAATTTTCTGAATTTAATTTGGCAAGTGCCCAGTAATTTCCTAAAATCCTAATATTTATGGGATCAAATTTCATTCAATGTGCAAAATGGTCCATGGCCTCTGCCTTTCCCAATCCCTGACTTAAGTATTTTGCATCCTGGCACATCAGCATATTTGAATCCAGCACTCCCACTTACCTACCTATAGACCCTGATCTCTATCAGGCCAAATGCCTTTTATCTCTATGTACAAGGCCAGCCTGTTAAATGAGCCCAACGGTCCAAAATTCCCTGATAAAACAGGATCAGCGATGCAGAAATTTACAAAACATGTAATTTTCTAAATGATATAATTCAATAAATGTCATACTATGAATATAAGATTATGATTCCAGTTAATTTCTTAAAAGGTAAAAAAAGGCTTACCTTTTCTAAAGACACTTTCCTAATGACTTATGGTCTATGACCTTGGAAGTTTGGGCAAATGTCACTTAACACTAAAATTTACTTTTAATTGAAAAAACCCATTGATTAGTGATAAGACTAAACAACATTACCTAATATTTGTACCAAGACTTTTCACACTAGTTGCACCAATGGACGGCTTAATTCAAGTAGAAACGTGGTTTTTGACGGAGTGTGCCAATTTGTCTAATATGAATCAACTGAAATGTTAACAAAAGTTACATGTTTCTACTAGTTTATGCTTTAATCATGTACAAATACAATTATATGTATAAACGATAATGTCCCCTTGAATTTCGTTTCAACAAAAATACCCCAATGGGACTGTCCCTTTAAATATGATCATGTCGTATACATGTGATTGGTTAGCTAATGAGTAGCTTTTGTCTATACTTAAATTGTGACAGAACATGTGCCTATATAAGCTATTGCCCAGGCTGGCTGTGAACTTTGTTTTCTTGTGCCTCCTCAAATAATGTATTTCTTGTTTGTACTAGAACCAGAGTGAGAACGGAATCAACGAGTTGACGGGATGGCTCCAGAACTGTCTAGAGATGCTCTCCTCCCTGCAAGAAGTAGGCTTAGTTGCTGTCGTTAAGGTGAGCATATACTGACTTAGTTTATAGAAGAAGAAGAATTTTTTTTTAAGTTTCACACAATGTACATATATTGAGACTAGATATTATAAACGGCAAATATACCATGCCGTCCGGGCCAACAATGGCCTATGAGACACTTAAACACATGAAAAAAGCTAAAAACGCATTTAGTGCTAAAATGGTTAAAATATATAAAAGTCTTTCTTATTTGAATGCTTACTCATTTAGTCCTCTTTGTGTGTGTAGCACAAGTGATGATGACTTAGACCGCTACCGAATTTCTTACTTTTATATACAGATATTCTCATATGCTTCTCTTAAATAAATTCTGATATTAAGACATGGACATGATTTACAATTTTAGTTTAATATTTCCTATTCTTTTTTTTTGGTTTTCAGCTAAAAGATACAGCCTTCTCGCCGTCACATAATCTGGAACAGACGTTTC
Organism: Steromphala cineraria; assembly: GCA_916613615.1. Classification (NCBI taxonomy): domain Eukaryota; kingdom Metazoa; phylum Mollusca; class Gastropoda; order Trochida; family Trochidae; genus Steromphala; species Steromphala cineraria. Next base: position 27,124,680 of record OU744722.1, on the reverse strand, counting down.
TACGGAAGGCAATCGCTTCACATCTCATGACATTCGGTCGAAGTCTTATCATTGGAAAACTGCCCGAGAGAGTTAATTTGGTTAGTTTTGAAATTGTTTAGCTTTGAAAAGTTTATTATTGAATTGATTTTGTATTTGGTGGAAATAAATCAAACACAAAATTGTATGATTATCTAGCGTCAACAATGAAACAATAATGCTCTACAAGTCAGATTATAAGGTATTTGACTTTGGTGATATACATCTGACCTAATAGGCTTGATGTTTTGGATTAAAAAGATGCCAAAGTAATTCTTACTCCTTCAATAGAACATCTTTCTACGCAAAGCCTAAAACGCCAGTTTCCGCACTGTCAGTTTTATGCCTTGCTGCCGACACGTAAATTTTCTGTGCTGATATCAGCGCCCCAACAGGCGATTTTTAGCAACTTCCAGTTGCTTTCTGATTGGACAATTGCTTTTCTCACAGTAGGCTAGAGAACACGGAAAACTCAAGGGCTGGCAGGAAGGCATAAAACTGACATTTTCATTATTGCATTATCAAAAAGAATGTTTCCTAAGAAGTGTAAATGTTTAGTGAAAGGACAGTTGAATAAACTAATTTTGTTACACAATTGACAATTTGGCAATGAGATACTGTCAATCAATAGAATACACCTGCTACCAGTCTATAACAGTAATCAAAGGTTAAAGTTCAAGTTCAATTTGACATCATGAATCATTAGGCTCAGGTAACAAGTTATTTTTTGAAATCACATCACATGACATCAACCTGCATTAAAAGTTAACAAGTATGAAGCAAAAATCATTGGCAGCCATTTTGTGTGAACATCTTTTATTCATCTTTTATAGAGAAATACATAGCTAAGCTTAGAACTGCTTCTTTTGATTAAGAAACATTGTTGTCCAATCAGAACGTTCAGTTTACTTACCAGTATGTAAATAATGTGATACCACCTCTTTTTACGAAAACTATCATTCTTCAATGGGAGTGCTCAAAAATGAAAATGATCTGTTTGGCAGGTTATCTCAACATTGTCAATGTTCAACACGGAGTGCGAGAGAGCAGTCTCGAGACTGGTGGTGTACCCCAACCCTTGGCCCTACCATCATGACCTGGCCATACAGGGCAGTCTCAAGGTATGTAACAGTCTCTAGGGAAACTCAAAACTCACTGGGAGATCTCGGGGATGGGAAGATGGAGGAGGGGGAAGGAGGAGGGACAGGGTTCAAAATTAGCACCAGCCAGGTAGCCAATGTAGCCAATTGCTAGTGAAAAAGATGCTGAGCTAGTAAATGCAATGACTGGTAGTCTGAAGGACGAGTTAAAGTTTTTTAGATTATGTAGATGTAGTTAGCAGTTGAAATGTGTTTGGGCTTGTACTCTCAGGAATGCACTATAGTCCGAATGGCTAGTACAGCAATGGGACTAGTTTCGACCCCTGAGGGGGTCATAAACCTGTTTCTATTTCAATGATTGTGTGTAGAATGATGAAGGCTCACATGAACTGGTACATGTAACCAAAAGAAAAATTTGAATGACCTTTGAGTTATGATCTTCCATTGATGAAGTTTGTATGAAATTTCCTATCCTTTTGCTTATGATCGGTTTGTTCATACATATTTCATTTGCACTGGTATGGTATGGTATGGTATTCCAAAGATATATGATCTTTGAACTATAGGTCATTGTCCAGTTTATATGAAATTTCCTATCCTTTTACTTTACTCATTTCAGACGGCTGATGGAGTGATTCACATCCCGATGAAGGAGATTCTGTCTTGTCAATATCCCTCCAGTATAATCGATGTACAGACCAGGGACGTCAAACAGTCACCATATTGTCCAGACCATGTCATACATCATTATGAAACCACTAAGAACGAACTCATCTGTCTTCATTATGAACAAGCTAACGGCCAGTCATCGTCATCAGGGTAAGATAAAGTTGAATAGTTTGTCTTATAAACCTCCAGTGACGTCACTCTATTGTTCTATTAGGTTCTTCTTTTACCGGATAAACCTCTTTGCCGGGCATTCTCCAAGAATGCCCAGGGCTTTCTTGAAGAATGCCCAGGGCTTTCTCTAGGAAAGCCCGGGGCTTACTGTAGAATTTATCGGAAATTTATTTTGATAGGGATTATACACGTTTTGAAATACTTTGTTTCAAAGTCCTTCTTGGAATAAATACCATCACAAAATATCACAATTTTGACAAATCACAAATATAATGTTCGCATGCCTGGTTTCGAACTCTGCACCACTCGCTTACTAAACTGGCGCCTTTGACAACTCGGCTATAAAGGCCCACGAGAACAATGATGTATTTTCCACAGTGACAATCATGTGAACTTCACGAGGTAGATAGCGCATGCATTTCACGTTCACGGCTTTGGTAGCGAGCGCAAAGCACGTGCAGGGCGCGGATGTGCTCTCCGTTTGCTCATGGTGATTCCCTACCAGTAAAAATCAATGAATCCATTTTATACTTATTATTGAAATAATTTTGTTACTACGGTTTATCTCGGTTCATAAGTTAGATCTAAACCTCGCCCTCGGTGTTGTTTGATAATGTAAGCCCTCAGCCTCGGAAAATTGGGGCGGGCCTGTCGGCCCTTCCCAATTTCCCTCTGCCGCGGGCTTACATTATCAACAACACCTCTGGCTCGGTTTAGATCCTACACTTATAGGACATTATTTTCCTTTAGAGATTTCTTAAAGCAACCCTGTGTCACATTTATAGTGCTTTCTCTGATAGAAATGGATAATCCTTAATACACGCAATCAAAGGTAGTTGTGCAATCTTCATTATAAACAAGCTAACTGCCAGTCATTGTCAGGGTAAGATCAAGTACAACAGTGTAAAACACATGAATACAGTTTCTTCTCTTGAAAGTTTCTAACAATATCCTTGTAAAAATCAGAATGGCTTATTGTTAGATTTAGAAAATTCCTGATTTCATGCAGGCAAAGTTAGTTATGCAATCAGCAAGATAGCATTTAAACTGAGCTTTACTGTATTCTCAAAACCAAAATTACTAGAGTTCCTTCATCTGTGCAACAGGCACATTTCCTACCTAGACTGAAGTACCCGGTAGATCAAAGATATGGAAAAATTTGATTTGATAAAAATAACTTTACCAAATCATAACAGAACTTTCATTGATAATGTCAGGAATAATGCATGTGTAGTACATGCAATAAAAAGGTTGTAACATGATAATTTTCCTTTTGCCGGTCATGTTCACCCAAATCTACCAATTTAGAACGAAGGTCTAAGGTTAGAGAGCTGATGAGGCTGTAGGGGGATAATATGACCGGCAATATTTTGATCCATTTATGAACACGGCCCATTGTTGATGTTATTTTCTGTTAAACTGAATTTTTCAAAGGGAATAATGATTGTTCTGCAAGATTATCATTCCCTAGTGACCTTTTTTAGAATGAACAGAAAGTGTCGATCGGGTGTTTGTAAAATTGGTAAGTTATTTACCGTTTGTCAAGTATTTATTTTGGAAAAAAATGAAAGGAACTTGAAATCTTGTTTTGTATTTCAGTGTTTTACAATCTGGAGAGTTTCCAGAAAGCCTTGTCCAGAATCTTCTAAATGAGGTAAGGGAGAGTTTTTTTCACTTTTGCAGCAGCCTTCACATACATGACTTTTGTGCAGAAGTCAAAGCTGAATATGTATAAACATTTCAAGCTGACACAGAGTTACCTCCCCTGTTTCAGATCTCCAAGCTCCCAGCAGTGTGTGGTGTGAGAGAAGCCCACATTGCCCAGTTTATGCGTCTGCTTCAGAGGAAAGCTCTGAGTCTCATCAAATATGTTGAAACTGAAACGTGAGTTTAGATGTTTATTTTACCAAGAACTTGAATAATAGCAATCCCTATTGTGTCTCATATCAATATATAAGATAAAAATGAATGAAAGATAAAATGTTCTGATCAGAGTCATCATTTTAACGGTTGTACATGTTCAAAACAAATGCACACCGATTCCAACCAAAAATTCTGAATTTGCAATACAGTCTCCAATGAAACAGACTCCAGTCTACCAGAGACTAGAGGTGAACAAATGGAGACTTTGAAGGCCATATCTTACAAGCATCGAAGTAAATTTCAAACTGGAAATGAAATTCAGGAGGACTTTCCTGTTTACAATTATATATGATTTTTACATGATTATCTCACACTTAATTTCAAATACGTTTGTGATGTTAGCATTTCAGTTGTTCAAGATCTGACTATTTGACAAAGAATAAAGTGTATCACTCAAAAAATTTAGACATTGTGAAATGAAGCCAATAATCGAAGCTACGATCGTGGAATGCATTTCTCCTGTCGTAACTGATAACTTTTATTATGAATTATTTGTAAATATGCTCCTCTCCTATCAATCAAGTATTTATTTCTTAATTTTGTTAATGAATAAGCATAATACAGCACATTTGTTTTCTCGCAATGCTAACATTTCAAGATGGCGGATGAAAGCCAATCGATTTGTGCCTTTGAGTAGCTCATCATTTGACGACTAAACATTGGATACTCAGGCCAGAGGAATATGAATATATAAGTTGCATGTTATATCTATTGACAACCATATATGGAAATAAAAAAACATTTTTGAAGTTGATAAACAGTGAAAACATGATCTCGCTCTAATTATCTTTTTCAATGATCTTTTCAGCAACAAAGGCGCTGTGCACCCGCGTGGCCTAAAGAAACTACGAACTGACTTTTCTTTGACATTGGAAGGAGATTTCCGCATAATTCTAGCCATGGCTGAAAAACTCAAACCTGGATTTTATTATCTGCTCCTTGGAGAGAGGAAATATGATGTTGATCATCTCCCCAACATGACGGACGTGTTGTAACAGAGACAGGAATCTCTGTGCTTGTATATATGTGAATACAGACTACCGGTTTGTCACTCTGTTTTAGGGCTTGTACAATTGAACATATGTTCACCTGTGAAATATGGACTAGCTCTTTGCTAAAGAACATTGAAGACATGAGTATTAACTAGTCTTTAGTGCTAATGAACTTCTCTCTGTATGAATTTTTTTTTCTGAAAGTTCTTTCCTCAAGAACATTGAAGACATGATTTAACTAGTTTTTAGTGCTAAAGGATATCATTGTTTGAAAGATTTGTTTGAGGAGCATAAAAGTGTTTTACGTTTTGTCTGTTTTCTAACTTGTATAATTTTTACATAAAATGACCTGTGAGATAAAAACCAGCTGTGACTAAAAAAGTGCTATACTATATCTCTGAATGAAAGATGTGTTTGAAGTCTTTAAAAGGGTTTTCAGTTTTAGAGCAATTATGATTTGTATAAAGTTGAGATGTGAAACAGTCTGATTAAATCCGACCGTACTCCGAAGAATAAAGAATAAAAAATATTGACTATAAGGAATCCAGCTAGGATTTCCCTTCCGTTAAATTCCGACTGCATCCAGCTTTTTTGCTATTTTCCAATGCAAACTCATTTAGCCAATTACAAGGAGTCCCGCAAAAGATAACGGTATCAGTAGCTACGAACAGGTAAATCCAGTGTACCTTTTGTTATATATGATCGCCACAAAATGTAGTTAAAACACAATGATCTGTTTGGATCGCTGATGATCGAGTTTTGTCTGCACTTAACTGGTTACAGCAACATGCGACTAGTCAGGTTGTATTTAGACCTTGTGGAGGGTAAGCTCTCTGATAGAACTCGTTTGGTTCCAAGTAGCAGCAATACTTTGGAACTTTTATTTGCCAGAACACTGTCCATTAAATTAGTCTGAGGTGTGCAATTCCAAACTTTCTCTTTCTGTAAGAACATGAAACATTACAGATATGATTTAACTAGATTTAGTGCTAAAGGTATCTCTATGTATAAGAGATTTATTTAGGAGCTTAATAGTGCATTTGAATGCGAAAATTCTCACCTTACAAATAATGAAGAGCAAAATAGTTGCAGACATAATTAAGATAAACTTCTTAAAGTTTTATCAGATTTACTTTCAAAATTAGTATTTATCATTCAAAACTGTGTTCCACAGGAGATAACTGTGTTCCACAGGAGATATTGCTTGTGGAAGATCAAGCGATATCTCCAAGGAGATATCGTTTTGACAGTAGATTTTGAACAATGTCAACGCTCGTTGATAAAAGTAAAATATCCTTGGCAAGCCTTGGATATTTGTTACTTTTATCAACTTGTGTTGATTTATTTGACATCAGAAGGCACATTTGAGTGAGATTCTAGAAAGTGTCATAATTTCACTTATTATAATATGAAGAGCAATTTTCTTCTTGAAGAAAAAGAACTACATTACAGATGCAACCTCATAAATAAGTCAGCTATAAGTATTTCAGTTTATAAGTTATGAATGTTTTAAACTTTCCCTTCGGCAGAAAACATTTGAGACAAAAGATATAAGGGTGTTAGTTCATAAAAAAATTACTAATCTTGTTAAAAACAAAATAACATTGAAATGAATGAATTGTTGATAAAAAAATAAAATAATTTTGTAATCAATATTTAAAATTTAAAGACGAAAAACTACATCAACTTGTCTTCTTTCAACTTTTTTCAAGAGTCTTTTGCTTCATTCAAATAACTGATTTGAAAGATAACTTTTTTACTCCCTCAAACTTCACTTGTTTATTTCAAAACACACAAACAAGAAAACAAACAAAGCTATCGGTAAACACAGCTGTAACCAGTTTAGACGGCAAGTCGCAGTTTGTCAACAAATAAAGGATTTCATCAAATTCAACAAATACAAACTTTGTTGCTTGTTGAGAAATATGAATTTCTGTTTTTCAGTTGTTTGTCTTAGTGTTTGGATTGGATTTTTTTCTCTTTTGAAAATTCATCACATGTGCTTTAAGAAAAAGACTAAGAGATAGAAATTCTTTGTGGATTGTCTAAAATAAGCGACATTATGTGAAGAGCATTTGTGAGGACTAGTTTTTTTGAAAATATAGAATTAAAATTTCATTCTGTTCCTATAAAATTTATGTTGAATTATGTACTTTTTTTTATCAATTTCTGACCTTCCCCTCACATTTTTTCAACAATTCCCCAAGGGTAACTTATCTGTCATTTGATTGTAATTATCAAATGATCCTCATCTCATGAACACAATATAAAATGTGCTAAAGAATTAATTTCACTGGATTTTACTGTAAGGTATTACACTTTATTACCCAAAATTATTATTGTATATATGAGTCAAATATGATTATAATTATACAAAAGATTGGTAAATTGAAACCAACTTTTACTCTGTATATAAAGGTGCAAAGAAGGGGAATTTATTTATTTAGTTTTGTAGAAAAAATTTCTTTAGATATTTATGCATGTTATTTAACTTTTTGAAGATAACTTAAAACAATCAGCATAAGATACTATTTCTTTTTTAAAAAGTTTTCAATCTGCATGAAACCACTTTGAGAGTGAATGATGTCACATGTACATTAACATAACCTTGTTAGTTAGAAACTGACATTTTCATGATGCCGTATGTCTTACAACATCTTCCTAAGCAAAGCTTAAAACTCCAGTTTCAGCAGACCCTTGAGTTTTCTGTGCTGCTATAGTGCCCCTACAGGCTAGAGAGCCAGCACAGAAAATTATTGTATTCAGCAAGGCATAAAACTGACAGTTGGAAACTGGCTTTTTAGGCTTTTCGTAGGAAAATGATTTTACAAATGCACCACAATTACTGTTGGAAAAACCTTGGAATATAAACCGGAAATTATCTATCATTCTAACAAAGTATTATTTTTAATTGTTCCAGTATCATCATTGTCAATAAATATTTTTAGATAATCAAGACAGAAGACAAAATTATTAATCTTGTGTTACAATTTCCCATTTTTGTACAAAACTCTATAAGTTTCTTTGAATATTTTTAGGGTTTTGCTGGCATGTTTGTTAGCCATTACTAGAAAGTATTTGATCCCAAAAGACATGTTTGTGTATTCTGTTTGAGTGGAATGAGAGGTTTGTTGACATAATGAGGTAATGTATGCATTGTATGACTGCAGATCTGTATGTTAGAGTCTGATCTTTATATTGACTTGTATGCTATGTTCAAATCTATTATTTTTGTTTTAGTTCTCAGGTTATATATATATTGATGGGCTTTTAAAGAGACGCTGTATAACCTTTTTTAAAATATTCTTTTCATAAGATATTGGTCAAATAACTATATAATATAAATATAAGGCCAAAACAGCAACGATACACAGTTTCTCAATGAAACTACAGCTAAATAAGCATTGCGTAACAAGGCGTCTGCTTGTCGCCGTCCAGCGACAAACCAAAACAAAGCTGAGGTCACGGGAAGAGGATACCGGAAATGACGTGGCAGTAGGTGAAGCGTTCGTCTGCTTATATGGAAGATGATGGCGTAATCCGTAGTTCTGTGTTTCCCAAGCGATTAACAGTATGTCATATCATTGTGTTACTGTATTGACAATATAAGCTTATTAGACACTTATTTTTAACATTTCATGTTGCTAGTCTGCTTATTTATAACCTTCTGCAGTTTCATGTATATTTATTATTTTTGTGTGCCAAATATTGGTAGTAACAATCAAATCTTGGGATACTTTTCTATGGAAAGTCTATATACACGTAATATAGATTTTTCATGTGTAAAAAAAATTAATTTTATGGTTTTATGCCAGTGTATAAAATAGCTTGGAAACCTAGCCTGTCCTGAAAATAAAGTGTTCAATAAAGAAATAAATTGAAAAGTTTCCAGTCCTGACCAAAAAGTAACCAGTCCTGGCAAAAAGTAGCCAGTTTAAGGACTGGCGGATGGGCTATATGTTTTAAAAATAATTGCTTTTACCTGCAAGGATACAGTATTAATTTTTGAGTTTTATGAGACAAGTTTAAAAACAAGGACCTTCAACTTAGGCAACAGATTTTAGTTCAGTGCAGCAAGCTTAAATAAGCCATTGATCGAAACTGGTTCAATAATGTCTTGCAAAAGAAATTCTGTCTCAATTTAAAGTGATGATTTTGTCAACATCTAAGGTTAATTGGCTTTGTTTTTATGCCCCCGAATCGGAGATTCCGGGGGTATATTGTTTTTCACCTGTCCGTCTGTCCGTCTGTCCACAAAAACTTTAACCTTGTTCATAACTTTTGATTGGTCAGAGCTAGGTCTTTGATACTTGACATATGCATCCCTTGTGATGAGACCTTTCAGATGACACCATGACATTTGACCTTGTGACCTTGACCTTGACACAGCGAGCAGGATGCATCCGGGGGCATTCGTGTTTCACAAACACATCTTGTTTGACAGACCTTTCCTAAAAACCTTTAGAGTTAGATAAACAAAATGTTCATTATATGAATAGAAAGAGCTGAAAGTTTTAAGTTTATTGTTGTGTATTTGTAGCAGAGATGCCAATATCAAAAAGCTATGCTGTATACATGCTGTGCTTTTTGAATGAAAATTGATGATGAAGTGTTTTTAAAACTCTTTAAAATGGAAAAAAAAGTTTTATACCAAATAATTTTACTTTTTTGTAAATATCAATAATCTTAATTAATAAAAGAAAACAATCCAAAATATTAGAAAAATTAAAATATAATAAAGACACTGAAATATCTTTAGAGAAGTAAAGCTTTTCTCAAGGTTCATCAAAGGCATCTTTAACCATCAGTCTGCAGGATTGTTTTCAGAATTTTACTTAGCCTGAAAACAAAACTTTTTACAATGACTACACATGAGTGTTCTGTTAAAGAGACAGTTCTATTGGGGTATTTTTGTGGAAACGAATGTGCTTGTGCCCACTTCTTTCTGAAGTTGTCAAATAAAATTCAACAAAATTTGTTTGCCCCAGTAGCCTGTTTCAACTTGGTGGTGTTATGATCATGTAATGATACTAAATATCATTATATTCTTTAAGCTGAAATATCCCTTGAATTTTGTTACCACAATAAATACCCCAAAAGGACTGGATGTCCCTTAAAGGTGATAAGTTCATGGTAAAATATACCGGTATTCACTTTATCTGTAGAAGGTATCATAGATGAACTGACATTCAACCATTGTGACATTCCACTGTAGTTGTTTGGTTTCTCAAACATATCTGCTAGTTTGTCCTACTGTGATAACAGGACTTTAAACAATATAGTTGATGATAAATGTACACATATTTTACTGAATAAATTGCTTTTCTCTTACTGGTAGTGTCCAGTGATATTATTCTTTGTGTAACTGAACTGTTTGAAATAAATCAAAATTTTAAAAATTCCTTTAATGCTGGGAGGGGAAAATATTGTAACTCATTATTAAATTTGGGGATGTATTTATTAGGTAGAAACTAAATGGTTAATTGAATGTGATTAACATATGATTATATGTTGTAATGTAATGATTACAGATTCAATTATGTATATTATTATTTGAAATTTACAGTAATTGAAGGGCCACTCTATGAGGGTCAAAGGGCTTTATGGTGTGAAGTTACCCTAATTTTTGTCCCCTCCGCAATGTGGAACAGGGGACTATGAATTCAGAGGTGTCTGTCCGCCGTCCATGCGTCTATACGTACATCCTGATTCATCTTGATATCTCATGAACCGTAGCACCAAATGTCTTTAAATTTGGTCAAAGCCTTCATTTTGAGATTACCCAATCACCATCCCTGTTCAACCACTTTTGAAACTCTTGTTTTCACGATATCTCATAAACTTTTGCACTCATAGAAACCAGTTTTCTTTGGATGACCTTGATGTTATTTTCAAGGTCACCATTGAGTTCGACCACTTTTAACACTCTTGTTTTCACGATATCTCATAAACTGTTGCACTCATTGTCTTCAAATTTGGTCACAGTCAATATTTGAGGATTACATAGAAACCAGTATCTTTGGATCACCCGGACCTTATTTCAAGGTCACCATGCACTTTGACCACTTTTGCCCCAAATCTCATGAAATATTGCACTCAATGTCTTCAAATTTGGTCACAGCATACAATGGGGAATAATGCATTTGCTTATTGTGGCATTTTATATATAGGTCACCACACCACTTTGACAAATTTCCTTAGATATGTTGCACTCAAAGTAAAATTTATTTATAGCCTACATTGGCAGATTACACAAACAATTTATCACTGTGATAACCTTCACTACATTTCTATGGTCACCATAGCATTTTTAGCTCATCTAGCCCGAAAGGCCCGATAGGCTTATGGCATGGCATGGTGTCTGGCATCCATCTGTTCATAAACTTTGTGCATTTTCGACTTCTTCTCCAGAACCAAAAGCTGTAGAAAGCTGAAACTGTACAGACTACCTGACTAGTGAGGATTATTATAAATTGTACTTTGGTGACCCTGTAAGGGCCACAGGGGCCATGTTCTTAAAACCTTTTTCATCTTCTTCTTAAGAATCATAAGGCCTTGAAAGCTGAAACCTTGTCTACATACCGGTACTCCTTGACTAGTGAGGGTTATATTTTTTAGCTTTGATGGCCCTGTGCCCCCTAACAAGGGACCTCACCCTAAAAGCTTATTTACATCTTTGTCTCCAAAATCATAAGGCCTTGATAGCTGAAACTTTGTTTGCAGACTCCTTGACTAGTGAGGATTGTAATTTATAGCTATGGTGGGCCTGTGGCCCCTAATAAGGGCCTCAGAGGCCACACTCTTAAAACCTATTTTCATCTTTTTCTTCAGAAAGCTGAAGCCTTTTGTACAGACTCCTAAGTTAGATAAAGAGGATTCTAGCCACATCCTAAAGCAAGATTCATAGAAAACCTGATGAGCTACTGGGAAAATGGCTCTATGTATAGTTGCTTTTCAATCTCTTAATAAATCATTATGAAATTTCTGATAACTGTTTTTGGTAAAAAAAAAACATTTATGGTAAGGGTGTTTTACTTATTGACTTGTGTCATTGTCCAAATGTAATTTGAAAATTTTGTATTTTCACAGAACAGTACTGATGAGCATCAAAATGAAATGTTTCTTCCTTTAGGAAATTGAGGATGATCAAATATAAATAATCAAGTGCAAATACGATGTAGATAACATATATCCTCTCCCAATATATTTGATTACCGTATTTCTCGAATAGACTCCCCCGGCGTGTATTTTTTTCAGATCCCCTTTACCCCTGGCGTGTATTCGAGACCCGGCGTCTATTTATTTTTTAGGAGGAAACAAATATTATAGATGGTGTAAAGGGGGAATAATTTAGTTTAATTCAACTACGGGAGCATTAATTAATCAACTTATCACCCAGCGTTTATTCTAGACCCGGCGTGTATTTACTTAAAACAGCCTTACCCCTGGCCTCTATTCGAGGCCCGGCGTCTATTCGAGGAAATACGGTATTCTCAATTTCCTGTGGTTTCTTCACCAGGCAGTACTTCTTGATCACAAGACTTTTAACAACTAACACAGTTGTTCAATACAAGCTCTGTGCTATTATTAGATTTGACGGTTACAAAATATCTATTTTATATATATATATGAAATGGTGCTGTGTCTTGTGTAACTCAGACCATATAGCAATTATAAAATTACTTTCATTGTATTGGCAACTCCCCCCATGAGAGTTCGATATATAGATACAAAAAAATCATTAAAAAATTTGCGCTTGCGACGCATAATTGCCGTATGTAGTAAAGAAGTTGAAAAAATCCATAGAATCCTTCCTCATTCAGCCTACAACTTGTAAATGCCTCTCAAAGAAGTCATGTTGTTGTTGGGTTGGTGTTTAACGTCTTCTTTCACCATAAGGTGATGTCGCCGACTTGGGGTCTATGCCTTAGTTATTTCCAAAGAAGTCATTCACTATGTGAGCCTTTAAATCTCCATGAAATGGCCACTAAGAGGTTCCATGACTAATGCTATCAATTTATTTTGTTGGTCATTGTTCACAGCTGATTATCCACGTGCCTAGAGAGTGAGTGTGACACAATAGTACATTGTGGGCGTTCCTTATGACCCTGACTCCAGTAGATTAACAAAGAAAGAAATTTCCAAGTGCAAAGACATTTACTCTATTGCCGTTATCTCTTAATGGCACCATCCAAATGAGGTCGATCACACAACGGACATCTCAAATCTATCCTTCGTCATTGACTACAGCATCAAGAAGATCTGTTGATTTACCGAATCCTGAATTAAAACAAATTGTGTCATGAGGATTTAGTCATGAGACAGGCACCTAATGTTTACAAACGGTTAATCATTAGAATCACCACTTTGTCCACCTTGGAAACAGTATTTTTTCCTTGTCTAAAATTTCTTTATACGACCCTCGTTTAATAGGTCTCTTAAAGGAGCAGTAGCACTTTTTTAGGGGGAATATAAGGTGATGTCAGGAAAATGAAAATTAATGGCTCCAATTGAAAGACAATATATTTAAACTAAATGAAGCAGTAATAATTCAAATATATAACGCAAAGTTTAGCCATGCGATTTCTTTTTTAGCTCATCAGGACTGAAAGTCCAGATGGGCTTATGGCATGGCCCGTCGTCCGTCCGTCCGTCCGTCCTCCGTCCGTCGTCCGTCCGTAAACTTTTGACACTTTCGACTTCTCCTCATGAACCATACACATTAGAGAGCTGAAATTTTATGTACAAGTACCTTAGCATATGGAGATTCTAATTTGTAACTTTGGTGACCCTGTGACCCCAAATAGGGTCACAGGGGTCACAACTTTAAAACCCTATTTTCATCTTCTTCTCCAGTTCTAAAAGGACTAGAGAGTTAAAAACGATATGTGCAGACTCCTTGGACAATGGGGATTCTAAATTGTAGATTTTGTGACCCCATGACCCCAAATAGGGTCACAGGGGTCACAACCTTAAAAACCTATTTTCATCTTCTTCTCCAGTTCTAAAAGGACTAGAGAGTTGAAAGTGATATGTGCAGACTCCTTGGACAATGGGGATTCTAATTTGTCACTTTTGTGAACCTGTGACCCCAAATAGGGTCACAGGGGTCACAACCTTAAAAACCTATTTTCATCTTCTTCTCCAGTTCTAAAAGGACTAGAGAGTTGAAAGTGATATGTGCAGACTCCTTGGACAATGGGGATTCTAATTTGTAACTTTGGTGAACCTGTGACCCCAAATAGGGTCACAGGGGTCACAACCTTAAAAACCTATTTTCATCTTCTTCTCCAGTTCTAAAAGGACTATAGAGTTAAAAATGATATGTGCAGACTCCTTGGCCAATCGGGATTCTTAATTGTAGATTTCATGACCCCATGACCCCAAATAGGGTCACAGGGGTCACAACCTTAAAAACCAATTCTCATCTTCTTCTCCAGTTCCAAAAGGTCTAGAGAGTTAATATTGATATGTGCAGACTCCTTGGACAATGGGGATTCTAATTTGTAACTTTGTTGACCCTGTGACCCCAAATAGGGTCACAGGGGTCACAACCTTAAAAAACTATTTTCATCTTCTTCTCAAGTTCCAAAAGGTCTAGAGTGCTGAAATTATATGTGCAGACTCCTTGGCCAATGGGGATTCTAAATTGTAGATTGCGTGACCCAATGACCCCAAATAGGGTCACAGGGGTCACAACCTTAAAAACTTATTTTCATCATCATCTTTAGCTCCTAAAGGTCTATTGAGCTGAAAGACTGCATGTAGACTCCTTGGCCAATTGGGATTCTAAACTGTAGGTTTTGTGACCCCATGACCCCAAATAGGGTCACAGGGGTCACAATCTTAAAAACCTATTTTCATCTCCTTCTCAAGTTCCATAAGGTTAAGAGAGTTGAAATTTAATGTGAAGACTCTTTGGCCAATGAAGATTTTAAATTGTAGATTACGTGACCCAATGACCCCACATTAGATGACAGTCTATGGCAAATTTATTTCTCCTTGGATATTTTAGTGTGAACTTCTTTCACTGTCTGATATTGGCGATCTAGAAAGTGTTGAATAATAATACATTTGTTTTGTAAATTTTTTTATTGGTTTTCTTGCAATAGGTAACATCAGTTTCATTTTTAGCTCATCTTGCCTGTATAAAGCTAACTTGATATGATGCCTAATGAGCTACAGAGCCAATGGCTCTATTTTCTTACACAAAATGAATTAAAGGTGTTCACATAAAATGGCCGCCAATGGATTTTTATGAGAATCTTCATACTTTGTCCTCTGACTATGGATGATTGGCTTGTGTAATAAGATTTTTGACACTGTCAAAATAATACATTTAGCATTTACTTACAATTATCAGTGAACATTTTAAAATATAAAACTATCAAACGTGCTACTGCCCCTTTAATTAACTGACACTCACCAATAGTTGAAGTTTGTTTTAAATACATAAATATATCAATGGCGTAACGGATCGAACGGTAAGGGAGTATTTCAACTAAAACACTACTTAAAGTCGACCGTGTTTCGAGGGAAGCACAATACAAAATATATATCAGGGCTTTCCTCTCCACAACAGACTGTGAATGAGAGGAAAGCCGGGTTTGGTGTGGTTCGAACCCCAGCAGAATATGTTTATACTCCTTTTCCTCCAAGCACAGTCGATTTTAATCAGACTACTAATAAACTGTGCATGATTGCCATGCACACGTTTAAAATATATTTAGGTCCTTACAGTCTCACATTTTTACAACATGATTCCTCACTGTTCCTTATCAAGTAACTTGCAGTAACACATATTTCCTATCTGAATCGTATTTAATAATAATAATAATAATGGGCATTTATAAAGCGCTACATCCATACACAAGGTGCATGCTCAAAGCGCATTGAAAATAAGAACATTTAAGGTGATGAGATGAAATGCTATGGTATAAAGCCTAAAAGTAATACTGGTAGCATTGATTAAGGATATTTATAATTAGAGTCTATGGGTAGAATCTATGAATAATAGCTAGAAAATAGATGAGTTTTGAGCTGTGATTTAAAAACAGTCAGTGAGGATGACATTTTGATGACATAAGGAAGTTGGTTCCAAAGTCTTGGAGCAGTACAGCTGAAAGATTTAAGTCCATAACTGGTGTTTTTATACTTTGGCATCTGGAGAAGCTTCAAATTCTGGGATCGAAGATCTTTTGCAGGGGTATAGTCCTCCAAGGAATTTAAAAGATATGCTGGAGCCATATTATGTTGACATTTGTAATTTCCATCACTCTAAACTTACAACAGTGTTGTATAACACACTGTTACAAAGAATATGGTTATTATTTCAGAATAGAGAAATCAGCACTAATAATCATTGCCGACAGATTCAGAGTTGGACCCACAATTTCCTATTTGACAAAATTTGTTTTGATACTTATTTTAAACACTGCGTGTGACACTATATATACTTGTTTTAATAGCAATGCTTTGATTTGAAATAAGACGATTGTCATGAATTCATTAATCATTGCAATCACGTAGTAGTCTGAAAAAGCGCAACACATTTATGCTATCACGTCACTGTCTTTAGATAACTGCTTAACAAGTCTGTTGACCTCCATTCTCTCCTCACAGAGGCAGATGAAGTCATGAAATGTTGATACAGCCTCTGTTATATTACGCCGAAATCGTGGGTTCCGGCAGTTTCCCCTGGCGGAAAAAAATGGCACCACAATTAATTTGAATTTCTTTATTAAATGAAAACGCTTTTCTCATGCAAAGGGTGGTTCATATCACAATGCTTTTGCAATCAGTAGCAAAAATGATGATTTAAGAACAGCTTCGATGATGCACAACTTACTTTTTCCAATCTCCCATTCTATCCCATAAAGTCCGCGTAATATAAGAGAGGCTGTATCAACATTTCATGACTTGATGACTAGTGTCCCTATCATTAAAGATAAATCGTGCATGACGTTAATAGTTTCTCTAAAGGGACCAAAAGTGTTTGATAACCAGATTAAACCCAGAGTCTCAGAAGAATAATGTTTATACATGTGTATATTGAGATTATCTATTTTTACATAATGTTCATCATAATGTTCAACCAAATATCAAAACTCCATGTATACCGCAACATTTCCCTGAAATAAGATCTAAATCTTCGTTACTCATAATAGCCATTATCTGTGGTATGTAGATCAGAAAATAGGTGATCATGTGAGCTCGATGTTGTAGATATGATCATTATGGGTCAAATGAATTTCAAATGAGCGAAAGTCGTTGTATTAGAGGAGTCGGTGTTTGCTAAAAAATCACTACGTTTCATGTTATGTTTAAAATCTAATAAGAGCGAGGGACATCACCTCTATTATTTTCAGCACTACATACCAATATTAGTCATTATCTCCCCATAGAGGCAGATCACGTCATAAAATGTTGATACAGCCTCTGTTCTAGTTAGCCGAATTTGTGGGCTAGAATGGGAGACGTCTGAGAGGAGGCAATCAGAGTTAGTTGTGAAATCGGCGACGCTGTTCCAAAATCAACATTTTGGCTACTGAATCATGGCAAAGGTGATGTGATATGAACCACCCTTTCCATGCGAGAAGCGTTGTCAATTGCTAAAAAATTTGAAATGGATTGTGGTGCAAATATTGTCCGCCCGAGGAAACTACCGGAACCAACTGATGTGGTCCTATTAGAACACAGGTATAGTATCAACATTTTATGACTTGATCTACCTCTGTGGGGAGAGAATGGTAGGCCTATTTACTATAAGTTTAGTAAGAAAGGATTCACTGAGGACACAGAATTACTGTTACTGTATCATCACGTAATATTTTCTCTTCTGTTTCATTTTTATATCATACTTTATTCAATGTGTTGGTATTTTGATATACTCTATTTTATTAAATGTTCATTTATGTGTTTATTTTGTGACATTTTTTTCTTCTCCATAATATGTGTTAATGAATGTTGATATTCTTTGTGTTTCATAACGTATGTGCATGTGATATTTTCAAATATCATTTATGGTAATGCATGTAAATATTGTCATTTTCATAATGTTCAGATATGTGTATGTATGTTTATATTATCTATTTTATGTTATGTTCATATATGTATTCTCATATATGTTTGTAAGGTATTTAAGAAACTGTTCATATAAGTTTTTTTTATGGATTTTGTCAGTATTTTAATGTACGTTATGTTTGTGTTCGGAAAGGAATACGATTGGCGTATCCTGATTATGCATAGATTAATGAAGCTTAGAGAGAAACCTTGACCTAATGCACAATGACAATAGAAAAAGCACTTGTCGGAGCTGAGTGGTTTAAATGAGGTACTTCCGTTTCGCACATATATCCGCTTCTACCTCGTAACTTATATACACCCAATTTTAAGTAACGCACCATCGGGATTTGATGTTTTACGTTGGATGGACATTTCTCAATAGATTTTGCACATGAAGATAAAGCCTTACAATGGGAAAGGTCCCCGCAGTATTTGGCCTATCCGGGCTTCAAGGCCAGATGGGCATATGGTACGAAGAAGCGCCTGACGTCCGTCTGTCTGTAATCTGTACGCTTACCGTATTTCCTCGAATAGACGCCGGGCCTCAAATAGACGCTTGGCCTCAAATAGAAGTCGGAGGTATGGCTGTTTTAAAGGGGCAGTAGGTATGGGGAATATAAGGTGATGTCAGGAAAATGAAAATAAATGGTTCCAATTGAAAGACAATGTATTTTAACTAAATTAAGTAGTAATAAATCAAATATATTATGTAAATTTCAGCCATGCGATTCCCTTTCTTACACAAAATGAATAAAAGGTGGCAATGGACGTTATGTGGATCTTAATAAATTGTTCTCTGACTCTGAATGATTGGTTTGTGTAATGAGATTTTTGACACAATCAAAGTAATACATTTACATTAACGTACAATAATCAGTGAAAAATTTAAAATTTTAAAATTGTCAAAAACGTGCTGCTGCCCCTTTAAGTAAATACACAACGGGTCTCGGAAACACGCCGGGGGTAAAGGGATTCTGAAAAAATAGACGCCGGGGCGTCTTTATTGAGGAAATACGGTATTCGTTTTGTTCTCACGAACCACGCATTCTATAAAGTTGATATCTTGTATACGGTCACCTTGGTCATTGGGGGCCATTGTGGGCAGAATTGGTGATTCCACCCTAATAAACTATTTCAAAATTCTACTTAAGAACGAAAGGCATAGAAAATCAAAACGTCGTATAAAGACATATTAGTCGATCGGGATGCATGAATTGTAAATTGACTCTGTTGCCGCTAAAATTGGTCACAGGGACACGCCCTAAAATATTTTCATCTCCTCCCTAATCGTTGAACTTGAAATGATTAGAAATCTAGACTCCTTGGTCAAATCTGTATCCATGGCGGAAGATAAGGTCTAGCCTTTGAGAACACATTCTTTCCCCACAGAGGCAGATCAAGTCATGTTGATTTACCCTCTGTTCTATTACGCCGAAATCCGTTGGTTCCGGCAGTTTCCCCTGGCGGAAAAACACGCATCACAATCACATGCCTTAATTCAGTAGCCAAAACGATAATTTAAGAACAGTGTCGCTGATTGCACAACTAACTTTGATTGCCTCCAATCAGGCATCTCCCATTCTATCCCACATAGTCGGCGTAATATAACAGAGGCTAAATCAACATGACTGTCGAGAACAAGTTGCATTGAAAATAAAATGTGTTATAATAGTTATATAGAAACAAAAAGTGTTAAAATAACTTGCAAGTTTTTATAGCGAACGAAATTTCAACATTTTGAGTCATTGAACTAAGAACCCACATATTGGCTCAATGGCTGTATTTTCGGATTCGACGATCGTTAAAAAATCAAGTTCATAGCAAAGCAGGCAGAAAATAGATTGCTAGAAATATTTAAAACATTAAGACGTTCATTTAAAACAAATATGTTGTTTACAAAATTATGGTATAAAAAGGAAACATCTTTCCTACACATGCATGCATGTCGCGGTATACTAATCAAACTTTTTTTACTGTCAATCGGGAATGAGGTCAATGCAAATGAACAACTTCCGTTTTGAGTGGGCATTGCTTACCCCCCGGGAGACTTATCCAAAATGACCCCTGCGCATGCGCTGTTCATTGATTTAAGAGGAAATACGGTAGTTGCTCTCTTTCGCATTTGTAGCTCTATCATTGTTGTGTGGACATTTCAGCAAATTAAAGATCCTGTTTTGTCTCTGCACGAGAAAGTGAGTACATATCTGTATTACCCTTGCTCGATTGACACAAAGAACCTAATCAAGCGTACGATAGGTTTCATCAAACTGGACCTTATTAAGACAACTTTGGTAGATTATTAGCAATGTTGGATAACATAAAGCAATGTCGAGATGATAACATCACTATCGTTTCACTGTCATTAGATAGGTAATGTTACAATAGCTTGGTGTTTTGTTTAATCCAAGTAACCTAATATTGAATATGAAAGTCAATAGTTGTTGTTGTAATGGTTTTATTTTTATTCTTTCAAAAGAAATGATTAAGATTTATTAATGCTTTATTTACAAAAGTCAGCTGTTAAATCAGTACGAACTTTCAAATAACAAATTAAAGAATGTGTCAAATTGAAAAAAGATTGCTAAATTAACTGATCAGGTTATACAATTGACGGCAATGGCCTGTCTAAACCGAGCGAAAGGAATTATGAATTTATAATAAACGGTGGCACATGACCCTTTGAATATATGTAGAAGAAAAATATATACTTTTGAAATTTGACAAGAAAATGTTTTGTTGAAGATGATATTGAATACTACAGTTCACGGTTATAGTTATCTAAGAAACAGAAGACAAGTTGGTGTGCATCTATCGTTGAATAAAATATAGCAGGGAGCATAAAACACGAAGGTCGCAGCCATGAGTGTATTATGCTCCCCGGCCCTGCTATGTTATATTCAACGATAGATGCACAAACACGAGTTTTCTATTTCTTATATGAGATATCCTTAACAATAACTCGCTTTTTATATAAAATCAGTTGAATATTATGGTACTTAAAAAAAACAACAACACATTTTGAAATTAATGATACCTCACTTCGTAGAACATATTCAGTAGCATTTGACGAGTCCATCATTATGTATAGGGGTGGGCGCTCAAATAATCACAAAATCAAATGAATTGAACAATCAATGCATGTGGATTTTATTTATTGAACATATATAATTAAACATTTGAACAAAATATCTATTCTCAATGACATGTGATTTGGTTTCGAATCGACAGACGCCGAGTCAGCCATGATGGACAATAGATCAATGGACTTGACAATTATGACGTCATTTGATAAGTAACGTTCTAATAACTGAAATGAAATAATCTCGCGCATTGTTGTATCGTCAAATAAAGCACATCGTCGGTCCCATTGTTTTATTGCCGTGGCTATCTTATATTGCCGTATAAATATTACATTTTATCATCCAAAACTGTGTTCCACAGGAGATATCGCTTGTGGATGATCAAGCGATATCTCCTAGGAGATATCGCTTTGACAGTAGTTTTGTAACAATAAACTGTAATCAGAAAATACGTGACATCACAAAGGTTCTACATCATCAGTCATAAACAAAACGACGTCACAATACTACGACGTCATTAACACGATGACGTCACAATGCTCTGATATCCCTGGTTTGGGAGATTTAGGGCTATGCAGTGTTCAAAGATGTACACTTTTCATGCTAATGTGATGAAAAATGATTTTGGATGATAAATAGAATATCAACCTCGTGTCTGCTGATATCAAATATATCAACGCTCGTTGATAAAAGTACAATAATTATTTTACTTTTATCAACTTGTGTTGATATATTTGATATCGGAAGACACTTGGAGATTCTTTATATATGTAATATATGGACATTATATGAGTGTTCATGACATACAATTTTTACGACACGAGTGGCTACTGATATTCAGTATGTCGTAAACATATGTGTCATGGACACGAATATAATATTCTGTTTATTTCCGTATTCCCAAATTTACAGAAAATACTCAAGACATATTCTAAGCATAGGTGGACTAGCCGCCGCCGGCCCGTAAAGATTGTGACGTCATAGGTAAACCGTGACGTCAAAGCATTGTTTATAACGTGACGTCACAAGGAAATAGTGGTACTTTGCCCTATGGGAACAAATGAAAAATATGAACCTAGATATGAATGCCCTCTTAGGTAATAAATACTTCTTTTTAGAAACCATCTCTCTGGATCCGCCACATCAATACTCCGAAAAAAAAAGAATCATCAATGTGGTTGAATTGATTAATTAAAAGCTTCAATTATTCTTATTTCAGCATGCGTGTTATCACACTTTTCGTAGTTACGCTTTGTTGTGTAATTGTGATAGTGTCAACTGCACGACGAAAGGATGACGAAAACACATATTCTCTGGAAGAGCTACAGGACTACTTTGATAACATTGAGAAGAGGATGAATATAAAGCTTAAACTTGCAGTTAAAAAACTCCAGACTAAACTACAAAGGAAAGCGATCAAAGTTATTAAATCTACGGTAGGGGATAAGATGACGGAATTATTGAAAGACGGAACGATGGAGAGTTATTTTGACAAAGATCTTCTACGACAAGTTAACAGGATACAGGACGACCTGAAAATTGTCAAGGTCAAGGTCATGGACAACACCGGAAGTCTGAATGCAGTAGAAACGAGACAAGCTGTACTGGAAGCGGATCTTGTCAAACAAGTCTTGGTAAATGTTTCAGATGAAGTGAAAAAAATAAGAAAGGACTTGGTCGGTTTGGACACTAATTTGAACAACAACAACCCTGTTATTTTCTCAAACATAGAAAGCATGAATCAAGACATATTAACTCTGAGATCAGATACAATGGCGTCTGTCCATGACTTGGAGAGCAAATTGCATAACGAATTAGCAAAAACAAATCTTAGCTTTAGCAAGACAGAGTCGTCTGTTTGGGACTTGGAGAGCAAATTGGATAATGAAATAGCTAATACAAAGCTTAACTTTAGGAAGGCAGAGGCGTCTGTTCGGGAATTGGAAGGCAAACTGGATACAAAAATAGCTAAAACAGACTTTAATTTAAGCAAGGCAGAGGCGTCTGTTCGGAAATTGGAGGGCAATTTGGATAATGAAATAGCTAAAACAAAGCTTGGCTTTTTGAAGGCAGAGGCGTCAGTCAGGGACTTGGAGAGGTTGTTTGGTGAAGTAAGAGCTGAAATAAGAGGTAGTGTAGGCAAAAATGAAGCATCTGTCCTGGACATTGAGAAGAGATTAGATCATATTCAATCCACAACTGGCTTAGATCTGGCATTCATCACCGATAATTACATCAACGACATAAACGCCCTCCGCAGAAAGCACAATCTCCGTAAGTTTTCAGTAATCCCTCTCATTATGTACTAACTTTAACATACAAGTAAACGTAAAAACTACAAGAAATTAAGAATTATTTTCAGAGATAGGGAACCACATAACAATAGTGCCCTCAAAGAGAAATAAAAAACCTCTTAACCGTCCTTCAGGTCAAAGAGGGTAAACCATTTAATTGTTTCTATACTTCTTTGAGAGGCATTTTAGAAGCTAGAATGACAATAATGCAGAGGAATATATGGATGACAACTTCTTTGTAAATTGTATGCGACGTTTCGACAGATATTCTTGTGTCGTTCTCAAGCAGAGGATCTGTGTCGAAACGCATACAATGTACAAAGAAGTTGTCATCCATTTATTCCTTTGCATTATTGTTTCTATACTATGTTGGCAACACTTCTCCACCTTTTGAATTTGGTACCAGTTTTACAATGAGGGAATATGAAAACGCCAGTCAATTATGGCGACCGTTACACTTTTCAATGCCACTGACTAGGAGACTTTTAACTCTTCTTCAAATGTCGATAGAGCTACCGTATTTCCTCTAATAAGCACCCGGGCGCGTATTTTTTCAGGACCCCTTTACCCACTGGCGCTTACCAGAGGCCCGATACCTTGTAGGCCCGGTGCTCATTTATTTCATGAAAAAAAGTTTGTGTTAAACAATATTTTACAATGAATACCGTATTTCCTCTAATCAGCGCCCGGGCGCTTATTTTATCAGCACCCCTTTACTCACTGGCGCTTATTAGAGGCCCGGCACTTATTGGAGGCCCGGCGCTTATTTCTTTCATGGAAAATAGTTTGTCTTAAACAATATTTTACAATGAATATCTGTAAAAAAATTACTTAAGGACATTCATTCAATGGTTTGGACCCGGCGCTTATTAGAGACCCGGCGCTTATGGGAGGCCCGGCGTTTATTTCCTCAACTGCCTATGACCCCCGGCGCTTATTGGAGACCCGGCGTTATTAGAGGAAATCCGGTAGATATATACCGCTGCACGCTGTCTTCAAATTTGGTACTAGGTCTCATATTGGGAATGCGCAGAAACCTGGTGATTTGTAAGACTTTGACCTCGTTAGGTCACCCGACCATTTTTTAATTGCTGCTTGCGTGATGTCCAATGTTTTGATAAATTTAGTCTTCATATTTGGTATCAGACTTCAAAGGATGACACCAGCAACTTTTGATATGAGTGACCTTGACCTCAATGTTAAGTTGACTACGAGTCTTCAAATCTGGTATATGACTTCGCTGACTCATTTCCTAATTGATCTACCCTTTTCGAATGTCTTTCGGTTGAATGGATGGGTTGGACTGGAAGTTTGAAGGGGGCATCATGGTGCTTAACATGCAAATATGTCGATGACTTGCCATTGTCTTACCAATTATTGTGTGTATCTGATAAACGTGCATGTGTGTTTGTGTGGGTGTGTATGCGTGTGTGTGTGTGTGTGTGTGTGTGTGTGTGTGTGTGTGCGTGCATGTGTGTGTAATTGTATGTATGTGTTCCGGTATCGTTGCTATGGTTTCCTTTGTTCTAACTGTAGTATTCATATGGTTTTATTGCACACCCTCATTGAAGGTGAAGAGATTTTAAACTTTGGCAAATCAACGGACTTAAATTTCGAATTTCAATGTAAGGCCCGATGGGCTTATGGCATGGCATGGTGTCCGGCGTCCGTCCGTCCGTAAACTTTGTGGACTTCTTCTCCAGAACCATTAGACCTACATGTAGAAAGCTGAAACTTTGTGTACAGACTCCTTGACTAGTGAGGATTATAAATTGTAGCTTTGGTGGCCCTGTGGCCCCTAATAAGGGCAAAAGGGGCCAAAGCCATACAAACCTATTTTCATCTTCTTCTATAGAACCATAAGTACTAGAAAGCTAAATCTTTGTGTACGGACTCCTTGACTAATGGGGATTATAAATTGTAGCTTTGGTGGCCCTGTGGCCCCTAATATCGAAAAAAGGGCCACAGGGGCCACGCCCGTAAAACCTATTTTCATCTTCTTCTCCAGAACCACAAGGCCTAAAAGCTGAAACTTTGTGTACAGACTCCTTGACTAGTGAGGATTAAAAATTGTAGGTATGGTGGCCCTGTGGTCCCTTATAAAAGCCACAGGGGCCACGCCGTAAAAACCTATTTTCATCTTCTTCTCCAGGAGCAATAGGCCCAGAAAGCCGAAACCTTGTCAATATACTCTTTGACTAGTGAGGATTATGATTTATAGCTTTTGTGGTCCCTGATAAGAGCCTCAGGGGCCAGACCCTTTAACCTAATTTTATCTTTTTCTCAAGAAGCATCAAGCCTTGAAAGCTGAAACTTTGTGTGCAAACTCCTAAGCTAGATAAGGAGGAAATCAAATTGTACATTTGGTGACCCTGTGGTCCAAAGTAAGGGAGGAACCACATTTGCCACACCCTTAAGCAAAATTGATATGAAGCCTGATGAGCTACAGAGCCACTGGCTCTATTTTTTTAGAAATGTTAATGACAAAACGGAAATCGTAAGGTGCCTTTATGTCGCGATGCAACGCCTCTATCCTGAGCGACTGAGGATTGATGCAGCGGTACTTGTTGTTGTGACATGTCTAGATTGTTACTATATTTTGTACCACATTTTAATGTTATGAAGTCAGTATATGGTTTTACACTCTTATTAGAAACGTTTTGGTAATATTCTTTCGATCTAGTTAGGTCAAGACATATATACATCGAGAATAGTTGACAGCTCTTTTTCGTCAAATATAACTCGACCGGAGTGGGATGTTAGTCAGATATACCCACACTTTCCTCGGTGCATCACCTCCTGTTTGAATCGTGGATCCTCGGCACACTATTCAAATAGGAGGTGTATTGAGCGATACACTTCGGGAACTGTGGATATATTTAACACAAGTATGTATGGAGGTATGAAGGTATGAATGAATGTATATTTGTATAAATATATCTCTGTGTGTATGTATGTGTGTGTAATCGTGTGTATATTCGTAATAATGTATGATATTTTTTTCGATATGTTAATATAAAAGTTATTTGTTGTGGAAATTTGATATGTTTTAATTAACTGTGTATGTACATAGTTTCTGTACTTTTACAAATGATGAACATGTTTTATATCTTATAATGCCAATGGACAGGAAATGAGAATCAAGTAAACAATTTCTCTCTCTCATTATTTCCAGCTTTAAGATGTGGCAAACCTGAGTGGGTTCCAGACCACCCCTTGCGGTACCATTGTTCAAGCTATGAAATAGGTGCCACTTGTACCGTTACCTGTTTTCATGGGATGGACACAGAACAGATCGCGTGTAGAGATATAAACCCTACACCTCAATGGAGGGATCAACACTCCTCACAGCCCCCCAAATGTCAAGGTAATTCTAACTGAGAGGCTCCACCTAACGTTCTTCTTAAAAGTCACATTTCAGCCTCACAATGAACAGTTGGACGGTGCAGAAATGACCCAGTTTAGGATTTAGAGATGGGACAACGGTCATGACCATTAGGCCATTAGGTGGCCTTGTCGTTGTGGACTTCCCTGAAGGATATGGCGTTTTGCTTGTCATATAACTAAGGATAAGGACATAAAAATTGTGCAGTGTTTTGCAAGGCAAATATCTATATTCTATGGGCAAAGAACTAGAACTACTCAGGTGAAAGATAAAGGGTTCGATGTATTGCTTCATGCTTGTTGACTAACGACATAACGACATAACGACGGGATATGTATGTCACTTATATTCATGAGTAACTGGTTTCGATACAGGACGGTTTTCATGAACGATGTCAGGGGACGGAAGAAGCTACGCGGACCTTTTTTTTTATTTGCTTCGGAACAGTAATCAGTCAGATCAAAATCGACCCTGATCTGATGAATAAAATCGTAAAATATTTTCTCTTTCGGGGTTCGAACTTAAAGGTCCATCGCCAAACTTAGGCTATTGAGAAAAGAAATACATCACTGGAGGCTCTGTTGAAAAATATTTTGTCGAAAGTTTGATATCGTTACATTGTTATCAACAATAATATACACAATTCGACGTTAAAAGTACAGTGCCCTCTGCAGAAGTGCCATAGCTTTTAACGAACCATTTCGGTGACGTCATCATTATATGTGCAGAATTTACACCGCGTCTCAGTTACCGCAATTGCGTCCGATTGGTGTCAACTTGGGCGGCAACGAGTACCGGATTCGCGACAAGCGTAAATTTAGGAAACGCAAATGTGAGATGTAAACGCTTGATTCGCCTTCGTCATTTTGGAAAATTGTCTTCTATTTAATGAATTTTTGTCCCATTTGCTCAAGATTGGTCGCAAATTATTGCTAAAATTACAACGACCACAGTCAAATAGTTCTAAATATATTATCGTACCTCGTGTAAGAATCTCGATCTCTGAGTTCAAATTCTTCATCCCGTTCAAGTAGGTAATATCAGTAGTTATTCATGGACACGTGATTAGGGATTAATCATTCTCTTAAAAGGTACCAGCGTTCCGCTCGTTGCATAAAACATTTTGCGGGAATAATAAATCCCTGTTTCACCCGCTACGCAATGTTATAACCTATATTACAAGTGGCTACAGCTTAAATGTGGATCTTTAACCCAGCCAGATAAAACTTGAATGATTTTATCCTGACCGGATTAGATTCGAACCTGGAGAGAAACAATATTTTAAAAATAATTTTATGACATCCCGGCTTGATTTATTTTGAACCCCAATTGAGACAATATTTTTACAGTTTTAATCCTACAAGCATGGTCGATTTGTATGAGACTGTTAAAATAATGATAAACTGTCATTTCTTTTTACAGCACGAAATTGTCCATCGCTAAGGCCACCAAACTTTGGCGCATTGGCTTGTGTGAAAAACCTGGTTTGTGTTGTTATGTGCCCGATAGGCTTTGACTATCATCAACCGTTGGCCCAAGGGCAGATAATCTGTGGAAAGTCAAACCGTTGGTCAGTTACTAGGATACATGATTGTCAGTGTAAGTACACATTTAACTCTCCTTGATTCCACCAAGCAATACAGATGACTAACTTATTGGACCTTAAAGCTGGATATGCTTCCGGCACCGGAGACTGTCGTGTTCTAAGTATTTAATGATACATTGATCAAATGATACAAAACACTTTCGTATTATGGCTGAAAGGAAACATAACACCTCGTATGATGGCTGAAAGTATTATGGCTGAAAGGAAACATAACACTTCGTATGATGGCTGAGAGGGAACAAAACACTTTCGTATTATGGTTAAAAGGGAACAAAACACTTTCGTATTATGGCTGAAAGGGAACATAACACTTCGTATTATTGCCAAGAGGGAACAAAACACTTTCGTATTATGGCTGAAAGTGAACATAACACTTCGTATAATGGCTGAAAGGGAACAAAACACTTTTGTATTATGGCCAAGAGGGAACAAAACAATTTCGTATTATGGCTGAAAGGGAACATAACACTTCGTATAATAACTGAAAGGGAAGATACTTCGTATTATGGCCAAGAGGGAACATAACACTTTCGTATTATGGCCAAGAGGGAACAAAACACTTTCGTATGATTGCTAAGAGGGAACATAACACTTTCGTATGATGGCTGAAAGTAAACATAACACTTTCGTATGATTGCAAAGAGGGGACAAAACACTTTCGTATTATGGCCAAGAGGGAACAAAGCATTCATATTATGGCTGAAAGGGAACAAAACACTTTCGTATTATGACTGAAAGGGAACAAAACACTTTCGTATTATGGCTGAAAGGGAACATAACACTTCGTTTGATGACTGAAAGGGAACAAAACACTTTCGTATGATGGCCAAGAGGGAACATAATACTTATGTATTACGGCTGAATGGGAACAAAACACTTCGTATGATGGCAAAGAGGGGACAAAACCCAATGAAAAGTATTAACATGAGATGATTGAAAAACGTGTCTTGGTATCTAAGTTTTGCAAACATCATTTATGGATCATGCACAAGGATATATGTTTTTCAAATTCAGAAACCTTGCTCCTGGTAGGCTGAGAATATGACAGTGTAAGCTTAGAGCTAAATTCTGCAAGCCAATTTCCCCAACATTGACCGAAACGAATTGTAGGTAGATCGCGGGTGGTATTCGTATCGTAGCAGTTTCATTGGCATTGTCAAATAAGCGGCGGATTAATTTGCAGAACAGGTTTCCAAACGAAAAGTCGGATGTCAGATGGGTTTATGATAAGTGAATTTAATCAAATATTTAAACTAAAGCCATGTTAATACATGTTTATGTAAGGAAATCTTTGGCTGAAAGCATTTCCTTGTTCCTTCAAATAGTTCCTTGCCTTTAGTTGCACATTATTTAGATTACAAAATACAACTTTCCGACATTTCTCGAGCTATTTTTCAACTGTGTTATGGTGACTGTAGAAAGAAAACATTGACACAAATGTTTGCATTCTTTGTCTTGCCTCTTCAAGACGTGCATGGTAGAAAATGATATGTTACATATTGCAAGTTACAAGTAACATGCCTTTTCATCCTGTCTCAGGGAACGAACTTTACGCTATCTCCACTAATCTGTACCCTGGGCTCAGAAGCTAGATTCGCTCGCGTGGCCCGACTTGGGATGTAGCCAATCAAATCATTTTCTCGCCACCTTCTCGATAAAATTTGAACGAGAAAATGATTTGATTGGCTATATCCCAAGTCGGTAGCTTCTAAGCCCAGGGTACAGATTAGTGGAGATAGCGTAACGTTCGTTCCCTGAGACAGGATGATGCCTTTTATGCATACATCTCCTTTTTTTCAACAATCTTTCTTCTTCATTTAGGGCGCGAATATGGAGAACGCTATCGAATGAACGAGTTCCATTACTACGGAGAGAAAAGCGAAATACGAGTGAACTTTCGTCATCTTGTGGAGGAAATGGAGACTGTTTATAATTTCTCAGATGAGAATGTTGAAATTCTGTATGGAGATGAACCCGATCTTTTTGATTTTTAATCTTCAAAGCTAACATATATACTTATATGGCAATGTTGACACGTCTTATGTGATATGTTAGTGCAAGCTTGCATAGGAACTTGCCACCTGAAGTATAGCCCTGTCTTATCGCTTATACAATCTCATCAAAATCAGATCAAACATAACATTCGTACCTCGATGCGTTTCCTTTCTGATCCAGGTGGCAGCTAACAACAGGGAAAGATGGGTCGATTCCCAGTCGTTATAAGGATAGAACAATGTTGGAACTGTCGCTGCACTGTGGCTGCCGGGTGCCATTGACACTCAAAGAATTTCCAATGCACAATGTATTGCGGACAATAATCAAGTATAAATAATTCCCTGTCTAAGGACGGGGCTGCTGTACATATGGTTTTTTTTTTCAGTTTCCGCGGCCGCTGCCTCGTTCGCCGCACTCATTACTGACCTTAACTTTTTTCCACTATGCTTTCAAAAACTTTTATTCATCATAACTTTCTGCTTATAGCTCGGGGGAACGATGTTGACCTGTTCCTTTTCAAGTTCAAAGGTCAAGGTCAGGAGTATTAAAATCACTGAAAAATTCCTTGTAAATATTATTACTTAAAAAGTTTGATTGTTATGAAACTCTAATTTAGTGTTTGTTATCTTTGGAAAAGTACAACATTTGAAAAGGTTTGGGTATGAACTGTAAAAGGTCAAGGTCACAGCAAGCTTTAAGGTCACAACTTTAGCATGTATTGAGAAATGATTTTACATGATAATTTCTTCACTACGTTACGCAGATTGCACGCGTAGCGTAGTGTAGCAGATAGATCTTATTTTGATAAGATATATAACCCATTCAAGTCCTTGTTATAGTCTAGATCACTGCAGTTGAAGTGGGGTCCTTTAAATGTTAATGCTAAAAGCTGCATTAAAGATATATTTTCATTTCAGACACTAAGATATAGTCTACACGATGAATCTACAGTGTGTGTTAGACAGCAACTGATGAAGCAGTTAATGAACTTGTCTAAGTAAACATAGCCTCAATATTACCCGTTTTACTACGATATTGAGTCTAGAGAGGTCTAGTAGAGGGTCGCCTCAGCCGACCTTTCTGCGACCTATGACCCACCAACGTTATACCTGCGAAGGCAAACTTTTGTGGTTTGGTAGGATGGGTAAGATTGGTCAATTCGATACATGGGCTGATGCGACCCCCTACTAGGCCTTTCTTGACTCAATACCGGAGTGAAACAGGTAATATTGAGACTAGGTTTACTTAGACTGTTATTGCTATGTTATGCTACGACATGGAAGACCTTTAACAGAATAATCCCTTAATCGGTTATCATTTCGAATGTTTGTAAAATATACGATTATCAGGGGTATTTCAGGTGAAGGACATTGTATATAAGCAAAATATCTGTAAATCTGTGTAATTCGTAAATACGGATATTTACGGAAAGTATATGTAATAAATAAAGGTTATCGTGCCAAATATCCGTTGGCTTTATGATGCCGAGAACACTTTCTATTGCATGATAAATGTTATTTCTGTTATTCAGTAAAGACACGTATTTACTAACAGTTATTGGCATTGAAAGCCCAAAATTATTTAAGTACTAACTTATTACTTAAAGGGGAAGTAGCACGTTTTTGGAAAAATTTATATTTTCAGTTTTCACTGATAATTGTAAATAAATGCTGAATGTATTGTTTTGAAAGTGTCATAACACAAGCCAGTCTTCCATAATCAAAAATAAAATTTTAGAGATTCACATAAAGTCCATTGGCGGCCATTTTTGTGCGAACACCTTTAATTCATTTTGTGTAGCAAAAAGAAATCGCTTGGTCGAACTTTTCATTATATATTTAATTTGTTACTGCTTTATTTTATTTAGATACACTGTCTTGAAATGGAACAATTTATTTACATTTTCCTGACACCACCTTATATTCCTCGTTAAACGTGCTCCTGCCCCTTTAACTTACTTGAATAATAATTTTTTATCAATAATAAATCATCGATGTTCAAAATACATGTATGTCTTAAATTTCACAAGAAATGCAATAACATGTTTTTTCATGTAATTATATGTTAATTTCCATTTCAGTAAATACATTTACTCCCCAGTGTGAAACAGTAATTATTCGTATATACCCATCCTTTCCCCACAGAGGCAGGTCAAGTCATGAAATATTTTACAACCCTCTGTTCTATTAAGCCGACTTTGTGGGCTGAAATGAGAGACGCCTGATTGGTGGCATTGTAAAATCAGCGACGCTGTTCTAAAATCATCATTTTGGCTACTGAATCATGGCAAAGGCATTGTGATATGAACCACCCTTTCTATGCGAGAAGCGTTCTCATTTGCTAAATAAATTCAAATGGATTGTGGTGCAAATTTTGTCCGCCAGGGGAAACTACCGGAACCCACGGATTTGGTATTATTATAACTTTATCTACCATTCATAAAACAAAGCTTCTATTCAGTATCATCGTGAAATGTTCTGCCTCCATAGTCTTGATTGTAAATATGTGGGGCGGGATAGCGCAGTGGTTATATTTAGCGCGTTCGGCTTCCGTCAGGGGCTCGGCAACTTTGTCTGCAGTAGAGAACTAACACGTTCAGTAACACGTTGTTCGCGGCGGGTATCCTTCTTTTAACATTGCGTGTTCGCGAGCGCTCGCGAACATCCCGGGAAATTTCGTGTTACTGAACGCAAGGCAGGTTTGGGTGCAATGCTTCACTGAATTTCAGCGCAGTACCACCCATGGTTGCTAGTTCGATCCGATGCTCGCAGGTTTCACCGCAATGCATCTTCCTGCAATAATACTAGCAGCCGCGATATAAGTGAAATAATCTTGAAAGCGGCGATAAACCGCACATCACCTCACCTCACCGCAAATAATAAAAATAAAGAATGCTTATATAGCGCTAACTTCCATACTGAAGTATGCTCAAAGCGAGAACAAAGTTGACGAGGGGCTCCGTCAGCTCAATTCTCCGAATTGAATAAACCTCTGTTGTTCTGTTATTTATAATTGTATGATGAATTAAACCAGACTTATACACAATTCACCAACGGTTGAAAACACAACACTTAGTGTTTGGACGATAAACCTAATTAAACATAGAAACAGAACGTCAAAATCTTCATAAATTTAACATATGAAGTGTGTTTGTTACATTCACGTTAACATTGAAACACAAATGTGAAACTTTGATCATGAGCACAAAACTTGATGTTTACATGCTAAACTGACAATACATAAACAAACCATCATATAAAGTTCGTTAAATTAATTGAACAAAGACTTACTATTTTCAATTTTCCTTTGCCATTGTTTCGAATCTATAATATCATCCTTATGGTGTTTATTGCACCTAAATCAAGTGTAGAGGACGTATAACCACACTGTGAAGAGCTCATCAATGCTTAATTCATTATGAAGAATAAATACTAGTGTCGAAGCCATTGTTTCGAATCTGGTTTTACCTCCTTACAACGTTTTTGCACCTAAATCCAGTGTAGAGAACGTATAACCACACTGTGAAGAGCTCATCAATACTTGATACATTATGAAGAATAAATACTCGTGTCGATGTGATGTATGCTCGTCACCAGATGATCTGTGTGTTCAACCTCAGAGAAAACATCGAAACTCTAAACACTCTATCTATCAAACGTGAACCAGAAAAGAATGGATTTACGACAAGAGAAGTAAAACACCGACCCAATAATCGATGTAAAATTCATGGATCATTATATGAATTATAAAATATTTGTTTCAGATACTAGTACCTGCTATTTAGAATATAACAAAATATAACATTGTTTGATTGAGAAGATAAATAGTTGCGTTTGTAAAATTTCCGGGATTCATTGTTATTCAACACCCGCAAATTTAGTTTAAAACCGACGGCGGTAGCAAATTCATTAGAAATAGAAATTAGAATATTGGGAGAACAATTTAATGTTGAGGTGGACCAAATAATGTATCCTTTCGCGGTGATTTGCCTTAGCCAATTTGTGGGTGTTCATTGCCATTTAACACTAGGAAATCCTTCAAATCAACCAATCAGAAACGAGTATTTACCGAAATCAAGTTACAATTAGCAATATCACAAATTCTCGACTTTTAAGGTTCGAATCACAAATCGCTTTCAACCTAAGGGTCACTGAATAACTGGACTAAAAAACTTTTCAATTTTTTTTTCAATAATTTAATTATTATGACCATGACATTCGTCAAAGATTGTACGTGGGCCAAAGGCGTTTCTACTGAATGAAAGACTGATTGATTGAAAGATGTCCAATAGTATTTATTACACTCTAGATAAAGACAATATTATCTTCTTTCCTCGGAATTGTCATGTTAGATACATATACACCACGTGGTGCGGTTATCGGGTCAATATTTCAACCGTAAACGGTCTTATGGTATATTATTATGTACGTAAGAAGTTGTTGTGACCTAGCTCATGGTCTATAAGATAAACAACTTCTATTCATAATGATGATTAATTATACAGAACACGTGACACGACCGTGTAGTCGTTTGACGTCAAGTTAATCTGGTGCATGACTTCATTTAAAAAAATACTACCGCAATGGCATTAGGTCGAAGAAATAACAAATGTAAGTAAGGATTTCAACATTCTTTCCCATCAGAGGTAGATCAAGTCATAAAAGGTTGATACTATCTCTGTTTTAATAAGACCAAATCAGTGTGTTCCGGAAAAGTTTCCTCGGGCGGACAAAATTTGCACCACAATCCATTTGTATTTGTTTAGCAAATGACAACGCTTGTCGCATGGAAAGGGTGGTTCATATCACAATGCCTTTGCAAAAATTCAGTAGGCAGTATGAAGATTTTAGAACAGTGATTGCACAACTAACTTTGATTTTCTCCAATCAGGCTCTAGCATTCTAGCCTTCAAACTCGGCGTAATAGAACATAGGCTGTATACATCAACATTTCATGACTTGATCTGCCTTTGTGAGGAGAGAATGAGATTTCAAAGACTTGAAACCAAATATCAAAACTCCATGTATACGGCAACATTTCCCTGAAATAAGATCTAAATCTTCGTGACTCATAGCCAATATCTGTGGTCAGAAAATAGGTGATCTTATGAGGTTGATGTTTTAGGTATAACATTATGGATCAAATGAATTTCAAAAGAGCGAAAGTCGTTGTATTTGAAAAGTCAGTGTGTGATAACAAATCACTTCGTTTCATGTTATCTTTTAAAGCTTATAAGAGCAACGAATATCACCTCGTTTTTTTTCAACATTTCATATTAATATTGACATTTGATGATTTAATCATATTAGAGATTAAAACCCTTCTTTAATTCACTTAATTCATCTTAATTGGATTTAATTTTCAACTGTATAGCCTTAAGAGGAGATTTGCTTGAAATATCGCCTACAGATATTTAAGTGAAACATTTTTTTTAAGGATTTTATACGTATTATGAAGCCTTTACGATGATTTTCAAATAAAGCAATTCACATATTCACCCACTGATACCATTTACATGACAACACATAGCTTTAAATGAAAAGGCGGTTAACACTTTTTTGTAAAAACCAATTTCACGGAAACCATAAACACATGTTAATACAGCCATCCAACTTTCAACTTAAATTTTGATTAATTTACAAAATTACTTTTGACTAATTGACGCTCTTTTTAGTCCGGTTTTCGATCATAATCACGACCGTATACCATAATAAGTCGCTATCATTAAAGGGGCAGTAGCACGTTTTTAGGGGGAATATAAGGTGATGTCAGGAAAATGAAAATTAATGGTTCCAAATGAAAGACAATGTATTTAAACTAAATGGAGCAGTAATAATTCAAATATATAACGTAAGGTTCAGCCATGCGATTCCTTTTTCTTACAAAAATGAAATAAAGGTGTTCACAAAAAAATGACCGCCAATGGAATTTATGTAAATCCTCATACTTTGTCCTCTGACTATGTGTGATTGGCTTGTGTAATGTGATTGTTGACACTGTCAATATAATACATAAGGCATTTACTTACAATTATAAGTGCAATTTTTAAAATATAAAATTATCAAAAAACGTGCTACTGCCCCTTTAACAGACTACCATTTTAACTCTTCATTTCAGCAACATCAGTATTCTCGTTAAATGTTGACCTTTTTATGAAGTTTGGCTCCAAAAGCTCACAGAATGTCCCTTTTAAGGGACAGTAGCACGTTTTAAGGGGGAATGTAAGGTGATGTCAGGAAACTGAAAAATTAATGGTTCCATTGAAAAACAATGTATTGAAACTAAATGGAGGATTAATAATTCAAATATAAAATCTAAAGTTTAGCCATGCGATTCCTTTTTCTTACACAAAATGAATTAAAGGTGTTCACACAAAATAGCCGCCAATGGATTTTATGTGAAACTTCATACTTTGTCCTCTGACTATGGCTGATTGGCTTGTGTCATGAGATTTTTGACACTTTCGAAACAATACATTTAGCATTAACGTACAATTATCAGTGAAAATTTTAAAATATAAAATAATAAAAAAACGTGCTACTGCCCCTTTAAAGCAACATTCATCAAGTGCTCACATTTACGAACAAAATTCAAGAAACAAAAAATGCTAAAAAATGCCGCCTCTTTAAGTGATCATGACGTCATGCTACAATCAATCAAAGTAAACACCGAATCTGTTAACCTCAACGATTGAAAATGTCAAACACTCGCTGTTCAACCATAATCGCTTAGTGTTAGTTTGACAACATGTACCATTGCAATCTCGTAAATAAGTCTACCTTCACCCAAATTTCTTATCTGAAGTCATTTAACACAACATGTGACGGCTCAATCTCGCCGCGTCACGTCACTTCACGTCAATGACGTTATTTATGACCTTGGAGTTGAGACAGAAATAGCGCTTAGCTTGGGGTAATCAATATTTGCCGAATGATACTCCTTTAGATTAATCAAGTCAATTAGTGACTTTAAACTCTGGACTCCGAAAAATTAACATTCTTTTAATTTTCTATACAATTACGCATTTGTCATGAGTTTACTATGCCTTAAAGGGGCAGATGCACGTTTGAAGTCTGGAAAATGAAATAAATGGTTCCAATTGAAGGACAATGTATTTAAACTGAGGCAGTAATAAATCAAATATATGATGTTAAGTTCATCCATGCGATTCATTTTTCTTACACAAAATGAATCAAAGGTGTTCACACAAAAATGGCCGCCAAGGGATCTATGTGAATCTTTATATTTGTTCTGACTATGGATTATTTGTTTGTGTAATGAGATGCTTGACAATACACAAATTATATATTCAGCATTAACGTATAATTATCAGTGAAAATGTAAAATTTACAAAAAAGTTTGCTAATGGCCCTTTAAATTGGTTATCTGAAAACGCATTCTTGAATGAAATATACATTGAAATTTAAAAAAGCACGGCGTGTTACTACTGTATGTTGGAGAATCTTGTTGAAAACCAGGTCTTTCTACATTTTTGACATGCTTGAGCCTCAAATGGGAATGTGTATAATTAACTTTTTACGTGATTACACCTACAACCCCTTCTTTTTTCAAATATATTATATTTAGGACACCTGAGTGAGGTTACATCAAAGTTTAAATGGAGCAAATTTAAAAAAAAACCAAACTTTTAAAGTAAAGTTTTTTTTGTCCAAAGTCAATAAGGAATAAATTGAAATCATTCCAACAAATACATTTTGTTTCGCGAACCATGTAAAGTAACTTTGTAACTTTGTCACTCAACTTGTACTGAATATAAATATATTGATTTTGTTATCGTAAGATAAATCTAAATACCAAAGATTTTTTATGACAAATGAAAATACTGGATATCAATTCCCTTCGTAAAAAATGTTTATGTAATAAAAAAGGAAACATTTGGAAGTATCATTATGTTCTATTATTATTTCGACCCACAAAAGGCAAAAAATACCAAAAGCGATGCCAAAG
The DNA here is from genome assembly GCA_916613615.1 of Steromphala cineraria. Classification (NCBI taxonomy): domain Eukaryota; kingdom Metazoa; phylum Mollusca; class Gastropoda; order Trochida; family Trochidae; genus Steromphala; species Steromphala cineraria. The sequence continues at coordinate 27,086,414 of OU744722.1, read as the reverse complement.
TTGATCAAAAGCAGAAATGAAATTTACAAGGATAGACACGTCTGAACATTCACCATCATCGCCTTTAATCTTTTGTAGGTCCTCATTTTTCAAATAATCTTGCCTTTGGTCGCAGTCATTTCAGACAAGAGTAAGGGATCCACGTGCTTGGTACCGTGGTGTAAAAACCGCAACTCTCTGTTACAAGGTTTAGTCGTCAAAACGTCTCCATTCTTATACATTTAAATCATCAACTCGTATTTTCAAAATTCTTTCCATTCAATCCATTCGATGTTATATTCAATAGCTTCAGTAATCAGCCTATGAGCTTAAACGCATTTGATACGATAACATAACCTAACCGATTGTAAATCATCAACTCGTATTTTCAAAATTCTTCCATTCAATCCATTCGATGGTAAATTTAATCGCTTCAATAATCAGCCTATGAACTTAAACGCATTTGATGTGAGAAAATAACCTAAGCGATTCTATTTCTAAGTTATAAAATAATTTGTACCATGCTGTCAAATAATTAAGGCCTCGTTTTCTGAGTGATACAACTGTAGATCACACAGTTTTCAAACTGATATCTGAAAATCCGATTGCCTGTAAACATGTTAAACCTTCGCATTGCGAGCAACAACTCTTTCTGCTGCAACCTTTAATCGTCTACAGATCTTCATACCGCGAATAGATGCGTTACATGTAAGACTGATTTCAAAGAGACGAAAGTATCCAACTGATCGCAAACACATTGCAACATTGCAACAGGACGGTAACACATGCTCGACATGAGAACAACTTTAAACTGTTTGCTGTTGGGTTAGACAGTCGTGTAGACATGTGTTTGTTGACATGACGAATCTCCGATCTCTTGAACAAGCCAACTTAAACGTACAATTTATAATTACGCCGTTTCTCCGTTTCCCATTGAAAACACTGGCGATTTAAAAACATCGTCTTTTGCTATTTGGTTTACTATGACAAATGATCACTTTAATGTAAAGGGAAAACTACCATTGGTTCTGCTGTTACATGACTATTACTACCATTTCTACTACTACTGCTGTCACTGTTACTGCTGCTACTACTACTACTACTACTACTACTACTTCTACTATACTACTACTCCTACTACTACTACTACTACTACTAATACTACTACTACTGCTACGACAATAACTACTACCATAAATACCACTTTTACTGCTGCCACTGTTACTACTACTGTTTTTACTACTACTACTACAACTACTTCATCTTCGACAATAATTACTTCTACTACTTCGACAATAACTACTAACATAAATACAACCACAACAACAACATCATCATCAACAACAACAACTATTACTACTACTACGTCTCCTGTCACTAAATTTACGACGAGGGAAATAACAAAATGGTATACACATTATTTGCTCAATTTACACAAATTATAAAAAAGATGATTTGTAAAAAAGTGATCTGGCCAGTCAGAGAAGATATTTGTGTGTAAAAACAACAGTGTAAGGATGTGTTTAATCGCGTTTTTAAACCCAAAGCTCCCACGTACACTAAGGCATCAGCAAACCCATGCTTAATGCCCCGGAGAGAAGATCGCAGGAGTAATAAGGTGACCATGACAGATATTAGGTACAATCTTAGCATTTGAGAGACTGGTTAACAGAACCGTAAGTTTGTGGTTAGATATTTGCCTCTCTCCCCTCTCTTTCCTCCCCTGTAAGTCTACAAGTTCGCCTGTTCCTTCTAATTGTCCTTTATCTCTGTCTTAAATATCCCTATCTCTCTCCCCTTCTCAGTGTTTGTGTGTTTCTGTCCCTCTGTCTGTCTGTCTGTCTGTGTCTGTCTGTCTGTCTGCCTGTTTGTCTGTCTGTCTGTCTGTGTCTCTGTCTGTCTTGTCTGTCTGTCTGTGTCTCTATCTGTCTGTATGTGTGTCTCTGTGTCTCTGCATGACCTCCTTATCTGTCAGTTTGTTTTCTTCCTTCAACTCACTCTGTCTCCCCCTAATAGCTCTGTCACCTTCTATGTCTCTTGTCTCTGTGTCTCTGTGTCTCTGTGACTGCCTCTTAATGTATTAAGTTTTTATATTTTATTTTATTCTTCGTTTCTCTATCGATTTTGTGGTGTTCCCTACTTTCTTTCCTTTTCATCATAATTTTTACTCAATGTGATTCCTGTTTTCTTTGTCTTGCCTTCTTTCCATTTTTCTTTCTCTCCAATTTCCCAATTCTCTTTTCTCTCACTCGTCCTTAAGAGACGTTAAGTACACGTTAATCTTTCACAGGAGTTTGACAGTGTCACGATAAACACCCCAAGTAACCCCGTGCTTTCTTTCAACCCAGAACACCGCCTGTTATTTGTCAATTGTAAATTTACATGAGAATTAAACCAAGCGTTCATTGGCCACAAGTAGTTCAAATGGACGGAGCCTTCTTCAAACAGCTAGCGACAGTAACAGAAGAGGGTCCAAACTTGGGCCTAGGTTTACAGGGGACAGTCCAAATGTGGATCAAGCGTTCGACAGTGGACATTGTCAATTTGGGATAAAGCCTCCGTTCGATGTGGCAGGCGGAATAAGTCATAAGTGAAAAAAGGGACTTTTTAAACGAGGAAATACTTTCACTTAAAAGGAACAAGTTTAAGCGAGGAATAAGACATTGGCGAAAAGAGAAACTTTCAAACAAGGACAAATTTCACTTACAGGGAACCATTTTAAGCGGTGAATGAGCCTTTAGTGAAAGAGGGGCTTTCAAATAAGGACAATTTCATCCTGAGAAGGGGCCTTTCAAGCTGGGAATTATCCTTAAGTGAAAAGAGGACATTCTGGATGAGGAATTAAACTTCAATGTTCAGAATACGATTCAAAAGGCATGGAATTTGTGTTGAAACCGTAATATGTTAATGTGTTGGAATCGTAACTAGGAAACAGTTTTCAAAGGTGGAATTGACGAAATTGGAACAAATATCCCAAAGGAAAGTCAAATCAGTTAAGTTTTCACATAGGACAGAGTAAAGGGAAGAATAAGCTTTCAGTTAACTAAGGACAAAGTGAACAGAGGGCGATTTTAGGACAGAAACGAAAGAATATAAGCCTTGACTTAACTAAGGACAGAGAAAGTGTCGAAAGGAATAAGAAGGACAAAAGCACTGTTATAAGGGATAAACTTTCAGGTTATTAAGTACGAAAGAAGTGTCAATAGGAATAAGCATTCACTTAACTAAGGACAGAGGAAGTGTCAATAGGAATAAGCCTTCACTTAATTAAGGACAGAGTCAGTGTTGATAGGAATAAGCCTTCACTTAAGTAAGGACAGAGGCAGTGTCAATAGGAATAAACCTTCACTTAACCAAGAACGTCCGGTGCTCTTGAAGTCTCGAGATGAAAGCACATTGTGTATACCTCATCCTTACCCTCGGGGTTTTCTTGCACTACCCCCAGGTTGAGGGGTGCAACCCTGGGGGCCCCCCTCCCAGCATGGCGGAGAAGATAGAGTTTGCAATGCTTGTGGTACAGGGGACGGTGGTTGCTAACTACTCGCTTCCTAATCCACTGCTGCCGGGCCAGTATGTTGCCGAGGTACGGGTACAGTGCATTCTGAAGGATTCCGGGACACGGGTACCAGAGAAGCTGAACGTTACTAATGGGGGTACGTATAATGTTTTATCATGTTTTGTCTTCTCTTCATATATGGTGTCATATCGTAAAATACTTAGACATATCTGATGACATTGTGTCATATCTGATGATTTTTTGTCATATCTGATGACACTGTGTCATATCTGATGATATTTTGTCATATCTGATGATATTTTGTCATATCGTATGCCATTGTGTTATATCTGATGATATTTTGTCATATCGTATGCCATTGTGTTATATCTAATGATATTTTGTCATATCGTATGCCATTGTGTTATATCTAATGATATTTCGTAATACATTATGATATGTTGTTATATATTAGGAACGCGTAGCATACTTTGCGATGTTTTGTCATATCCTCGGATAATTTGTCATATCTTATGCTATTGTGTTATATCTAAAGATATTTTGTAATACAATATGATATGTTGTTATATATTAGGAACGCGTGGCATACTTTGCGATATCATGTCATATCCTCTGATAATTAGTCATATCATCGGCTACATTGTCAGTAAATCGGTTTTTAAGAGGGTAGCTGATATCTGGTCAAATTATCATTTTCCTTCTATTTGTTCATGAAAGGCTGCTCTACATGGTCGTGTAAGTTAACCTCGAACCTAAACGCACCAATTGCCTTGTCGGTGATTGGTTGAAGTTAAAAGCTCACCAACACAACCCTATCGATCATTGCTCATATCAGAAATGCAGAGAGGTACGACCTCTGGGTGAAAAATTCTTATATAACCCCGAGGTTATCGACAAACGTCGAGTACATGTGGACTTAACGTATGACGTAAGGAACTTTGAATTAAACATACCTCCAACTGCATAGAAAATGCAATACGTTCGACATAATATTGTTTCTCCACAGTACATGATCAATAATATCATAAAAGAATAATTAGAACACTGTCGTTATTTGAATTTTCCTTACATAATATTGTATTTTATGTTGAAGTAATATATTGAAAAAAACAAATAACCACTTTTATTTTGTCAGTTCTTTGTTTGGTGTGTTATTCACAAACATGACATAATATTGTTTCGCCACAGTACATGATCATCATTCTATCATATAAGAATTATTAGAGCACTGTCGTTGTTTGAATTTTCCTATTTTCCTATTTTAAAATTGTATTTTATGTTGAAGTACTATATTTAAAAAAACAAATAACCACTTTTATTTAAGCAGTTCCTTGTTTGGTGTTTTATTCACAACATGAACACCATTTTAAGAACATTACTTAAATAAATTCAACATTTGAAACATTTACGTTGGCAACAACATTTATCATTTAAAGCAGTTGTTGAAACCGGTAAGCACAGGTGTTAAATATTGTTTTACTTACAATATAAGATGCCTTATCTAAGGACATTTAACTGAATGTCTTAGTACAGTATCATGTAAAGTTATATTTTACTGACAGTAAATCAGTCAAACAATTCTGAAGATCATTTATATAAAAAAGAAATTCCATTGGCAGTGTCAGAATGATGAATCACCTCGGAGAAAGGTTCGTTACTATCTTTATCTGTTCCAACCTTGAAACGTTAGTATGTAAGCTATATAAAGTGTATTAATTCTATCCGCTTATATAAAGTCAGTATCTAGGCTACCACGTGAATGTTAATAACCTACATAGCATTGTTACTAAAATTACGCGTTGTAGGTAAAAGTTTTTATACCCAGTTGTAAAGCTCGAGAGGATAATATATTTATGTTATACAGCTAAATCAACAGCAATAAATATCTATTTGTCAATTTCAATAAAAACATATTTTTTCGTTCTAAGGTTACACGACTTTCAACTTACCAGTCTACGAAGTTGAATTTTTTTCATTTACGAGGGGTGACTTTAAAGGGGCAGTAGCACGTTTTTAGGAAATTAAGGTGATGTCAGGAAAATGAAAACTAATGGTTCCAATTGAAAGACAATGTATTTGAACTAAATGCAGCGGTGATAATTCAAATATAAAAGTTTAGCCATGCGATTCCCTTTTCTTACACAAAATGAATTAAAAGTGTTCACACAAAATAGCCGCCAATGGATTTTATGTGAAACTTCATACTTTGTCCTCTGACTATGGCTGATTGGCTTGTGTCATGAGATTTTTGACACTTTCGCAACAATACATTTAGCATTAACGTACAATTATCAGTGAAAAATTTAAAATATAAAATAACCAAAAAACGTGCTACTGCCCCTTTAACGAACTAAATTCAACTAAGTCTATCATATGTAAAAACAAATTATCCAAAAATTACGGATCCTCGGAAATTTGTTGTGCATCCTAAATCTTACCTCATAAACCAAAACGTTATGATTATGAACAACATATATTTCGGCTATTAGACTAAAACCATGCCATCAGTATTTACTATATGATGAAAAACTAATTTAGAAACAAACTAAGAGTTTATCCGACGTGAAATGAATATATTCATGAGAGATGTAAATAACTTTTACCACATTTCTCTCCTTTAAAATCAAAATAGAGGGGAGGGTCAAAATGTTGGCATTTCAATAAACCAATCAGCGTTTACCGCGACATGGATGTTTGTGTTTTGTATTCTATGGCTCCAAACATCTAATTTGTCGATCTTGTTTGGCTTGAACCAATGTCTAATCGATGTCACGTGTAGGACCATTCGGTTTGGTGTAGTAGTTTGGTGACACTGTTTACTATTTTCTAAGAACACAAATTCCTTTTCCCACTTAACGATTTTAATGATAACATTTACCGTTTTTTTTAAAACGAGATAAAATGTATTGTTAATGTAATGACTCTAATTCATGACACTCTCGGAATATGTTAAAAATTCGTGCTTTCTTCAATTCTCATCAAAATTCCATTTTCTGTGAACTTCCCGCCATTAGAATTATATACCAATTTAGTAGCATATATTATATATTTTTGGATAATGTGTTTTAATAACTTTATTTATTTTTTAGATTCTATCGGGACACTAGATAAGGATTTGATTTTTCTTGATGGTATTTCTTAAATTAAACATAACTAACTAACTAACTAACTTACATACATTACTTTCACAATACACATATTATAATATTTGATTTTTATTCAATTACAGAGCACTATTATCTAATATAAAAATTAATAAATAATCACACAAAATGTTGTAAAAACTAATATTGTAACTACAGAGTATGAACTTGCGATGCTAAAATGCGGTCAATAGTCATACAAAATAAAAATAAAAAACCAAATGATTTCAAACAAATATTCATATATTGAAAATGCAAATGATAAACATACAATGCTAAAATCAATTAATAAGTCAACAAATTAATTATTAAAATTAAATTAAATTAAATAAAAAAACACAACAAATGATCATATAATATATTAGTACATGTTATTGATAAATACAATATAATGATGTATTCATAGACAATGATAAACTCGTTCATTAAGTCAAACCCAAATCCAAAAATTACTACAACTGATGTTTACAAACATACATACTGATATTGTCAATAAATGTAATGAACTTACAAAGCTCAGATATATGTTATTAGTCAACCAAAACCCGAAAATGATTGTGAAAAAAACCTATATATAAATAATGTAGTTTGATATAATGCTATAAATCTAAAATCGTTTGTTAAGTCAACTCAAATCAACAATTAACAGCGGATGTCTACAAAAATACATACTAATATTATCAATAACGGTACTGAACTTACTATGCTGAGATATATTTAATTAGTCAACCAAAACTCTGAGGTCAGGGAGGTCAAATGCCCAGCGTGTTGGTCGATGTCACCATGTACTACAATAGGATCAGTGTTGCTCGACCGTTTTTGTTTGTAGGTGTTAAACAGCCTGTTCCACAACTGTTGAGCTTTTCTCAGGCGATTTCTCACGCTCTCTGTTTTACAGACGGCATGTCAAAAGTGTTAAAACACATCAAAACAATAAAATACAGTTCTCCCAAAATTCTGTTTCTTTAATTGCATATTATACTAATGCATATATGTATGTATATGTTGACATGGTGCATGTGTATCTGTTGCTTAGTGGCTATATGTATATGTATATGTATATGTATATGTATATGTATTATTTATTATGTATATGTATATGTATATGAATATGAATATGTATATGTATATGTATATGTATATGTATATGTATATGTATATGTATATGTATTATTTATTATGTATATGTATATGTATATGTATATGTATATGTATATGTATATGTATATGTATATGTATGTGTATATGTATATGTATATGTATATGTACAGTATATGTATGTAATGTATATGTATATGTATATGTAATGTATATGTATAAGTATGTATAAGTACAAATATGCACAAGTATTATATGTATGTATATGTTGATATGTGTACATGTGTATCTGTTGCTAAGTGACATTTTATGTATATTTATACTTGTTTGTATATGAATATGTATATGTATGTTAAGACTTTGTCTGACTAAAGTGACGGGTTTTTACCAGAAGTATTTCGTACCAAGTAGAAGCTTTAAAGTTATGTTGTTATCTACCATATTTGTAATGCTTAGGCATTTAGTTATGAATTGACAATAATATGCACATGTATAATGTTACATCATTAAACACCTACTATGTGGGTCTCTCGATTCGCATAGTCATATCATTAAGCTCGTCGTTAAAGTCAAAGTTGTACATAAATACTTCGATAAATTGGTTTGGACTGAGAACATATATGAATATATATATCATATGAACATATATCAAAACTTATAATTAATAACTACACACCTAAATGACGTTAATATTGATAAAGTTAGTTTAAAAAAAGAAAAACAAAAGCTTAAAAAAAATTAATCTGAGTCTATCTTATGATTTTTAAAACGGTCTCTACAAACGACTTCAATCGGGTATCTTTAATTCGACCATAATCGAAAATCGTAACGCATGATTTTATTTGAGTTGTCTTTACATTGGTAGGATGTAAAACAGAATGATAAACACCTCAATGTGTAAAGGAGAACAAGATAGCTGTCAAAGATAAATATTGTTAATCTGTTAAATGTCCATCATCTATAGATCATTGACAAACATGCTTGTCACAAAACAGCTATTCTTGTTAGTTTCTTGTAGCAAATTGCTTAATAAATAAACAGCTTGGTGTTAATTTTGGGAACGTTTCCGTGAATTGAGATTGTCGAGTGTCAAAATATGAACACTTAACTATTCTTTTGTTTGCCAGTTCTGGTCACCCGTTTTTCTTGTTTGAATATTTTCAATAAACACACAAGCAAAGAAACATGTTTTGTTATCAAACAGTTCTTTGGGTTCTTTTCCTTTGAGTAAACACTTTAAATCATTAAAATTCTCGTAGTAGTACTTTCAAGATCGTTTCTATCGTTGAAATCAAAGTTGCTACGGGACATAGGAAACAGGCTGTGGTTTCTAATTGATTGTACTCTGATTTACAGCATCTGTTTGTGTCAAGTTGTGTCAAGTTGTGTTAAGTTGTGTCAAGTTGTGTCAAGTTGTGTCAAATTGTTTTAAGTTACGTCTATTATAATAAGTTAAATTCAACACATTGAATAAAAATGTTACAATTAACAATTTACATTTAACTACAAAATAGTAAGTTAGACAAGTGTAACAGTTGTATTATTCTGGCAACGAAGCGCGAATAGGATGTATCGAGTTTTACATGCTTTAAATCCTGTTTTCTCAAGTGTTGTCATTATCCAGTGCAAGTTGTTCATACTCGTCAAAAATACATTTGCATATAGGAGCTTGCGGTATTATCAAACTACAAATTTTTAGCACTTTGAAATATTGATCTTATCAATCAATCTCTTGCAAATCAAATAAAAAGAAGAAGTTGATAACTGTTTGCCGTATACAGTAGTACAATAATGTCAATCCACTGAAGGGGCGTAGTGTTTGGTTCAAGGTAAACAAAGTTATCTCTATCAAAACGAAAATTTTAACAATGCATTTTTATACATTACTTTTTATCAGTTTTAATGGTTAATTTAACACGAATGTAACATGTCAAGTCTACTCGAATCCATTTCCTTACCTTAAAGGGGCAGTAGCACGTTTTTTGATCATTTTATATTTTAAATATTTCACTGATAATTGTAAGTTAATGCTAAATGTATTATTTTGACAGAGTCAACAATATCATTACACAAGTCAATCATCCAAAGTCAGAGGACAAAGTATGAAGATTAACATAAAATCCATTAGCGGCCATTTTTGTGTGAACACCTTTAATTCATTTTTTGTAAGAAAATGGAATCGCATGGCTAAACTTTACATTATATTTTTGAATTATTACTGCCTCAATTAATTTAAGGACATTGTCTTTCAATAGGAACCATTAATTATTATTTTCCTGACATCACCTTATATTCCCCCTAAAAACGTGCTACTGCCCCTTTAAAGGATAGTGTTCACACGAAATTGGCCATTATTAGTTTTTGCTTGGTCTTGGATGATTTGTCTGCGAATTCAGATAATCGGGTTGACCCTCTGACATCAATAAATTGGCGTAGACTAATATTTATTGGTATCATAACTTAAAAAAATACTATTGTCCAGGGTTTAGTCTGTTGTTAAAGAATTTCTGGAGAACAACTTCGTTTTGCAATAAGAGATTTGTACAGAACTCTTGTCGATCTTATGAATGCTACGTTTGAATGCTTTTTATAGTTTCAATTCCAAGGGATCTGATGTGATACAAAATTCAATCATTAGTAAACTTACGTACGTTATCAATCATTTCTTTGTATGCTGTACGGTTTTACTTCATATATCAATACGGAGCGGTATTTAGATAAGTTCTTGCTTGTTTGCCAATCCAATTCCTTTATTTTTAAAAAAATGTTAAAACCATATATTAATACGTTTATGTTTTCAGGTCCGAACCCAGGAAAGTGTTTTGGTGCCGACCTGGTGAATGGAAACTCTTACGTGTTGTTCCTTAGGGATCTAGATACACGGTAAGCTAGACTACCGGAAGTGATGTTAACGGACATTTCTTGAATGAAGTTATGATAACATGCAAAAATATATCATAACGGTAAATATTTTATGAAAGAAATGTTAATGCTTTTTCATGATATCATTATGTCATCTGTAAATTAAAAACACCAACCATTTATATAACAAAAGAAAAAGTTGAACAAAGAGAGTTTAAAAAAAAGAAAAGAAAAAAAGTTAACATTGAAAGAAGGTATTTTAGATAAAGGTGTAACTGAAAGGAATAAAGTTAAATATTTTGATTCGATTTATTACAGTTTGTATGTATCTTTCTCAACATAAATGACATTTAATGATCTTTATGATGTTCTGCATTGAGGAATGCTATCAACAAATTAAGATCATGCGTAACGTTTTTCTTCTAGTTTTCACTTACTTTAGCGGGTTCTGAAGAAATACTGTTCTTTCAATCATGTTGGTTATTGTGCTATTGTTGTAAGATGTGATTTTTTAGTTTACAATTATTAATCATTTCAGATATGAAGTTAACGCAAAGGAAATCATTGTCCAAGACGCTGCGGTGATAAGTAAGATCACATCTACCTGTGGGTTAAAGGTCACGAATGTATACCCGGCAGGTGAGTCAAAATGTTTATTTCATGACGTCGTTTATTTCTGGGAAACTTCCCTTTTCAAATTTAAGCGACATTATTATTTTAAGTGTCACGTATGTCAATTGTATAAGTTATGATGTACCAAGTCAAATATACAATATAAGTGATAAGTTTACCCCCGTGTCCTGAATCAAAAACTCAAAACAGTTTGAAAGGGGCAGTAGCACGTTTTATTGATAATTTTATATTTTAAAATTTTCACTGATAATTGTAAGTTAATGGTAAATGTATTATTCTAACATTGTCAAAAATCTCATGACACAAGCCATTCATCCATAGTCAGGGGACAAAGTATGAAGATTCACATAAAATCCATTGGCGGCCATTATGTGTAAACACCTTTAATTCATTTTGTGTAAGAAAAAGGAATCACATGGCTAACCTTTACGTTATATATTTGAATTATTACTGCTCCATTTAGTTCAAATACATTGTCTTTCAATTGGAACCATTTATTTTCATTTTCCTGACATCACCTTATACCCCCCCCCAAAAAAACCCCAGACGAACTACTGCCCCTTTAAGCTGCTCGCTGCGAAAAGCAAAGATTTTTTGGTACTATTTGCTTACTTATGGAGGGACTCGCTAAATAAGCTCGGACTCACAATATACTTTACATAGATAACGAATCCGTGAATTCAGCAGGTCATATTTGTCGATTTATCACTGAACATACAATGATATATATTTGTGTTCGTTAAATAAGTAAACACTGATGTGTGAACTTTTATTCAAAAACAGTGATCAGTTGTTTATATCTTAATTTAATATTTCTGATATTGAGGCAGCAAATAAAAAAGTCACAAAAAGTCGTGAAACATTGAAACAGAAGCTCAACATCATCTTCTCCATCTATTCAATATTTACATGGTCTTAGCCATTTGTTTAGAAAGTGTCGAATAAATATGCACTCAGTATACTTACACACGTTCCATTCGTAGAGGAAATAGTTTACATAGTTTAACGTACGTGTCTAACATCACTCCACATACCATGGCCGCGTTGCATCAGTGAGATTAGAACACTTTCTTGTAAGCGTGCATGTACTTTGAAGTGTTTATGTTCTTTCTAGACATGTGTATAAAATGGAAGTAGCTTAAAAAGTATCAAGCCTCTTCCACATGGACACAATTTACTTATATAAGCCATTTACTTACAACAGTTAATAAGCTCGCATAAGTAAAAGTAAATTTACATCATGTTCACATGTTGTTTTCGCCAGGTATAGGTAAACTTACAACTGTGATTAGAATGATAAATTTTTCTAGACAGTGATGCAAGAGTGTTATTAAATTATCTCTTATGTTGTCATAACTATTTCTTGAAATAATTACCTAAGCAAACATGAAATTCTGTTCACATGACCACAAATACTCCGGGAGTATTTTTACTTATAAGTAAATATACTTTTTCTAGACCTCTGGGGTGTATTTACTCCAGGAGTAAATGTACTCACGTAAGGAAATGCGTTCACATGCCACCCTAAGTAAATTTACTTTCATGAGCATGTTTACTCGCATAAACAATTAAAACAAATGTGCCCATGTGAAAGGGGCTTTAGTTACAGGCCGAAATAATCTAGACCGACCAAAACTGTATTGCCCTAAGTGGCACACTGTATGTTTCATACAATTATATTCGGCTTTTATACTCCTTGAAATTTAACATTTGCTGATATGTTAACTAAATCATATTTTCTCTAGAATATTACAGTAATTGAATGTCAAATTAAATGAGTTATAACAACATTTTCATATACGTTAACATGATCTATTAAAAACATAGATTTTTGCTAGAGTCCTAAAACCTTCAGTACATACTTTAACGATTTACGACCCCGCTGTACGACATGGACACGACCCCGCTGTGAAACGATCGTACGGCATGTCGTATATGTTACGACCACCTAGGAGGCCTTTGTGAAACGACAACCTGCCTCAAAAACCGACATTTTGACCCCAACGTTGCATAAATCCTTGGCAAATGTGTTCTTTTAGCAGTATGTGATGAGTAACGAATATTTGTTTAACGAGTCGAACTTAAACGAATACTATATCACATGATATTTGCACTAAGCGTCAAGGAAATGAAAAAACTTTTGTGAAGCAGCTGTGTATCTTTGGATGCTCTGAACGATCTAAAGATCTGTACCGAAAGGTCACTTAAAAAGATGTTTCTATCATATAGGAGGATCCGAGACAACAGCGAGTTCCAAATGCCCAAAGATAACCAACCGCCCGTGCCCTACGACGACGCCACCTGTGTCGACAAAGAGAACTAAACATCCACAAAAACGTAAGCCTTTTAACATGGAATCATTATCGTAATCACACAAAAATAAATATTAAAAACTTGTTATGCAGACTTTAATTATAACTTTGAATTGAACAATTTCATTGAAATAATTTGAAAAGAGGGTTTATTCATATATGTTACTACATCGTTGGAACGTGTACGCCTCGAAATCGTTACTCAAGGACGTGTATGAGATTCTCTGCGAGATAAATGTTTCTGTTTTGTCCGTTTGATGTAGGATGTTATTGAATAAATCGATTTTCAGATACATATATGAGAAAAGATGTTTCAGGCTGTAAAATTCACTTTCTTGAAAAAGGATTTCCAGGCGTACACGTTACTGCAATGTGTGTTAAGAGCTTAGAAAAATATAATTCTGATCAACAATCAACTAAATGTACACATAATTGTTCTATTGAATAACTTACGTCAAAGTTTGACATGTGAAATATGACATATAAACATAAACTTGTTCAAAGTAACAAATGATTAAAATGTCATGAATCCCTTCATTGAAAGACAACTTTTCTTTTTATTATTTTTTAGCAACGAAACCAATCCCGAAACAAGTCACAACGACGCCATTACCGACTACATCAAGAAGAATGACGTCAACGATGTCGACGTCAACTCTTGCAGACAAGGTTACCATCACCATGGAAACGCAAACAGAATTCCCAGGAGGAAGCGGTGCCAAGCAGAATATTGGATCGTATCTTGCATTGGTTATGTTCGTCATTGTGAATATTTTGATGTTTTAGAGAACATATCCTATCAAATCAAAACGGGTCTTTGATGAACTTTAAAATAACGCAATGGGATTATGTATTTTTAATTCCAGAATGAGAGATAAGAATTATGAACGAAAGAGTTAAAATCAACCCATTACATGCCGAAATATTGAAAAATATAAAAGAACACGACAAACCCGTCTCTCAAGTCCAATAAATGGTGTATAATATTATATTCTTGAAACCTAGATATTCCGCGGAAAATGCAAATGATGGCTGCTACAAAAGAATACCAAGTTGAACTACGGGCTGTTGGACTCATGGTGTTTTAAAGGGGTAGTAGCACGTTTTTTGATAATTTTATATTTTGAATTTGTCACTGATAATTGTAAGTTAATGTTAAATGTATCATTTTGACAGTGTCAAAAATATCGTTACACAAGACAATCATCCATTGTCAGGGGACAAATTAAGAAGATTCACATAAAATCCATTGGCGGCCATTTTATGTGAACACCTTTAATTCATTTTGTGTAAGAAAAAGGAATCGCATGGCTAAACTTTACGTTATATATTTGAATTATTACTGCTCCACTGGGTTTAAATACATTGTATTTCAATTAAAATCTTTAATTTTCATTTTCCTCACATCACCTTATATTCACCCTAAAAACGTGCTACTGCCCCTTTAAACCTAGATATTCCGCGGAAAATGCAAATGATGGCTGCTACCAATGGATACCAAGTTGAACTGCGGCCTGTTGTACTCATTGTGTTTTAAGCATTGTGACCTACATGTTTATTTATGGTTTTGGCAGTGAATGAAACCAATTACCAACACTACAGCTTCTGTTTTCTAAATGAAATGGCTCATTTCAAGTCATTTGTTAACTTCATTCACATATATTAGATGTTTTGAAATTTTGTTAAGGATTGATTTTCTTTCTTTATAAAAACTAAATCTTAAATGTTTGATGCATTGAAATCCCTATAATCATGAGGTAAAAATCGCTGTTTTAGTTTGTAATAACTTTTATTGTATTATTTATTATCCGTTTCAGTTAATGTAACATGTAACATGTATCAAAAGAAATACGATAAAACATAAATGTGATTGTTTCATTAACAACATTTGAAAGCATTTATCCGGAGCAATTCCACAGTCACGAAATGCTATGAAAGTTTGACGGCAGCTGGGAAATGTATGTTTCGTAATATTTTGTGAAAAGGTGATCTTAGTGTTTTATTACTTTTATGAACGTACACCAATAACATCAAAACCTATTTTGATAGAGAAAAATACTGGTTTTGGTAGAGACAATTTTATTTATTTTATCAACCTTTTGTGACGGAGTAATTAGTTATAAACGAACTGACAAGTTCTTATAAGTGGCAAATGTGCCGATATTACAGTTTACAGTTTTTGCAATTCATTTATGTAATTTATATAAAAAACGGTATCACTTAGACTCTGTTGGTATGCTCTTATTTTTACTTCAAGGCATTATAGCAAGTTTTTTTAGTGATTATTGATTGATCTCACCAAAAGCAAAACAATTATTGTTACCATTTGCAAGAAAATCGTTTGTAACCAATGAAAGGAGTATTTAAATGGCCGCATGAAGTTTTTGCTCGAACCGTGAAACCTTTTTCCAAAAGAACTGATCATCGAGTCAAGTAATCAACTGTTAAAACCTATTGATTAGATGAACTATTCTAAACTATGTTTAATTTAATTTACTGGTTAAATTTGTGCAAAGGATAAGAAATGATAAAGTCTTCAACGTATTACTTAATTGTTTCCTAATTCTTGATTCACTTCACTTACTTCGATTCAAACCATTAATGTATTGTGTACATATCATTTTTCCTTGATTTGTTCTACACGTGTCATCAACATTGTCTGTCTCTTGTTGTACATATCCTTCTTATATAAACTTTGACTACCCAAGTCAACTATGATAGTATATGTTTGTATCCTTGTGTTTTTTTTAATTCAAGTGATTTTGCCGTCAGTGTGAGACTTTTAGTTGTGAACTTGCAAAACAGAAGAAATAGTAAACATCTTAGGAATTATTCCTTAACAGTCAGGACGATATATGGCCACAAATCGCAGAAATTATTTCTAACGTGTTCCCCAGATTAAACTGATATACTGGTGTATGTTTTTTTTTTAATTTATCGCCATTCATTTCATAACATAACGTTTCGCTTATTTCTATTACTGCTTATTTCATATGCCGGTGATTCTTTAATGTTTTTGAAATTTATTCACTTTTTTTTAATTGAAATCTCATACTAAATTATTATCATTATTATATGTTCATATTCATATTAATGACAAACTGTAATTGACGATAGCTGTTTATTTCGCTTTGATGAGTTTTTTGGGTCAATATTTGTTTAGAAAAACACCCCTACAACTTCTAAATGAAGCATGGTGATGATCATCCGACATATTTCATATAAATATGATTCATGAGTTTTTAGAATTGCAACCTGGGTACAATGAATGTTTTTGTGCATATCCATAGGCCTATAACGGATCATATATACAATCTCATTAAAAGAACATCAGTATTTGGTTGCACTACTTTATCAGTAACTGGTTTTAATTTGTGTAACGTAGTTCAGCAAAGTTGTGACCTAATTTTAATGAGATTGACATATAAAACACGACCATTGTCTATACCCAAAGCTTATATTACTGTATTTTATATAATATGTCTGTGTATATTCGTTTAGTGATTGTTTGTGTTTATATTACAATGACAAAGTGTAGTTTAAGAGACAAAATAAATATGTGTTCATGTCAATAACCTTGTGGTTTTCTTTCATTTTATAATGCCAATGTGATATGTACTTAATATATACAGTGATCAGCCAAGAAATGAAACCTTCAAATGATGTGGTACGCCCAGTTGTATATCAAGAGTCAGTTTCCTCTGGGAGTTGAAATTAAATAGAATTATTGACAAGTTGGCATTCAATGATCAAAATAACACAATTGAGCGCAAACATACTACAAATACTGTAAATCCTTGAAAAATCAGAATTTCAAGATCTAAATAAAATTTAGATTTGCTGCTGATAGGGGAGAACGTTATATTGAGACATGTATCTTAAAGAGGTGATCAAAAGACTTAAAGCAGACTGCAAACCAGTCTAAGTAAACCTAGCCTCAATATTATCCGTTTCACTCCTATACTGAGTCTAGAAAGGTCTAGTAGAGGGTC
This sequence comes from Steromphala cineraria, assembly GCA_916613615.1. Lineage (NCBI taxonomy): Eukaryota > Metazoa > Mollusca > Gastropoda > Trochida > Trochidae > Steromphala > Steromphala cineraria. Next base: position 27,068,878 of record OU744722.1, on the reverse strand, counting down.
GCGTCAGCTGACCTTTCTGCGACCTATGACCTTCCAACGTTATACGTGCGAAGGCAGACTATTGTGGCTTGGTAAGATGAGTTCTGATTGGTCAATTCGATACGTGGGCTGACGCGACCCTCTACTAGGCCTTTCTAGACTCAGTATAGGAGTGAAACGGATAATATTGAGGCTAGGTTTACTTAGACTGACTGCAAACGTTTCAAATCGATGTACACAATTCCCCGTTCAAGGGCAAAAATACTATTTTTGAAAAAAATCATTTATTATCACATCTGTTTTAAGCATCTTGAGATTGATTATATTACAACAGGTGTTAACAAGCCAAAGCTACCTGTAAAGATGACTTTACATCGATCCACTCAACAGGGCGTTGGGCTCAACAGAGGGGTGTGTGACGCCCTTGTCATTCCCCGCCCCCCTCAGTAGTGGGCCTACAGCTGCGTACCTTAAGTTTGTTCACTTACCTGTGTATCTTAGTGCAATTATCGTGTACTTTTGGTTTCATTTGGACGTCAATAAAATATCTCTTTGAGCACTGACAAATGATCATCAACTGCTTGAACACGGTATACGAATCTAGGCTATACCGAAACATCGCTACATTCTAGGATAAATAAGTAGATTATCCATAAAACTCCTTGTCTTCTCAACTGTCTATGTGTACAATAACAATTCTCCAACCATATGTTTGATCGTTTCGTCACTGCTGCTGAATGCCGGTATTTGGAATGGTTACATGGGGTTTTGAAATTCAGATTTTCTTAAATTTCAAATTAAATATTCAATACAGATGCTGTAAGACAAAATTCAACACAATTACATTGCATTTATGTAAAGGAACAAATATGACTTGGATCTAAGATGTTGCTCGCTTATGAAGGATTTTGTAGAGCAAAATGACCGTCCTCGTGCTTTAACTATAATAGTTCAGGGCAAAACTATACTTTATTACAAAACACATTGGGGTAGAGCCATCCTCGATAATCCAGCGCTTTCGTTCCGATAAATCTACACTACAAGCCCTGGGAAACTTTATGAGGTTTTACCTCAAACCAAATTTTCTCCCTTTGCAATGACTCAGCAAAACGCTTACTTGATTAGTCAAGTTGTTTACGCACGTAGTGTCTACGTTTCGTTTCTGATTGGATAAACTTGGATGCAAAGGGTGGTCTTTGGTTTGAGGTAAAACCTCGTAAAGTTTTCCAGGGCTTGTAGTGCAGATTTATCGGAACGAAAGCGCTGGATAATCGAGGATGGGGTAGAGCGAACTTTATTTCTTAAGTAAAGTTAGTAGACCATTAATAATTTTCATTTGAATCGTTGTTAAACTTTACAGGTAAAATTTAAGTCTGTTCAGCTTGAACTAGGTCTTCATAATTTCCATTTAATCAATTTACTTTATATCTAGAAAAACCCATGAGATTTACAGATATATGTAGGTACCTACAGTGGTAGCGTTTCCCGTAGATCGCTACAGTAGACTATTTCACAATATGCATATAATTTAATTACTTCATTATCAATGTGCAGGTAAAAAACTGAGAATCACACGAAACAAATATTTGAGATTGTAGCTTAGATGATTCTCTACAAATAAAAAGAATATCAACTGAATCCAACAACATTTTATTTTAAGAAAATCATTTATGCTACACATAATCAACATTGAAGTCTATGGAAATAACGTCGCCGTCCGAAAACTTTTTGCACAACTCAGTATCTTACAAGCATTCTCACAAATTCATTTGTGCATTTCGGTTAACAACGATAATTTTCGCATCGAAGTTGATTATTTCGAATGAAAAAATATATTATGGAATATTCATTTCACGAAATTCGAATAGAATTTGATTATTACACGATTAAATTAAATTTAAAAATCCAATATTAATAAGATGTTCGCATCGAATTTCAGTTTTGAAAATAATTAAATGAAAATGTATATACTTTGGAAGATTAATTTAAAACCTAATCCTTTTATTTATTATTTCAAAAACCATACGCCGTTACCACGATTGTAACACTACATCATTTTTAGGTGCGATATGCACAAAACAGAATACCATTGAACATTTCCATATTGCACGGTAAAATCTCACGATGAAGTGCGTCACAAGTGCAGAGGCAGTGAAAAGATCGGACCGGTTCGATTGGAGACTGTTTTGAAAAGCGAATAAATCGAAAGCAAGAGAATAATCTGAGGTAGGACGTTGATCAAATGAAGAACCAGTTTACTGGAATGGAATATATAATTGTCACAAAATAAATGCATCGTTTTCCTGAGATGGGTTGTAGATGACGATCGAGTTCAGTCTAAATTTTTCTCTGGATCAGATAAAGGGGCATAACTCTTACAAACCTGAATGTATTTAAATTTTGGCTATAACATTTATTCAATGATGATACCATAGAAAAAAAAAACTAATGTCAGTAATGAAAGGACAACACATTTTTACTTTATTACAATATAGACAGATCAATACATATAGTGATTTCTAAAACAAATCATAAATGTTACATATATTGTATAATTCTAAAATGTAATTTAGATAAAGCTTATTATCCTACCTCATGTAAGAATCTTGATCTCTGATTGGTCCACGTGACCCTGGATAAATACTGATATCACCCTCTTGAGCGGGAGGATAAATTATTTATACCCCGGCACATAAAAAACATGAAAAAAGCTTGCAGATTGAGCGTCTTGAAATGTACAATATGTATGTTACCTCGAACACATGATCAAGCTGGTTTCCTTTGATCAACCTATATGTAGCTTTGAACAAACTATAGTCAAAGGGTTTACACAGTTAAAGATTTTCATTATTTTCATATTATATGCGTTTTGTTTAAACATTCGGTAAGATAAATTCGTTATACCATTTAGAGCTAGGCGGGGTATATGGGGAGATATCAGCCTTTCGCTTTGTGTTATGAAACTCGCCTTCGGCTTGTCGCATAACACCAAGCTCGAGGCTGATATCTCCCCATATACCCCGCCTCTATAAATGGTATAACTTATAATATATGATTACGATAAGGTTGAATTTTAATCAAATATTAAACCCTCATATAAGCAATTTTACTTTATTATTCTTTGAAATTGGACAAATGAAGTTTTTATACCATAGGTACTAGGTAGCAACTTCAGCTGGAAGATGCGACTGCCGTGGTTTATCGATGAATGGGACTCCCTGTTTTGGCAGAAGGTTGCGGGCGTAGCGACGGGTCTCTGTATCTCATGGTTCATCATGCATCGAGTGTGGAGGAGGAAGAAAATCATGAAGAGGATCAAACACAAACAGGCGTCCATCAGGCGGGCATGTCAGCAACTGGTGGATCAGTTGAATACTGAAGGGGTAATTATATTATTATTACAGTAGAACACGGATATACCGAACTCGGATATAGTGAAAAAATTTTCAAGTCCTGTCCCTATATAATATCATTAAAATTATGTGCGTATAGCGAACATCGGATATAGCGGACTAAATTCTTTGGTCCCTTGGAGTTCGTTATATCCGTGTTCTACTGTATATGAATATTTATATAGCCCGCATATCCGTCCACTCGTGGTTGCTCATTGCGCTTACATTGTTTCCCCTGGTCAATAGCATTCTTTCACCGTTCGATCATTTTTCCAATTCAACTCCCTGGGGAGTATTAAACCAGCATGTGGCGCTCAGGTTAGGGACCATTCTATGCCTCACAGGGTACCCATTCACAGATGGGTGAACTGAGACACATAGTCACAGCAGTTTGTCCAACACTGCTGAACGCTGATAACCGACAACTCGGCGTATGCACGTGTTCATGTATCCACTATTGAAACTCTTTTGTTCTGACAAGTCAGGAAAATTGAACAAATAACAGGTGCAGGGTCTTTACCTGTGGACTCTCTTCAACTGATACTGTAAGAAATAGATTCAGGTTTTCAAGCCAAATATTTATGCACCGCTGACATTAAATTTTCATCATGTATATCAAACTTTTTTCAACTGTTTGCAAAAATTTAGTGCATTCAATGGGACACTGCTTTTAGAAAATATTGGACTTATACATAATGGAAATAATGTATTTGTATCTTAAGCAAGTATTGTATAATAGCTTGAGGTAACATAGTATTGGTTGCTGAAAAGTTGGATATCATGTTTGTTGTTAATTGTAAATACCTTTTGTAAGTTTATAAGATCAATGTAAGTGGTTTTAATGCATACACAAGATTTACTACACAGTACACATACCAAAAATGCTTTAACTTCAAAATAATATTAACAAATTCTAACAATTTTACTGTTATATATACTTTTTCAGTTGACTGTCCCACAACGAGAGAAAATCTTGAAACTATCTTTCTCTGAGCTTCAGTCTAAACTCCAGACAGGGAAGTTGACAGCGTTGGAAGTGTTGAGAGCTTACCAGTCAAGGGTATTGATTCTTCTTTTCATGATAACCCTACTGTAACTCCACGAAGTGTCAGGGGGTATAGTAGTGGCTTAGTGTGTGTCTCTAAGCTATCAAGGCTTTCAAAATTCAGAAATGTTTGTTTATAGGGTTATTGCCCTTTCACCAAAAGGAGAGGAAACCAATTCTCTGAAACTATATAAGATAAGATACCGTAACCCAATTTTCTGTGTGTCCTAAAACTACAGTAGAACACGGATATAGCGAACTCGGATATAGCGAACAATCAGATATAGCGAACAATCAGATATAACAACAGATTTTCAAGTCCCGTCCCTATATAATATCATCAAAATTATATGTGTATAGCGAACATAGGATATAGCGAACTAAATTCTTTGGTCCCTTGGAGTTCGTTATATCCAAGTTCTACTGTATTCTTCTATCTATTTGTCTGTATTTGTAAGAGATGTGACTGTAAGAGCACCTCTACCCTGATAAGATCCTAGGATGTTTTGGTTTAGAGGCAGACTTTGTATTCTGCTAAAGAGACATCCCTCTAGCCAAGGCCAGAATGAATGCTTTTATCTCACCCTGCCACATACAACTACTCTTATTTACACCCCATTTTGATTTATCAAGCGCCTCAGTTTCACGTACTCACGTTTCATTGTTGTGAACAGAAGGGAGTTGCCCTGGCCCCACTTTGGGCGCAAAATGTATTCAAACTTGAGACCTTTGGGTTGAGAGGCAGACTCTTCCGATTAGAGCTATCCCCCTAGCCAAAGCTAGAAGAATACTTATATCTCGCTCTCGCTCTGCCACTTCTCATTACCTGTCTTTCCTTTCTTTATTCAGGCAATGGAGGTGAATGAATATCTCAACTGTGTTGTAGAGCCTATCATGGAAGCAGAGGTAAGACTGATAGTGGTGAAAGGTACACATGACCTTGGGCAAATATTTGCCTTTGTATAGAGCCAAAAATACACCAAACTAACTCATTTTTCATAAATTTTAGTAAAGGAAAATGACTCTGAAAAAAAAGATATAATTTAACATGATAATAACATATATCAGTAGAGTGCAATCTCATTGGAATCAAATTGTTGATTCGCTTCTTTTTCTAATGTTATGTTGTAACTTGTTACTCATCTATCATCTGACGGAATACTGTAGACACCTGTGTTCAGATGAACTTTGAACCGAAAATTACACCAAAATTGTGTATGGTCGATCCTGTTGCAACCAACCAGATTCCATCTTTCTCTGCCATTTTGCGTATCAATGTAGCAGTTTGATGCTCTGCAATAATTGATATCAACAAGACCTACACATACATCGAACGTACCTCTGGTTTGTTGAGTTATCCATGGTAACACTGCATCTACTCATGGAGAAAAGCTACTGAGGCCTGCATGGTAGTGTCCGTATTGCATGGAGTTCACTTCACAGAATACTTCATTTGGACACAAAAATCAATATTTTCCTTTTATGGACGGAATTTGCACGTAACATTAAATTTGAATTCAATTTGATGTGTCTGAAACCAAATATTGCCAATATATATACACACGTCTACAAAATTTGAAGATAATTTGTAGTCAATGATTCTTAAAGCTAATCAATAATGCTTTTAAATGCAATGAATTCCACACTCATAGTGCATATGTAAATATATATCTACGCTACTGATTAAAGCCATCGAATTAGAGCTAGTGATTAAAGTCATCAAAGTTTCAACAAATCGGTTTTTTTTCTAGATAAGACCTGAGAGCTGGACAATTTTGAACTGTTTATATTTATTACGTCCCTTGCCATTGTTAACGCTATACTATTAGCAACACAATGTATAAGTTACCCTGATGATCACTATGTTGTGAAACCGGTTGGTAATGAACTTATATGAAGACCAATCTTCAGTTTGTTATTTTTAAGGAATATTTAATACATAAACCTAAACATTTAACTTTTACATATACATATAAGTGACACTTTTATATATACTAGAATGTCACTTTTAATTTCCTTTCCACAAAACGGGACTATCCTTTTGACTTCAGGACCAAGCAAGAGAATTAGACAAACAGACAGGAACAAAGGGTCCTCTGCACGGGATTCCAATCAGTATCAAGGAGGTTTTCTTTGTAAAGGTATGGGCCATTTTATTACGAGACAGTTTGTACAATGCATTTATTGTAATATTATTTTCATTGAGCAATGTATCGCAATATAATCACACCAATTTCAAGTCAAATTTATTCATCTTGTTCCAAGGTGTAGTTAAATTCTAAATGTGTAAGAATTCTTTTGGTCTGCATGTATTGTGTTGGGTTGATAAAAAAAAAGAAGAGTAGAGTTTGCTATCAACCTTTACTTGCAAATTTTATCTTTTTGAGCTAAACTCGGGTAGTCCTTTTTTTAGCTCATCAGGACTGAAAGTCCAGATGGGCTTATGGCATGGCCCGTCGTACGGCGTCCGTCCGTCCGTCGTCCGTCGTCCGTCCGTCCGTAAACTTTTGACACTTTCGACTTCTCCTCATGAACCATACACATTAGAGAGCTGAAATTTTGTGTACAGGTACCTTAGCATATGGAGATTCTAATTTGTAACTTTGGTGACCCTGTGACCCCAAATAGGGTCACAGGGGTCACAACTTTAAAAACCTATTTTCATCTTCTTCTCCAGTTCCAGAAGGACTAGAGAGTTAAAAATGATATGTGCAGACTCCTTGGACAATGGGGATTCTAATTTGTAACTTTGGTGACCCTGTGACCCCAAATAGGGTCATAGGGGTCACAACTTTAAAAACCTATTTTCATCTTCTTCTCCAGTTCCAAAAGGAGTAGAGAGTTAAAAATTATATGTGCAGACTCCTTGGACAATGGGGATTCTAATTTGTAACTTTGGTGACCCTGTGACCCCAAATAGGGTCACAGGGGTCACAACCTTAAAAACCTATTTTCCTCTTCTTCTCCAGTTCTAAAAGGACTAGAGAGTTAAAAATCATATGTGCAGACTCCTTGGCCAATGGGGATTCTAAATTGTAGATTTCGTGACCCCATGACCCCAAATAGGGTCACAGGGGTCACAACCTTAAAAACCATTCTCATCATCTTCTCCAGTTCCAAAAGGAATAGATAGTTAATATTGATGTGTGCAGACTCCTTGGACAATGGGGATTCTAATTCGTAACTTTGTTGACCCTGTGACCCCAAATAGGGTCACAGGGGTCACAACCTTAAAAACTTATTTTCATCATCATCTTTAGCTCCTAAAGGTCTATTGAGCTGAAAGACTGCATGTAGACTCCTTGGCCAATTGGGATTTTAAACTGTAGATTTCGTGACCCCATGACCCCAAATAGGGGCACAGGGGTCACAATCTTAAAAACCTATTTTTCTCCATTAGATGACAGTCTTTATTTCTCCTTGGATATTTTATAGTGTGGACTTCTTTCACTGTCTAATAAATAATTTGGGTAAGGAAATTTATTCTGAAATCGTTACATTTGTTTTGTAATTAGCAGCCCCGTCTAAGGACGGGGCTGCTTTCAGTGTTTGTGAAGTTTCCGCCGCCGCCGCCGCCGCCGCGTCCGCCGCGCACATACTAATGGCTATAACTTTTTTCTACTAAGCTTTCCAGAACTTGTATTGATAACTTACTGCTTATACCTCGGGGGAACGATTTTGACATGGTCACTTTCAAGGTCAAAGGTCAAGGTCACGAGCTATAAAATCACTAAAAAATTCCTTGTAAACGCGATAACTTGAAGAGTTTTTGTGCTATGAAGCTCTAACTTGGTATATATCATCCTTGGAAGAGTAAACAAATTTGAAAAGGTTTTTGTTACAGTCTGTTCAAGGTCAAGGTCATAGCAAGGTCACAACTTAAGCATGGTTTTGCGAAAATGCTTTATTTTAACTATGAACACTTTTAATCAATAGATGATTGTTATACTCAATGAAAAGTGTTCATTGATTGTGTAACCTTGAAGGTCAAAGGTCAAGGTCATGAGATTTGTGTTACTACAATGTGCAACTAATTTGGATATAACTTTATCCCATTAAGCTTTTCAGAACTCATAAACGTGTTTAAGTGTTAACACCTCTGGGGACTTAAAATGACATGTTCACACACCTCTGGGGACTTAAAATGACATGTTCAAGGTCAAAGGTCAAGGTCATGAGCTATTAAATCACTAAAAAATTCTTTGTAAACGCGTTAACTTGAAAAGTTTTTGTGCTATGAAGTTACAATTTTGTATATATTATCTCTTGAGAAGTAAACAGTTTTGGAATGGTTATGGGTACGAACTGTCAAAGGTCAAGGTCACAGCAAGGTCAACAAATATTGAGAAACTTGATTATTTTAACTTTTAACACTTTAATTCGTTACATTAATGTTATTTTCAATTAAATGTATTCATTAATTGCATGACCTTGATTGTCAAACGTCAAGGTCACAAGAAAATGCCCAATATGCTGAGGCTTGTAGAAGGCGGAACAGGGTAAGGCGAAACCCAAAGTTTCGGGGCTGCTCTGTTTTTGCCGTGTCCCGCAAACACTAATCTAGTTTTTTATAGGTTTTCTTGCAAAAGGTAACATCAGTTTCATTTTTAGCTCATCTGGCCTGTATAAAGCAAACTTGATATGATGCCTGATGAGCTACAGAGCCAATGGCTCTATTTCTAAAGATCCGAAAGGCATTTATATGCTGGTGGTAAAGATTTAGAATGTGAAGTTTTATCGTAGGAAAATAAGCAAATTTTCATTCTCTCCCCACAGAGACAGATGAAGTCATGAAATGTTGATACAGCCTCTGTTCTATTACGCCGAAATTTGTGGGTTCGGGCAGTTTCCCCTGGCAGAAAAAAATTGCACCACAATCCATTTGAATTCTTTAATCAAATAAAAATTCTTCTCGCATGGAAAGGGTGGTTCATATCACAATGCTTTTGCCATGATTGCACAACTAACTTTGATTGCCTCCAATCAGGCATCTTCCATTCTATCCCACAAACTCGGCGTAATAGAACAGAGGCTGTATCAACATTTAATGACTTGATCTGCCTCTTTGGGTAGAGAATGGCAAATTTTATGCTTTAGCTTTAAATTTAAATCTACAAATTTGAAGTGCATTGGGTTTGTAGTTCTTCTATTTACCAATAGGGGTACGACTGTACAGTAGGACTTCAAGACTTTGTTGACAAGCCGGTGGATTATGACGCCCCTTTGATACAGGTGATTATTACCAAATTATGATGATATATTCTAAAAATCATGCAAGTTGTATTTATGATAATTTGCAAATTTACATATTGATACTTATATTTCTCGTATGAATGTAAAGAAGGTGTGAGATTGCATCTTTTGCACTATTGTGCTTTTTCATTGAAATACTAGTAGTAATTATCACAAATTAGTCTTTTGGGAATTGAAATGAAAGATGTATTTATTATTATCTCCAACAATGGTATTCAAGTTTGTGTCAATGCCAAATTAAATATGGAAATCACGGAGATTCATTTTAGAAATTAATTTATAATTCAAAATTTACATTGAAAGAATCAAAATATATTTCTCTAATTATCAGGTGTTGAAACAACAAGGTGCTATTCCGTTTGTGAGAACCAATATACCTCAGCTGTTGATGTCGTAAGTATTCTGGAGTTATCTCCCTTTAATTGTTGTGATATGCAAGATTCTCTATCTGCTTTGCTAGATTAATTAACTCTTGGTTCAATTGACTCGCACTTTCTGATTCTTAGTATCAAATGTTGCGAAACGGACTAAATTTTTGAATTAACTTATGTATTCAACATTAAAATTGCATCATGATTAGATTTAAATCATTTGTCTGTTAACACAACTATTTATGTCACAAAACAGATATAAATTATAATTTGTTTTTGAATTGATCTATACTACCCACTACAATCTGTGACATCACTACATGAGCCACTTTTGCTAAATTATGGTGTATATATCATTGTATTGGAGTTGATTTGGCTGTTCTTGGCAATTGTCTTTGCAATTGTCTTTGCAGCCATAAATTTCAAATCATAAATATCATAAAAGGCAGAAGATATATAGGATAAAGGTAATCTTGTTTTGATAACCTTTAGTGATCAGCTTTTTGGATAGTATCAACATATATTTCATATTTTTCATTTCAGATTTGACAGTTCAAATCCAATCTATGGTGAAACACGAAACCCTCACAACCTGTCCCGAAGCCCCGGGGGATCGTCAAGTGGTGAAGGGGCACTGATAGCAGCTGGGGGGTCGTGTCTGGGGTTGGGGAACGACATCGGGGGCAGCATCAGAATCCCTGCCCAATTCTGTGGTGTATGTGCCCTGAAACCAACGTCCGACAGACTGGGGTAAGTTTTTTAGGGAGTTTGGGCTCAGTGGAAAGAATTTCGGAGGGAACATGGCCACAGGGTATAATATTAGGTATACCTCCCTCCCTCCTTTTGAAATTCCTTGATAAGCCACTCAAATGTGGTTTGTTTAGACAAAACATTGTTTTTGCTGTTATGGACTGTTATATGAATAGTTATAAATGCTATGGATAATAGCTATGCTTCAATCTTCAAATTATGCCTTTTGTACCCCTTCACTTTTCGGAGATTGCTTTTTATTGCAATTGAATGCTTTTTTTCAGATCAGCAGGGTTGTTTCCTATCGGAGAAGGAAGATGTTTCGGTATTTATATTTTCAAAACCTTTTTTGAACTTTCTTTTGCTGTGAAATTAAACAAACATTTTTATTTTAAACAGTATGCAAAAATACATGAGCATTTACAGCTGTAGAGTTTTGGAATACCTTATAAAGTAGTCCAAATTAGTGCGCTATTTATGAACAAATCGCTAGATTTGGGGAAATGAACCAGAATCTATTCAAATGAAGCCATTGCGCATATAGAGAATATGAGACATTGTAACAACATAGGGATTTAGTTGACACAATCTTTTCTGATGATTTTCTTGGGAACCCTATTTTAGCACACCTGTGTTGACCTAAATAATACTTAGAGTATATTGGAATAAGATCAGCTTTTATCAGATTCAATTTAATTTTCAATTTGTAATTCAATATATATATAAGATAAATGCTAACAATAATTTTATATTTAAAGTTGATATCAAATTAATATTTGTTGTGGAATTTGTGTAGATCAAATCATATCAATAATGGAACTTGAGTCAATCTTGCATAAAAGTTACTGTTCCTAACTCAATAAAAATCATTTTGGCTGTTATCTCAATTTGACTTTCAACCTTAAAACTCAAACAGCAAATAATGGGCAGCCAGTACCAGTAATTAGTCATATCACACAAATATGACATGGTAAAATGTTGCCCTTTTGCATCTAATGTGTAATGTATTGAGATGAATGTCTTGGATCGAGACTATTCACGTGCATAGTGAACCGCATGGCCGGGTTAGAGATTATATCATAAGGACTATAAATACAAGCGAGTGCTATCTGACGTCACTCGGCGGCCATATTTGAACCTGTAAGATGTACTGTTTCTTGGGGTGATTAAACAATGTGAATCAAAAAGATGTTGTGTCGTGGTATAAGAAGGTGATATACTACAATATGACAGATATGTTCCTTGGTATGTTTGCCCCTTAGCTACTAATTGTACTATTACAGTTGAGGAGTGTTGTGGGCCGATGGGGCAAGACGTGGAGAGTCTCGTGATGTTTATGCAGGCAGCTCTGGTTCCTGCGCTCAACAAGGCCTGGCCCTTTGTGCAGGTCAAACCCTTTGACATGGAGGTATGTTCATAGTGCAAATAACCTGAAGAAATGGGCAGTCAGAGTGCTAAGTGAACGTGGTGCTATGGAAATGATAAAAGAATGTTAGGCTAAATTGCCAATCAATATGGTGAGGCCGTATTTACAGGTCAAAATTTCCAAAGTGCTAGCAAAAAAAGTGGCAATATTGAAATATCGCTAGTGGTGCTATAAAAATTATCATATAATGTAAGGCTGGATTGCCAATCAACATGGCAAGGCCCTTTCTACAAGTCATAACTTGGAAAGATTCATTGCCAGCAAACCAAAGGTATGATAAGTGAAAGGAAAATATGGCTTTGTAATGTTGAAAGTAAGGCTTGAAACATCAAATTTTGCCATTCATATAAGCTACTCTTGAAATTTACATCGCTCAAGTGTTGATAAATTTAATTATCGTATCGACTACTTCTGTGATAACCAATAAATGACTGATGCTATTGCAGGTATACAAGAGCAGGAAGGGACTGCGTATTGGGTACTTCTGTGACAACGGGGCGCTGGCGCCAGTACCTGCAGTCAGGAGAGGGATGGATCTGGCCTGTAAGGCGTTGAGAGATAAGGGTCATACTGTGAGTAGTAATATGTCAGGCTTATGCCGTAAGCAAGTTTAGTACTGTCGTTTCTCTATTACGTACTTTGACTCTCAAGTTTCCAGATGATTCTGTTTCAGAAGGGATCCTCCTTAGGGTACTTACTGCATAATATCTGTATCTATGGTTTGACTAATGTTTACTTTTGATTGTTGTTCGGCACTATAGTTGAAATGTTAGATAAATTTTGTGAAGTTTTTATGCACAGTTTTTTAAAGATGGCCACATAAAATTACAATGTTGCCATTATGATGATAATTTAAGTTGATTACTGCAGTCGAGATATTTATGAAGCAAATTATTTTTGCAAATTGATTATTGATTTCTAGCAAACAAAACTCTGTTCCCTATTTCCAGCTGGTAGAGTTCTCCCCTACAAGACAGATGGACGTGTTCCTCAATCTCTTCCTCAAGGCGCTGTGTGCGGACGAGGGCGCTGAAGATAATGCATTCCTGTAAGTACCCTATGTGTGGCATCCTAATAATTTGAAAGTTTCTTCTTTTCTGGCACATTCAGATGCTTGAAACCAAATCAATAGAGGTACAGTAGAACTCGGATATAACAATCTCCAAGGGACAAAAGAATTTAGTTCGCTATATCCGGTGTTCGCTATACGCATATAATTTTAATGATATTATATAGGGACGGGACTTGAAAATTTGTTCGCTATATTCGAGTGTTCGCTATATCCGTGTTCGCTATATCCGTGTTCTACTGTATCTTATTTGGTTTAAACACTCAGAGGTGGATGGGACAGGAAAGAGGTTAACGTTCTGCCAAATGTCCCAATTGAAAATGGGTCATTATAATAACTCCTCTCGCTGCTTTGTTTATCAGACATCAAGCTATTTCTGCCTGGTTTAGGTAAAAGAAATATGTAATATGCCGTTATAGTGATAGCAATTTAACAAAGTAAACCCTCATTCCTGTTAGAGAAATAGCCTCATTGCAGTAGTTTTACGCAGACCATCTAACTGTGAACTGCTTGGAAGTATCGATATTGTCTTATCATATACTTTTGTACTCCTTTCCACGTTAGGTACCCCCTTGAGGTTATATGATATTTAACATATTGAACCCCTATTCTTGTAAGAGAAATAGCCTCATACAGTAGTTTTTACACAGACCATCTAACTGTGAACTGCTTCTATTCCCAAAGGGACAATGACGTGATGGATCCAGGCTGCAGACTCTCCTACTACGTGTTCAAGATGCCCTACTTCATGCGCTGGCTCCTCAGTGTATTTGTGCAGTTGATGGTAAGAAGATAGAGATTATTACCTGAGGAGTTTCATAATACTTACAAAATGAGTGCCAATTTTTCTGTTATCGAAGCTAGAGTTACACACAAAGTTTCAAGAGTTTCCTCAAGTCACATGACATGCTTCTCAGGTTAATAATTCTATCAGGTTTTGTATCATATTCTTTCAGTTGATGGTTACACTGTAAATATGATTTGGATGTCATTTTTATTTAGCTTTTGAATATGGTCCTTTGCATTGTTCAAATGGCCAAAGTGAGATAAAGTTAAACAATATCATCTGTAGGCTATTATTGAATGGGTGAACTCCAGTTTAGCAATATTGATTGGTGTTTATCATTGTATTGGTGAACTTTTTAGAAGCATTCAGCAACATCAGTTAATCATTGTTTCGATGATTTCCTTCAAAATTGAATTAGTTTATACTAGGCCGTCTCATAAGTAAAGTGTCATTTTAGTGATTTGAAATATTGTTCTTGGTAATAAAATAAGGGGTTCATTTCTTTGCTTGTTTGGAACATTCAATGCTTTCCACTGCTGAAGTAAAAGATTTCTCAAAATTCAAGAAATGAATTACACATTTATTATTTCAGGATGGGGATGCAGCTCATGCCCTGAGACTGAAAACAAGGTACTGACATTGAATCAAGATGGAGTCAACTGCATGAGAATAATAATACTAGTGCATGTGAAATTCACTGAAAGGAAATTTGTCAAGGACAACAACATACAAGATGTGATTAATGATTTATATACTTATTTACTTTTGAAAAAGTATTTTACGTTAATGAACTTCAATTATCATATTCTATGAAAATTATTTCCTACTATGAACATGAAGAAATATGTATGAAATGGACATTTGTTATCATTAAGATATACCGGTAGTTCATACTCTTGCTGAAGCAAAAACAAGAAGTCAAATATCAACTTATGAAAATATGACTTATGATGTTATTTCTAATTTTTATAATGAATAATAAAACACTGATATAACTTCTTTACCCTCCAAATAACACTTAGTTTTTGTTTTCAGAACTGTGCATGACTACTTTAAGCTTGGAAAGAATATAAAGGTAGGTTTGTACATAAATTTATTATTAAAAAAATGTAATGAGCCTAAGATTTATATTTTCTTAAGCATTGTGATGTCATTAGTCTTGTGTAATAATCATGATCAGCTTAAGCAAATATAAAGAAACAATACATACATTTATCAACGTTTGGCTGTGTTACCAGTTGATGCTGAATCTTACTTTGTGACTCAGTAACAGGCATTTAGAACTTTTATCCAAGATTTCCTAACAAGCTAAGGTCTTCTTGAATATATATCATTGAACGTTATATCGGTTCACTGGTATGATAGAATAGTTTATTATTCAAGTTTCCATGAAAAATTACTTAGAAATCATTAAAAAATCTTGAACAGTAAATGACTAAACTTTGACTTTAAAATAAAAAAACTCAGAAGATTGACAAAAAGAATGATTTAAAATAGATTTAGCTTGTTTGTAAATCACGTCCTGCAGATGAGTTCCAAAGGACACTGGGTCCAATGTGAATTGTCTCTGCTAGAACCTAACACAACCTCCCTGAAAATAATAGATATGTACTTGGAATCCTTTGAAAATTCCTTCAATGTTCACTAATTGCCTGTATGAACCTTAAGCATTGTTTTGGCGCTGAAAGATGTGCAAACTGTATTGTTTTAAAAACATAACCACGTGTAACTGTCCAGACACTAGGTTTTGTTTTTAAAATGATTCAATTTTTCCTAATATTCTGTTTCCCTCTTTCAGGAGTACAAGCTTGAGTTTGTGGCGGCCATGAGAGAACAGGAAATAGATGTGATTATTGGACCCACAATGCCTCTTCCAGCCGTACCTCTCGGGATGGCCAGCAGCGTAATAGGTATGTTAAAGGGAGAGTCCCATTTGTTCGAAATTTGAGATTATACCATGAATATGCACAGGAATTCAATTGCAAAACTGTATTGCAAAAAAAATTTCTATTTGTTCAATGCACAATTTACAACTTTTGAAATGACTTATGTGAAATTGTCCACCTGCTTTTATAGAATATTTTGAGGCCCACAAATACATGCCAATCTGCTCCAAATTGAATTTTTTTTATCAAACCACATTACCCTGTTCTACTGTCCCTCAAATGAATTTTTTCATGCTAATTGAGTTTATGCATAAACAAAAATCATGACCATCTTTTAATCCAGAAAATATTGTAAGAAAATAAGAAATTTAATGATTTTGATATAATAGAAATATTTTGTTGTAGGTTTTCACTGTTGTTCCTAGGTGATCAAGAGGTGTGTCAATTTGGCAAATGTTTAGCAGATGGGCCTCTTTGCAATTGTAAAAGTATCATACATCTTATAATTTGAAGGTATACCAAGCCCTGTCTAGGAACACTCTCTCCCCACATAGGCAGATCAAGTCTTGAAATGTTGATACAGCCTTTGTTAAATCTGCCGAAATCCGTGAGTTCCGGCAGTTTTTCCTGGCAGAAAAAAATTGCACCACAATCCATGTGAATTTCTTAAGCAAATAACAATGCTTCTTGCATGGAAAGGGTGGTTCATATCACAATCCTTTGGCCATGTTTTAGTAGGCAAATGATAATTTTAGAACAGCGTCGCTGATTCCACATTTAACTTTGATCGCCTCCAAACAGGCATCTTCTCATCTTCATTCTATCCCACAAAGTCGGCGTAATAGACGGAGGCTGTATCAACATTTCTTGACTTGACCTGCCTCTGTGAGAAGAGAATACTCTAGGAACACTGGAATTTCATAAGGGCTCATTTCATAATTTATATTGCATTATTAGGTCTTTTGCATGATTGCACTTTACTACGTTGTCAATTTATCGATTTTCAGCGGCTGCTACCTATCTCAGTCTTTACAACTTGTTGAACTTCCCCGCTGGCGTTGTGCCTGTTACCAAGGTAACTCAAGAAGATCAGACGAAACTAAACGACCCAGCTACATATCCAACACACACTTTGCATGAGAAGATGTCAAAACAGGTGAATGAATGTTGCATCTTTGACCAGCTTTTCTTATCTTCCAGGCTGACTCACAAGCTTTATCATCTGTGTTTGAAATCAAGGGGAGTAGTTTATCCAACTTATAAACCTAAAATACAATTTACCACTTTTGACTTAAGTTTTCACAATTCTGTGCTTCATGTTTCTCCAATTTCTCATCCAGGAAAAGACCAATATTCTGTCTCTTGTTGTATCTATTCCTCAAATATTCTAAAGATGTTGTTATTTGATGTTTCCCCCCAAAGCTAAGCCAGGACTCCCTGCAAGTGTCCAATGTGCTTCGTTTCCTTTTCTTATCCTCTTTACTGACTCACATAATCCAGGGAAGTGGTTTATCCAACTTATGAACCTTAATACACATTTGTCACTAATCCCTCAAGTCTCTACAGTTCTGTTTTTTTATGTTTCTCCATTTTCTCCACAGCTAAGCCAGGACAGCGAGGGTCTGCCGGTCAGTGTCCAGTGTGCTGCTCTCCCTACCAGGAGGAGCTGGTCCTGCGGGTCATGCGGGACGTCCAAGATGGTGTCGCTTATAACAAGGAAATCAGACATTGAAGTGCTTAGAGGAGCCAAAGAAGATTTTATTATTAGTTCAATTTAAGGCAAAAACACTTTTATGTCAAAACTCTGTCTACAAGAACAAGACGTAGCTGAGTGTAAGAGTGTCCACTCGTCACCCGGTAGAGATTCCCAGTCGCGTCATACAAAAAGAGTTGTTGCTGCCTTGTTTGACACTCAGCATTGTAAAGTCAGAACAACCCATTAACTGGCATGCAAAGTGGCTGCCGGGTACAAAATGCACAAAACAAACGTACATGTACTGAGGACAATAAAGTGTTATTAATATTCATATTATTTTAAGTCTGCATAAGAAAGACAACCCATTGATGTGTATATGATGGATCTGGCTTCCAGGAACTGTTTTTCTGTCATTTGTGAAGAAAGCTGGTCACAATGTATATGTGGAGAAGACAATACCTACAATGGTGTTGACTTAAATGAATATTGTTATTGTTTAAAAGAAAATGCTTACTTTTCAGGATGAGGCAGGAATACAATGATCTGATTCTTTATTTCAGGATTCTAGTTTGAACGATAAATGGTGTGATGCTTTTGCTTCATTGTTTTAAGTTTGATATGATTATTTCTTTGTTATCAATAATGTTTGAATCAAGTTTTAGGGTAAAGTCTCACTGCTTACGGGTGTATGCTACTTATATTGCATTGTTGAGTATTATTGAAGGGAAATTGCCTGAAACACTGTTATTACTATGCGATGCTGTAGAACTTGTTAAGACATAGTAAGATGTGGCGGTAGACAGGTACATATAATCACATACAGTAGAACGCGGATATAGCGAACTCGGATATAGCGCACAATCGGATATAAACAAGTCCCGTCAATAGCCTTATGTATGGCAGTCAAACGTGAATAGCGAACACCGGATATAGCAAACTAAATTCTTTGGTCCCTTGGAGTTCATTATATCCGTATTCTAATGTATATATATTGCAGCCGGAGCTATAGATTAAGTTTGATATTGTCCGGGTTCCTGAAGTTCGAGCATATAAGCATAATTCTTCCAGTTTGTTTTGATCTCTGTTTACATGTACATTTATGTGAATATGCAAGCCAATTCTCTCCTCACTGAAGCTGGCTCTTCAATACTCTTTTATGTTTCATCTTTTTTGTGTGTTAATATTTTTATCTTCTCAGGTTTAATGTCTGTTTTATTGTGCTTATGTTGGAGTTTATTCTCTCCCCACAGAGGCAGATAAGGTCATGAAATGTTGGCGGAAAAAAATTGCAACACAATCCATTTGAATTTATTTAGCAAATGACAACGTTTCTCGCATAGAAAGGGTGGTTGATATCACATGTTTCAGTAGCCAAAATGGTGATTTTAGAACAGCGTCGCTGATTGCTTAACTATCTTTGATTGCCTCCAATCAGGCATCTCCCATTCTATCCCACAAAGTCGATGTAATAGAACAGAGGCTGTAACAACATTCCATGACTTGATCTGCTTCTTTGGGGAGAGAATGGTGTTATTGTGCTCATTTTGGAGTTCGGCTATGAAGGAGTTATGTTTTCTGCTAGATAAATACTAGAAGAATCCATGCGATATTTATACAAATAGTTATCATTTAATAAGTAATTTTGATAAGTCAGTTATCTCCCAATTCTCTCCCAACAGATCAAGTCATTTTTGCTGATGAAACCTCTGTTACAGGTTGCCAATGTTTTGTAGTTCTTCTAAACCCCACTTGCATGGAAATGTTCTACACGCATACTGTCCACGTTTTAGCCAATCACATCGTGTGTTACATCTGCGATTCATTTCATGCATGGGGAGATGTTCATTTCAAACAATATATGCATGTCAGTGGTGGATCCCCGATTTTTTTTTTACTTGTATCTATAACTGATTTCCAAATGGGGGGGGGGGGGGGGGGGGGGGGGGGGGGCGGGAGGAGGTCCTGGCATTTTCAACTTCCTCTCCAGAAGCATAAGGCTTTGAAAGCTGAAACTTTGTGTACAGACTCCTTGACTAGTGGGGATTATAATTTGCTTTTGTGAACCTGTGGCCCTTATTTAGGGCCATAGAGGCCACACCCTTAAAACCCATTTTCATCTTCTTCTCCAGAAGCATAAGGCCTAGAAAGCTGTGTACAGACTTTTTTGGCCCTGTGGCCCCTTATATGTTAGAAAGAAAACAGAAAAAAACTAACATGTTGTATGTTTTGTTACGTATTTGATAGCATTATATGTTGCTTTTATTGAGTTTTACGAGTAAATACTTCTTTTTTCTTTGTTGCTCAATTTTAACATGTTAAGCAAATGAAAAACTGTGAATTATGAAACATAAATGTTAATAAACTTCATGATTTGAATTTGTCTTTTTTGTTAGAAAGAAAAAAGGTCAGCATGAGTAGCTGTGAGTGATTAGCCACAATGCAAAGACAATCAGTCTTTTTATATTTTTATTTTTAACATTTTTAGCTCATCAGGTCTGAAAGACCCGATGAGCTCATGGCATGGCATGGTGTACGGCGTCCGTCCATCAGTCCATCCGTAAACTTATCACTTTTTCAACTTCTTCTTTCAAAACCAATTCCTCTAGAGAGCTGATGTGCAGACTCCTTGACCAATAGGGATTCTAAATTGTATGGGGTCACAGGGATAAAATCCTTACACACCTATTTTCATCTTCTCTTCCAGGTCCAAAAGGTCTAGAGAGCTGAAAAGTTGTGTGAAGACTCTTTGGCCAATGGGGATTCTAAATTGTAGATTTTGTGACCCAATGACCCCAAATGGGGTCACAGGGGTCAAAACCTTAAAAACCTTTTTAGCTCATCAGGACTGAAAGTCCAGATGGGCTTATGGCATTGCCCATCGTCCGGCGTCCGTCCGTCTGTCGTCCGTCGTCCGTCCGTCTTCCGTCCGTCGTCCGTCCGTAAACTTTTGACACTTTCGACTTCTCCTCATGAACCATACACATTAGAGAGCTGAAATTTTGTGTACAAGTACCTTAGCATATGGAGATTCTAATTTGTAACTTTGGTGACCCTGTGACCCTGTGACCCCAAGAAGTATGGACTTCTTTCACTGTCTGATATTGGCGATCTAGAAAGTGTTGAATAATAATACATTTGTTTTGTAATTTTTTTATAGGTTTTCTTGCAATAGGTAACATCAGTTTCATTTTTAGCTCATCTTGCCTGTAAAAACCTTTTCTCATCTTCTTCTCCAGTTCCAAAAGGTCTAGAGAGTTAATATTCATATGTGCAGACTCCTTGGACAATGGGGATTCTAATTTGTAACTTTGTTGACCCTGTGACCCCAAATAGGGTCACAGGGGTCACAACCTTAAAAACTTATTTTCATCATCATCTTTAGCTCCTAAAGGTCTATTGAGCTGAAAGACTGCATGTATACTCCTTGGCCAATTGGGATTCTAAACTGTAGGTTTTGTGACCCCATGACCCCAAATAGGGTCACAGGGGTCACAATCTTAAAAACCTATTTTTCTCCATGAGATGACAGTCTATGACAAATTTATTTCTCCTTGGATATTTTAGTATGGACTTCTTTCACTGTCTGATATTGGCGATCTAGAAAGTGTTGAATAATAATACATTTGTTTTGTAATTTTTTTATAGGTTTTCTTGCAATAGGTAACATCAGTTTCATTTTTAGCTCATCTTGCCTGTAAAAACCAATTCTCATCTTCTTCTCCAGTTCCAAAAGGTCTAGAGAGTTAATATTCATATGTGCAGACTCCTTGGACAATGGGGATTCTAATTTGTAACTTTGTTGACCCTGTGACCCCAAATAGGGTCACAGGGGTCACAACCTTAAAAACTTATTTTCATCATCATCTTTAGCTCCTAAAGGTCTATTGAGCTGAAAGACTGCATGTAGACTCCTTGGCCAATTGGGATTCTAAACTGTAGGTTTTGTGACCCCATGACCCCAAATAGGGTCACAGGGGTCACAATCTTAAAAACCTATTTTTCTCCATGAGATGACAGTCTATGACAAATTTATTTCTCCTTGGATATTTTAGTATGGACTTCTTTCACTGTCTGATATTGGCGATCTAGAAAGTGTTGAATAATAATACATTTGTTTTGTAATTTTTTTATAGGTTTTCTTGCAATAGGTAACATCAGTTTCATTTTTAGCTCATCTTGCCTGTATAAAGCAAACTTGATATGATGCCTGATGAGCTACAGAGCCAATGGCTCTATTTTTTCATCTTCTTCTCCAGTTTCAAAAGGTCTTAAGGCTGAAAAGTTGTGTGTAGACTCCTTGGCCAATGAGGATTCTAAATTTTAGGTTTGGTGACCCCTTGACCCCAAATGGGGTCACAGGGGTCAAAACCTTAAAACCTATTTTCATCTTCTCCTCCAGTTCAAAAGGTCTAGAGAGCTGAAAAGTTGTGTCTAGATTCCTTGGCCAATGAGGATTCTAACTTTTAGGTTTGGTGACCCCATGACGCTAAATGGGGTCACAGGGGCAAAACAGAAAAACCTATTTCCATCAAAAGTCTGATGAGCTACAAAGCCTATGGCTCTATTGTTAGCTCCTCAGGTCTGAAAGACCCGATGGGCTTATGGCATGGCATGGCGTCCGTCCATCCGTCCATCCGTAAACTTTTCACATTTTCGACTTCTTCTCCAGAACCAATGACTCTAGAGAACTGAAAATTGATGTGCAGACTCCTTGGCCAATGGGGATTCTAAATTGTAGATGTTGTGACCCCATGACCCAAATTGGGGTCACAGGGGTCAAAACCTTGAAAACCTATTTTCATCTTCTTCTCTAGTTCCAAAAGGTCTAAATAGATGAAAAGTTGTGTGTATATTCCATGGCCAATGGGGATTCTAAATTTTAGGTTTGGTTACCTTTTGACCACAAATTGAAATAAGGTCACAGGGCCAAAACCTTAAAAACCTATTTTCATCTTCTACTCCAGTTTTATAAGGTCTAGAGAGCTGAAAAGTTGTGTGTAGACTCCTTGGCCAATGAGGATTCTAAACTGTAGATGTTGTGACCCCATGACCCTAATTGGGGTCATAGGGGTCAAAACCTTGAAAACCTATTTTCATCTTCTTCTCCAGTTCCAAAAGGTCTAGAGAGCTGAAAAGTTTTAGGGTAGATTCAATGGCCAATGGGGATTCAAAATTTTAGGTTTGGTGACCTCTTGACCGCAAATAAGGTCACAGGGGTCAAAACCTTAAAAACCTATTTTCATCTTCTTCTTCAGTTCCAAAAGGCCTAGAGAGCTGAAAAGTTGTGTCTAGACTCCTTAGCCAATGGAGTTTTTAAATTGTAGGTTTTGTGACCCCATGATACTAAATGGGGTCACAGGGGCAAAAACCAAAGGTCTGATGAGCTACAGAGCCCATGGCTCTATTTTTACATGTTGTTTGCCTCTGGTGCATGAAAATGTCTTTTCATACAATCAACCTGACAATGAGATAATGTATCATACAAAACTGTAAACAAAGCATGACAAGTCAACTAGAACTTGCCAAAGTTGTCAATCTTGAGCTTATGATTGCTGAATATTTTGTCAAATAATCATGTTCCTCTTGCAAAAACTGTAAGGTTTACGATTTACGGTTAAAAAATTTAAAAAAAGATAAGGATCACGTTGACTGGATCATTATTTTTACTGCACAACCAAGAAAAATCTTTTCTGCAGAGAAACTTAGGTTTGCATCCAATTTGGCATTGTTTAGGAATAACCTTGCTACAGTCATAGAATAGATGAATTATTGTTTCTCAAGAACCAGACCAATATATCTTCATACACTTGTTTCTGCCAAAACATACATGTGATCTATGTATTACGTTTTATTATGACTATATGCGTTAGAACCCTTTACATATTATATGTATGGTAATTGTCAGTGAACAGGTTTTGAACTTAGGAACTCCTTGTGACATGATGAAAATTTGTTCCAATGTTTATTGGAATTTCATGTTCTTAAACGATGTAAATGAAGCTCTCATAAAATCTCTCAATGCCACTTTGTTTTGTCTAGAAAAACTTGTTAATTTCTCTAGTATCTTTCAGATTGTTATTCTTTTTGGATTGAACTATCTTCGCAGGATTTGTTCAACTGTAAAACAAATTGCGTTTGTTATGTTTTGGCAATATAAGTTATTGATGTTTGTTGCTTGCTGTCAGTGGTAGAAATGTTGATTGTCACACTCGGCACATCTTCCGCACGCATCGGGCGAGATATGCATTTACAAGAAATTCATATTCACCCTTGCGACAACTCGACGGGAAAGTTGTGACTCTATCAGCGCCCCCTGTAGGACAAACAGAGTTACGTCCCCTGCGTCAGTCCAACTCGAACTCGAAGAGAAATTTAATTTCTAATTAATCCCTTAGTTGCGTTGTGACAACATTCATAAAAACGATGCATATTTAAGAAATAGAGTAGCCCTAACCATCATGTGTTTTGCAATAAAGTATAGTTTTGCCCTGAACTATTATAGTTAAAGCATGAGGCCGAAGACCGAATGGTTTGACGTTATAATAGTTCAGGGCAAAACTATACTTTATTGCAAAACACATGATGGTTAGGGCTACTCTATTTCTTTTCTAGTATGTCGATTTTTACTCGTTTAAGTTATTTCTACTCCAAATATAAACACATTTTGTAAATCATCTCCAGCCGCGATTTGAAAATCCACGATCAGGGTCATACCTAGTGACGTCATAGCCAATTGTTATTGACGTCATGGGCCATTGTTTCTTGACGTCACTCAAAAACTATACTTTATTGCTGAATAAAGGGTGGGCGGCGCCTTTGATCTTTACGGGAACAATACTAGAAAGGTCACCAAAATACTGCGTAGAATCAGGCTGTATCTCTCAGTTTCTATTTAGACATCGCATCGTTTTATTACAGTTTTGTGTGCTCAATTGAAATATATCCTCGCTTTTGATTGGCCTACATCATAGCTCAATAATCAGGCTACTTCCTGTCACAACTTTCCCGTCGAGTTGTCGCAAGGGTGAATATGAATTTCTTGTAAATGCATATCTTGCCCGATGCGTGCGGAAGATGCACTCGGCAATGCTGTAGTAAAATATTCAAAATGAAAAGGTAACAGCACATTTTATGAATTCGAAGGTTACCAAATTTCACACAAAATTTCTAACTTATATGAAATCATTTATCTCCAATCTATTTAAAAAAACTCATTTCACTAAGTTTTTCAAAATTTTCTTGACAATCTGATAAAAATCATTGGAAGTTTTACATCCTGTGAAAAAAACCAACTGTTTTGCAACTTGACCTTCAATTTTCACATATCCATTGAGAAAAATACACACAAAAATTAATTCTTCACCAATGTCTATTTACCTTTTTGAAAGCATATTTGACTCATTTCAGTTCATATGTCCGTGCATTCTTATTTCATTTTTTCTTCTACAAGACCGACAAACAACTCCTTTGAAGCATTTCCCTTGATTTAAATCCGTGAAAAAGGAGCTTACAATATTATGTTTTAAAACAAAGATAAGGTACATGTATACTAGAACTGTAATTATGTATTTTTAGCTCATCTGGCCTGTAAGGCCCGATGGGCTTATGGTATGGCATGGTGTCCGGCGTCCGTCCGTCCGTCCATCCGTCCATCCGTCCATCCGTCCGTAAACTTTGTGGAATTTCGACTTCTTCTCCAGAACCATAAGGCCTAGAAAGCTGAAACTTTGTGTACAGACTCCTTGGCTAGTGAGAATTATAAATTGTAGCTTTGGTGGCCCTGTGACCCCTAATAAGGGCCACAGGGGCCACGCCCTAAAAACCTATTTTCATCTTTTTCTCCAGAACCATTAGGCCTAGAAAGCTTAAACTTTGTGTACAGACTTCTTGGCTAGTGAGGATTATAAATTGTAGCTTTGGTGGCCCTGTGACCCCTGATAAGGGCCACAGGGGCCACACCCTAAAAACCTATTTTCATCTTCTTCTCCAGAACCATGAGGCCTAGAAAGCTGAAACTTTGTGTACAGACTCCTTGACTAGTGAGGATTATAAATTGTAGCTTTGGTGGCCCTGTGACCCCTAATAAGGGCCACAGGGGCCACGCCCTAAAAACCTATTTTCATCTTTTTCTCCAGAACCATGAGGCCTAGAAAGCTGAAACTTTGTGTACAGACTCCTTGACTAGTGAGGATAATAAATTGTAGCTTTGGTGGCCCTGTGACCCCTCATAAGGGCCACAGGGGCCACGCCCTAAAAACCTATTTTCATCTTCTTCTCGAGAACCATGAGGCCTAGAAAGCTGAAACTTTGTGTACTGACTCCTTGACTAGTGAGGATTATAAATTGTAGCTTTGGTGGCCCTGTGACCCCTAATAAGGGCCACAGGGGCCACGCCCTAAAAACCTATTTTCATCTTCTTCTCCAGAACCATGAGGCCTAGAAAGCTGAAACTTTGTGTACAGACTCCTTGACTAGTGAGGATTATAAATTGTAGCTTTGGTGGCCCTGTAACCCCTAATAAGGGCCACAGGGGCCACGCCCTAAAAACCTATTTTCATCTTCTTCTCCAGAACCATGAGGCCTAGAAAGCTGAAACTTTGTGTACAGACTCCTTGACTAGTGAGGATTATAAATTGTAGCTTTGGTGGCCCTGTGACCCCTAATAAGGGCCACATATGCCACGCCCTAAAAACCTATTTTCATCTTTTTCTCCAGAACCATGAGGCCTAGAAAGCTGAAACTTTGTGTACAGACTCTTTGACTAGTGAGGATTATAATTTGTAGCTTTGGTGGCCCTGTAACCCCTAATAAAGGCAACAGGAGCGTCCTTCAAATCTATTTTCATCTTATCCTCCTGAAGTGTAAGGCCTAGAATGCTGAAACTTGTCGCCTATATACTTAATTTTATGGTGACCCTGTGGCCTCTACAATGGGGGAATCACATTGGCCACACTCTAAAGCATAATTGATGATGAAGCCTGATGAGCTACAGAGCCAATGGCTCTATTTTTCTATAAAAATGAAAGTTGATTTCGTATAATCATAAACAAAATCAATTTCAATGCGTGTTTGGCCAAAGACTTTTCCATCCTATGTCCCTCTACATGGTCGCCGCTAATGGCTGCAATATTGCCCAAGCGGCGCTAAACAATAACTCACTCACCCTCCACATGACCCACAAACTGTGTATGCGAGTTAAGAAAACATTGTTGACTATTACTGTTAACTGATGTTGTTGACGTTTTACACATAGATTTTCAACGTCTTTTTGACAAATGTTCCAATCAACTTTGATTTTCGCTCGGTCAGATACCTTCGAAAGAAGTGATAAGGTTAAACTGAGAGCCTGTGGAGTATTTTCTGTTAACCTATCGTGGACTTTAAGGGACAATACTAACAAATACTACTCCAAATATAAACACTATTGTAAATCATCTCCAGCCGCGATTTGAAAATCCACGATCAGGGTCATACCTAGTGACGTCATAGCCAATTGTTATTGACGTCATGGGCCATTGTTTCGTGACGTCACTCAAAAACTATACTTTATTGCTGAATAAAGGGTGGGCGGCGCCTTTGATCTTTACGGGAACAATACTAGAAAGGTCACCAAAATACTGCGTAGAATCAGGCTGTATCTCTCAGTTTCTATTTAGACATCGCATCGTTTTATTACAGTTTTGTGTGCTCAATTGAAATATATCCTCGCTTTTGATTGGCCTACATCATAGCTCAATAATCAGGCTACTTCCTGTCACAACTTTCCCGTCGAGTTGTCGCAAGGGTGAATATGAATTTCTTGTAAATGCATATCTTGCCCGATGCGTGCGGAAGATGCACTCGGCAATGCTGTAGTAAAATATTCAAAATGAAAAGGTAACAGCACATTTTATGAATTCGAAGGTTACCAAATTTCACACAAAATTTCTAACTTATATGAAATCATTTATCTCCAATCTATTTAAAAAAACTCATTTCACTAAGTTTTTCAAAATTTTCTTGACAATCTGATAAAAATCATTGGAAGTTTTACATCCTGTGAAACAACCCAACTGTTTTGCAACTTGACCTTCAATTTTCACATATCCATTGAGAAAAATACACATAAAAATTAATTCTTCACCAATGTCTATTTACCTTTTTGAAAGCATATTTGACTCATTTCAGTTCATATGTCCGTGCATTCTTATTTAATTTTTTCTTCTACAAGACCGACAAACAACTCCTATGAAGCATTTACCTTGATTTAAATCCGTGAAAAAGGAGCTTACAATATTATTTTTTAAAACAAAAATAAGGTACATGTATACTAGAACTGTAATTATGTATTTTTCTATAAAAATGAAAGTTGATTTCGTATAATCATAAACAAAATCTATTTCAATGCGTGTTTGGCCAAAGACTTTTCCATCCTATGTCCCTCTTCATGGTCGCCGCTAATGGCTGCAATATTGCCAAAGCGGCGCTAAACAATAACTCACTCACCCTCCACATGACCCACAAACTGTGTATGCGAGTTAAGAAAACATTGTTGACTATTACTGTTAACTGATGTTGTTGACGTTTTACACATAGATTTTCAACGTCTTTTTGACAAATGTTCCAATCAACTTTGATTTTCGCTCGGTCAGATACCTTCGAAAGAAGTGATAAGGTTTAACTGAGAGCCTGTGGAGTATTTTCTGTTAACCTATCGTGGACTTTAAGGGACAATACTAACAGTTTTATTGTTAAGTTTCATTGTGCCCGATATTATCTGTTTATATGTGATACTCTTCAACTACGTTTATAAAAAAAACATTCAAACAGCGGTTTAATCTCTTCTAATTCTACAAAAAATAGATAAGATCCATCTTATCCACCATATTGATTATAAACACCATGATAGGTATCTTCCATATGTAGTTTAGTTCAGGAATTAATGAAAACTTTATACGAAACATGTTGACTTGTTCAACAGAAAATGTAATTATTCATTTACTTGCCCTTAGAGGTTATTGAACGACAATATAATTATCAAAATATCAAACTCTTCACTTTGCCAGGGATTCAATCGTTAACATACAGAATGTAAGACGATATTCAGTCCATCTGAAACATTTGATTAAGATAAAATTTGTTTGAAATATTAAAAGCAACCAACATCAATAAGAAATTGCAGCAATTTTAAATGTCATATTCTTTCTCACGGGATTGCATTTGATGAAAAAAAAAGTTTTGGTTTTCGATATTTTGATGAGTTCTATTAAAAAAATCGATTAACTATTCAACATTTTAAACAAAGAATTTAAAATACATTTGATTGAAATATTAAAAGCAACCAACATCAATAAGAGATTGCAGCAATTTTAAATGTCATATTCTTTCTCACGGGATTGCATTTGATGAAAAATTTTTTTTTTGGTTTTCGATATTTTGATGAGTTCTATTTAAAAAATCGACTAACTATTCAACATTTTAAACAAAGAATTTTAACGTTTAATATAATGCTATGAATAGCCAGTGTAATACCATTTGCTTTGATGTGTTTGTTTCTTTCCTGCATCCCACAGCTTATCTTGTCAAAAACAAATTATAAAACATATGACAAGGAAAATGAGTTTTGCATTTTAAGAATCAACTGCCAGAAACGATAGGAAAAACAACATGCCATCAGTCAGACATCACGTAATAACTTTCCATTTATAGGAACTTTAACTTGGGATCCATAATCGACTTTGACTTGGCGGCATAATGCTGGCCATTGAACATGTGATTATTTATGGATAGGATGAAGACGTACTAATAATATATATACGTATTAATATCAGCTATAAATTCATTGATATAAACTAAAATGGCTCAATTTTCATTAAGGTAACCTCACCATGATGTCTGTATATATGAAGTGGCTATACTGTGAGGTTGTTCCAAAATGACAATAACAAGTTACTCAAGCTTTTTCAACATAACATAAAATGGCAAATAATGTGATAATTATTGTGTACGTAAACTATTTTTCGGTCATCCAAACATGACGGAAGCGGATCACGCAAGGTTTTAATTGTTAACATGTTATCATATGATCATGTTATATGATAAACTCGTGTAGGGTCTGTTCTTAAGGGACAAATCTCAAAACATTTATGGAATAAACTACATTTTATTTCTTTTGGGAGGTATAGACAATTTCCTTAAAGAGATTCTGACGAGATACGATTTATCAATATCAGAATTATTACCAATTTAAAATGAATATTTTATTTCTCAACTGAAATGTCATAAATGATTATGATGTAACTTTGTTACTTTATTATAATTGATAACAATATTATTAAGTCGCGAGGGGGTCTTAAACTGGTACAATTCTGGTTAAGGAGTTCTCTTTAATTCATGTTTTCACTCATGCATTCATAGTAACAAGTTCCTATTTTGCAGACCATATATTATTGCTAGATAGTTGTAATTTTGTGATATACGACAAGAATAAATGAACCGACGAACACCAACTTAAAATGATTATGAGATCTGTTATAATTGCATACAAACTATATGGCGCAAATAACAATTTAAGATTATGCTAAAACTTTAGTTCTGCTGAATCTTACGTGAAGTTATACTAAATGTGTCATTTTGGGGTGATTCACTTAAAGTCGCATATTATAAACAATAATTGTAACGAAGTCTTGAGTTTGTCGAATCACACGTGACGTTTGGGCTAGTTCACTTTAAGCCAATTGCTATATTAAAAACACATTATAATAAAATATTGTAATTTCAAATTTTATTGTGCCAAATGCAAAAGGAAATTGTTGATTGTTGATATAGTCCGTAATTGCGGTTATTAACGTTTGAAGACAAACTATAACAGGACATTCAAATTGATATAATCTGTACAGATAAGTGGAGTTAGCGTAACGTTCGTACCATGAGACAGGATGTATCAAACAAAATCAAAACGTCATTTTTCATTTCATGAAAGTTTTCGTTTCAAATTCTATCATATTACATTTATATGTCAATGAATTAAAGATTTTTGTTTGAAGGATACATTGCTAGTCTTGGTAAGGTGCAATAATCAATCACATTGCACTTAACATAGACCTTTACTTCAGATCTGCATTTTAGGCTACTATGCTTCTAGTTAGCTTCTACCTGGAAACGATTGATCAACAACTTTACTCGATATTTTCAGTTATGTCAGCACCATCGCTTAAATATCCCAAATAAAAATGAGATAACTATTCAATAAATAGGTATATGTATTGCATGTATTTATAAAGAACTTTCTTTTTAAATACGGATTTGGCTAAGCCTGGATAACTCAAAAGACTGGAAGTTCTAACATTTTCATATCTCTAGTTACTTAACAAATACTTGACTCCGGTCTACAACGTTTGATAGAAAACTTTTCATAAACTTCGAAACTTATAACAACCTTCAACCTTCAACCTTCAAGTCAGCATTAAACATTGGATTTTATCTCAACAAATAAATAACAAAGTCAACAGAGAAAATCTTACAAGATTTCGCTGCAGTTGCCAAATACACATAATCGAAACTGGACGCTATAACAAGACAGAAAGAACCACAATATTATTCCCACTATGCCAATTATTAGGTTTTGATCAATATTGTAAATATGTAAGTCTTACTCATAATAATTATGATTTTGTATATATCCATAATATAATTTTTTAAAATTCTTATTTCTTCTAACTGTAAGCATGTTTTAAATCACATCTCGCAAATCATGCTTTTAAACAACGAGAGTCCTTCATAAATCAATACTATTACGTGGTACATACTTTTCATTACGTTGTGTAACATATGTATGTTCTATGGGCCTATGGTCTAAAACTTGAAATAAATTCTTCTTCTATATGAACTGCCCTTTCCCAGGATATTTCAGTTTTAAAGCAGATTTATCAATGGAAAATTAATTTCCCTCTTCGTTTTATTCAAGCATTTGGTTGTGTACAGCATTTCCTACATCAAATTATACATGTGCAGATCGGTTAAAACGAATCAAGACTACTCATCCGTGATAACCTTCACAATAATGACTTCCGTCAAGAAGAGACTGATTAATTATATCCTGATCAGTTTGGAGGCGAGCTCGTTGACATGCTCAGGCTTAAGATCCGCTATCGAAGTTTCTATTAACGTCTTCCGAAGCTTATTATAAACAAACCTTGATACGACCTGCAATAATGAAGTTTCTCCCAGCCAGTCAATGGATAGGCAATCATTGGTAAATTGCTGGACCTGCTTCTGTGGTCTACGATTGAATTAGGAAATTGGAGATTTTCTTATTAGACCCTTGGAATAATCAAAATTAAAGGAAACTACTACTGCTAGTAAACGTCAATCATTTAAGATTTGTTATCAACTTAATGAGATTGTTACCTATTTCAACTTCTACACGAGGTTATGAGGGGTGTGGCAACGTGTTGAGGTGCATCATTTTTAGATAAGGAAATGTTAGGGACCTTCTTATTGCGTATGGCCAATGAAGCTTGTTATAAAGGGTCCTTCCTCACAAAAATTGTTCTTGATTTCTATTAACTTATGTAAAAAATGTACTTCATGAACACAAAAAACACAGACAAACAACTATAAGCAGCGAACATGTCTCATTTAAATGGGTATGAGCTAGATATGTTGCGAGAACGTATGTTGTCCTGCAAGTGGAATTTTCACAAAACTTCGTTTAACAAAACAGAAGTAATTCAAATTTTGAAAAGAATGAACTCAACTTCACAGAATTGAGGAATGTCATCAGTGTTCGAAACTGACGCCGGTCCGTAAGCCCGAGGCCGACTGTAATAGAGATATGAAAATGTTAGAACTTCCAGTCTTTTGAGTTATCCAGGCTTAGCCAAATCCGTATTTAAAAAGAAAGTTCTTTATAAATACATGCAATACATATACCTATTTATTGAATAGTTATCTCATTTTTATTTGGGATATTTAAGCGATGGTGCTGACATAACTGAAAATATCGAGTAAAGTTGTTGATCAATCGTTTCCAGGTAGAAGCTAACTAGAAGCATAGTAGCCTAAAATGCAGATCTGAAGTAAAGGTCTATGTTAAGTGCAATGTGATTGATTATTGCACCTTACCAAGACTAGCAATGTATCCTTCAAACAAAAATCTTTAATTCATTGACATATAAATGTAATATGATAGAATTTGAAACGAAAACTTTCATGAAATGAAAAATGACGTTTTGATTTTGTTTGATACATCCTGTCTCATGGTACGAACGTTACGCTAACTCCACTTATCTGTACAGATTATATCAATTTGAATGTCCTGTTATAGTTTGTCTTCAAACGTTAATAACCGCAATTACGGACTATATCAACAATCAACAATTTCCTTTTGCATTTGGCACAATAAAATTTGAAATTACAATATTTTATTATAATGTGTTTTTAATATAGCAATTGGCTTAAAGTGAACTAGCCCAAACGTCACGTGTGATTCGACAAACTCAAGACTTCGTTACAATTATTGTTTATAATATGCGACTTTAAGTGAATCACCCCAAAATGACACATTTAGTATAACTTCACGTAAGATTCAGCAGAACTAAAGTTTTAGCATAATCTTAAATTGTTATTTGCGCCATATAGTTTGTATGCAATTATAACAGATCTCATAATCATTTTAAGTTGGTGTTCGTCGGTTCATTTATTCTTGTCGTATATCACAAAATTACAACTATCTAGCAATAATATATGGTCTGCAAAATAGGAACTTGTTACTATGAATGCATGAGTGAAAACATGAATTAAAGAGAACTCCTTAACCAGAATTGTACCAGTTTAAGACCCCCTCGCGACTTAATAATATTGTTATCAATTATAATAAAGTAACAAAGTTACATCATAATCATTTATGACATTTCAGTTGAGAAATAAAATATTCATTTTAAATTGGTAATAATTCTGATATTGATAAATCGTATCTCGTCAGAATCTCTTTAAGGAAATTGTCTATACCTCCCAAAAGAAATAAAATGTAGTTTATTCCATAAATGTTTTGAGATTTGTCCCTTAAGAACAGACCCTACACGAGTTTATCATATAACATGATCATATGATAACATGTTAACAATTAAAACCTTGCGTGATCCGCTTCCGTCATGTTTGGATGACCGAAAAATAGTTTACGTACACAATAATTATCACATTATTTGCCATTTTATGTTATGTTGAAAAAGCTTGAGTAACTTGTTATTGTCATTTTGGAACAACCTCACAGTATAGCCACTTCATATATACAGACATCATGGTGAGGTTACCTTAATGAAAATTGAGCCATTTTAGTTTATATCAATGAATTTATAGCTGATATTAATACGTATATATATTATTAGTACGTCTTCATCCTATCCATAAATAATCACATGTTCAATGGCCAGCATTATGCCGCCAAGTCAAAGTCGATTATGGATCCCAAGTTAAAGTTCCTATAAATGGAAAGTTATTACGTGATGTCTGACTGATGGCATGTTGTTTTTCCTATCGTTTCTGGCAGTTGATTCTTAAAATGCAAAACTCATTTTCCTTGTCATATGTTTTATAATTTGTTTTTGACAAGATAAGCTGTGGGATGCAGGAACGAAACAAACACATCAAAGCAAATGGTATTACACTGGCTATTCATAGCATTATATTAAACGTTAAAATTCTTTGTTTAAAATGTTGAATAGTTAGTCGATTTTTTAAATAGAACTCATCAAAATATCGAAAACCAAAACATTTTTTTTTTCATCAAATGCAATCCCGTGAGAAAGAATATGACATTTAAAATTGCTGCAATCTCTTATTGATGTTGGTTGCTTTTAATATTTCAATCAAATGTATTTTAAATTCTGTGTTTAAAATGTTGAATAGTTAATCGATTTTTTTAATAGAACTCATCAAAATATCGAAAACCAAAACATTTTTTTTTCATCAAATGCAATCCCGTGAGAAAGAATATGACATTTAAAATTGCTGCAATTTCTTATTGATGTTGGCTGCTTTTAATATTTCAAACAAATTTTATCTTAATCAAATGTTTCAGATGGACTG
Organism: Steromphala cineraria; assembly: GCA_916613615.1. NCBI lineage: Eukaryota > Metazoa > Mollusca > Gastropoda > Trochida > Trochidae > Steromphala > Steromphala cineraria. The sequence goes on along the minus strand of OU744722.1, from coordinate 27,034,157 downwards.
AATATCGTCTTACATTCTGTATGTTAACGAATGTCATACATGCAGCATTTCAAAAACCTCAAATATCTTACTGCTTAAAAACTCTCGTTGTGCTTGTGACGAGTTTAAGATTCAATGTGGACAGTAATTTAGAATCAAAGCTTAATTTATATTGGATGAGGTGTGAGATTTTTTAGTTTGCATTTCGGCCAAATGAAAAGGAGAACTCTTGTAATAGAAACACTAAACTCCATATTAAATTTTTGAAGACATATATATTTAATTTAACCATTTCAGTTGAAATATTAAAAGTATTCAGAATTTTAGATGCTAATTTACATCGACAATGTTCATGTTCATAGATTTTATTAACGCATATTTTCCTTACTATCAAAATATTTCGCTGTGTTTGAATTTAAGCCCTTGGCTAAAATATGGGTTAATTTTTTTAACACCAGACTAGTGACTTTCCGTTTTAAAGCCAAGGGCACAAATACGAGAATTCCCGGTAGTGTCATTGCAGATCTTTCAATTTATTTATCCTCTAATTTATCTCTTATTTGATTAGATTTGATGTCCCATAACAAAGATTGCAAGATGGTGTTACTTGTTGTTGACATGAAATACACTTTGATATTCAGTTCAAAAGATTTTTTGGGATAAAATTGAATTTTGAAATGAACCAATTTATTCTGGCGAAATTGGAAAAAATAAACCCAAACATTAAACAAGAAATAAAAAATGAAGATATCAAGTTTTGCGAGAACGAGCCAACTGTTATTTGATTAAGGAAGATAATGCGAAAAGAATCTGACTCAAATCAAATGCACAAATGTACATATTGACTTTCAAGTCACAAGTGCTGGAATTCAATTACAGGAATCCTTAATCGAATTCCTTGTTTGACATCAGATTCAGATTTCCCACCACTAGTTCACGAGTCATGACATTGTCACTCTCACTTGACATGTAGTGGTAAATTTCGCATCTCATTTTTTTTGCGGGGGGAGGGAGTATTATTGTCAACTGAGGTAACTGTTGTTAAGTGAAAATAAGCAAATCTACGTTTAGATCGACAGTTCCATATTGTTTAATACCATTTACAGTAAGACAGTCGCTAATGGCTGCAATATTTCCCAAACGGCGTAAAACAATAATCACACACTTACAAATGTATAATGACAGAGATCATTAAATGACTTTAAAGGGGCAGTAGCACGTTTTTTGATAATTTTATATTTTAAAAAGTGCACTTATAATTGTAAGTAAATGCCAAATGTTTTATTTTTACAGTATCAACAATCACATTACACAAGCCAATCACCCATAATCAGAGGACAAAGTATGAGGATTCACATAAAAGCCATTGGCGGCCATTTTTGTGTGAACACCTTTAATTCATTTTTGTAAGAAAAAGGAATCGCATGGCTGAACCTAACGTTATATATTTGAATTATTACTGCTCCATTTCGTTTGAATACATTGTCTTTCAATTGGAACCATTTATTTTCATTTTCCTGATATCACCTTATATTCCCCCTAAAAACGTGCTACTGCCCCTTTAAGTGATTTTGTTCACCTAAATGTTCAATTGATTTGATAGGCGCAATTTCATTGTCGGTGTCAACGAAAAGCGAAAGTTGAAAGATTTGAAATGAACTTATTGCAAATAGAATCTCTTCGTATAATAATTCGAAAATCGACAGCAAAACTTTCTTTCTTTTTATCATTGACAATTTTCTTTAAATAGTCTGAATTCAAATTGAGAGCCAAAAAGTCAAGAACCCATACCTTTAATTCTTGCTGAGAGATTATGTTCCCAAAACATTTATATAATTTAAAACGTCGATTAAGTAGATATTAGAATCAGATTGTCAAATTAATCTTTTGAAACACAAACCTTTAATGCTTTGTATAATTTATAATCTATTTTCAGATAAAACAATCGTTGGCATCTGTTCTAATTGTCCGTATTGCTTCCTTTATGGCCTTACAAATTGTAATTGAAAAGCTAAAAAGGGAATTGTAATGCAAAATCTTACTCCAATAACTACTTTCTGACAATACGAACGCATTAAACGTCACAGTCGGGCCTTGTGTTTAAGGGTATCTGTACCTTTTTAGCTACATTATTGAAACATTATGTATTAGTTGATGATATACAGGATCATGCCATCTTGCATTATCTCTCACAGAGGCAGAGCAAGAAATGAATGTTGACACAGCCTATGTTCTATTACGCCGACTTTGTGGGACAGAATGGGAGATGCCTGATTGGAGGCAATCAAAGTCAGTTGTCAGCAATTGTTTGTTTGTTACAATAAGTTAGGTCTATATCTGACAGAACATTTGGATTATTCTCGTATGGCAAAATCTGTAGCTAGTTCGGCTAGTCGTGCTCTTGGGTTGTTCATCAAAAAGTTTTAATTATTAGGCGATATGTCATATCATATACATATTCTAAGTTATTTTACTCAATGGTTTGATCTACCATTAATTACGGTGTCTCTGTGTGGGGCACAACAAAGTTTTCATGTATAGAAGCTGTACAAAACCGTGCAATGCGGTTTTTTCTTGGATTACGTAAATACGCACCAAATAATGCTGTATGCGGTGATATGGGCTGGTGCCCACCAATTATTACCCAATGGCGAAGTGTATGCTAGATTTTTTGGACGTTTATGTGTTTTCAATCCATTTGGTATTACAAGTAAAATATTTATTTGGAGTAACAAGTATGCTGTTTTAAAGTAACGGAATTGGAATTTAGAGTGCACATCTTCTGTTTCGGCTTCAACATTTTAATAACATAAATGTTAATTATCATATAAGATACGTTGTTTCGGAAGTTTCTCATAATTTATTTGATCGTTTTAATCATAGTTGGAAAGAATCTATTTCTAATGTAAATGGTTCAACGAGCCATGGAGGTAATAAGCTAAGAACTTATGCTACCTTTCAAAAGGATTATCATTTTATGCTATGTGCAATATGCCTAAGTGCAATATGCCTTCTTCTTATAGACGTGCATTATCACTTTTTAGATGTGGTGTCGCTCCTTTACGAGTTGAAACTGAAAGATGTAATTGTACTCCTCTACATGATAGAACGAGTTTTAATTGTAAAGATTGTATTGAAGATGAACGCCATGTTTTATTACAATGCCCTCTGTATTCCTGTGAAAGAGACATTCTTTCAAGAAGATGTGATCAATTCAACGATAACTTTATGACTTTTAATGATGTTGATAATTTGTTAATGTCCAATCCACAAGTGTCTTACTATACAGCCAAAACCTGCTTTCTTATTCTAAAACGGCGACAAGCCCTTTAATACTCTTAACTATGTAATGTAAATATGTGTATTATATGTCATTTGTTTTATTTTTGTTTTTTTACTTGTTTATAGTCTCTCATAAATCTGGCTCAACATCCTTTATATTTATATATATATATTTATACCATGCTTGTACTATGATGTTGAGGTGAGACTCAAATAAATTATCTGTCTGTCTGTCTGTCTTCCTTTGTGGGGATAGACTGCAAGTAATTGTAAGTATAGGTTATCAACACCTAGTGCAACAAGAAGACATAGTCATCAACATCCCCCGCCAGATTTGTTCTAATTTTTAATTAAGCCAGAACCTTCTCCTAAATACTCGAAGGCACACATCAAATTGATGGTCCTATCTGTAACAGTTTCTGAGAAAAATTGACTCCTTTGAAGACACCTCGAACAGAGTCCGAAAAAACGTAACAAGGGCAATAACTCCGGAAAAAATATTTGCGCGTTTCTGATTTTCGAACTCCATCAAGGTATTAATACCCTCAAGGCACACATCAAATTTGATGGTCCTATCTGTAACAGTTTCTGAGAAAAACGGACACACGCACACACGCACGGACGGAGCTCAAACCTATATCCCCCTTCCACTTCGTGGCGGGGAATAATAATACACATGCAATTGCGCCTCGTGACACTATTACATACCCCAAATGCATTTACATACATAGGTAAATTTACTCATACACCTGTATACGCAAACCTGTGCGTGAGAAAAGGGCCTTATTTAGATAAACCTCACGTACTTAACAGCCATTTTCTGTACCAAAGATTTACTTGTACTAAGAATAATAGAACTATTTGAAAATTGTCCTTCAAATACTATGATATACCACTTCCATTATCATTCTCGTATTTAATGTTAGAAATACCGAAGGGGTTTAAAATGAAATTCACATGGTGTCAGATGATTGAAGTTCAGGTTCAAACGATACAGTTTTGTCGTGAGTGAATAAATTGCTATGAAAGTTAATTTCCCTGTAGTCGTTTTTGTAAAAATGTCTGCTGTGAGGCTGTATCAATATTTCTTGAGTTGATCTGCCTCTGTGGGGAGAGAATGGTCAATTAAAAATTAATCAAATTTGTTGAAATCCCATATTTCCATTCAAGGTTACTGGTATGCATATTAGTATTAACAAAACGTCAAACAAATAGTGTAATTCTGAGCGGCAAACATGTAAAGATTATGCAAATGACAAATACAACTAGAGTGTTTCTGAACTTCTTTAAGGTAGTTATAACGTTAGATTCCTTAGCAAACATATTTTCCTCATCGTATTTCTTCTTCATCGATCACTGTGAATATAAACAGACATTAGCTCCCTCTCTTAGACTAAACTCATTGTGTATTTAGTTTACTGAAAGCTAATTGGACCTTGATCTGGCACTTAAGCCTTTTAGAACAAATGCCATTCTTCCTTTGAGTATCCCATTAGCGGGAAATTATTTGAATATTGAATAGCAAATGCTAAAAATTTCAATTAGAGTAGATCGCTTACACGTTCCCTTTCAACAAAAGTTCAGAGAAAATCATGAGTTGCATGAATATTCCATTTATCTAATGTAGCCATATGAGACTGCAATTGTCGGGTGCAGTTTTGTTCTGAATTTTTCAAGTTTTCAGGAATTTTGTAACATTTGCTATGATTGTAATTTACAATTGTATTGCTGTGAAGTAACACTATTGAATAGAGATGTTTACATTGCATTACAGTGGATGTAAAAATCCCCTTTTCTATAATATGCAAACGTTGGAGCGTTGTTCGACCATGATGATTTTTACAGTTGAATAAGAAATGTCAAGGGAACTGTCATCGTCTGTCGTCCTTGTGAAGAGTGGACATAATTCAAACTGAGCCACATTCCTTGTAAATATTAAGGCTTTTTTGTAGTTTCATAAGATACGAAATTGTTACATATCTTGTTATCTCTGTATGAGAATATCGTCGCTATCAATCATAACTTGTGTATCTTTAAAACGTCTATTTGTACACATATTCAGGATTGCCTTACAGATAGATACAGAATATTACACCAGGCCCGTTAATGTATTTTCATATAATCTGACCGATATTCTACAAGCTTAATCTCTCACGAACAGTTCTTTGATTTCTTTTTATTTACCTGTCCATTCTACGACGTCTATAGGAAACCTACCTTCACGGATATTATTAATTCAATAATCACATAATCATAAACAGGTGTAATAATGAACAGTATGCATGGAAACTTTTAACATATATTTATCATAGTACTGTCAGAAGAATAGAGTGAAAGAATACCTTAAATGACTCTAAAACAATGTTTTCCTTTAATTTAAGGAAAAGTTTAGAGAATATCCATATGAATAAGGCATGTGTATACATGATATTAAAACTTAATATTGCCCGATAATTAAGAAACATATATGGATGACAACTTCTTTATTCATGATATGCGACGTTTCGACACAGTTCTTGTGTTGTTTCCAAGCATATCATGAATAAAAAAGTTGTCATCCATATATGTTTCTTCATTATCATCATTCCAACTTTGAAAATGCCCATCAAAGAAGTTAATATTGCCTGTTTGTTTATATGTACCACAGAGTTTCTAGCTTCTTTATTTTCAAATGGTTTGACTCATGATGTATTCATTGTGAAATATGGGCTAAAAGGCCAACACTTCCGAAATGAACATTATTATTATTATTACGAGTTATAGTCTCTCATGAAGAAATCATTTCAGTAATTGCTAGATCAACAATTATCTTAGATATAAATCCGTGCATCTGTAATAAACATCTTCCAATGACACGAATAGATGTCTTAATATATTTATTTGTGATCAATTTCAATCTCCATTAAATATTATGATTTATCATACAATTGCCATTGAATTTCCAGGATCAATCAATGAATATGAACAGAGGTTACGATTGTGTTTTGGGATGGTAAATGTTCTGCAGTAGGAATTTTGTAAATTGGCATAACGAAAATACTCTTTAATTTGCTTTAACCAACGTATAAGTTTTTTTTGTAAACTCTAAATTAAAATTTTGGTAGATGTTTAATATGCGATGATATATAGCTAAGCGCTCACGCAGTGTTTGAAAGGATATATAACCCCATGTACTTTCGGGACACTTATACAGATTTTAATTTCACAAAGCTAGCACTTGTCATAAGGTCACAACGGTAAACTGGACATTTCTTTTAAAAAGTCAAAGTTATTTTGTACTTTGTAATTCTTTTGAGCCATTCGTGAAAAAATACGGTACCTTTCTACATGTACTTCACCCGATGACGTCACCCTAATGTTTCATTACGTCATATGAAGACAAGTGAGATTTTGATTCTTATTTTAATGAGTGAAACTACGGATTTGTTTCACCAACTGACGTGTTTCACCAATGAAATTATAACAAACAAGTAATTGCAACAAAGGGGACCATATACTTCGATGTTAGCAACTAAAACAATCTACTTGTGGCTTCGAAAATATTGTAAAGGTCAACAAAATCAATTGGGACTGGCGTCTTACCAGTAAGTGGTTTTATCTAAGCTACGAGGAGAAATTGCTTAATGGTTCTTAAAATATCTCGCTGAAAAGCTTACAGTGCACGTTTCAATACTGAAACTATCAAAGCCTAGATCTATCTCTCACCACAGAGGTAGATCAAATCATAAAATGTTGATACAACCTCTGTTCTAATAAAACCAAATCCGTGGGTTCCGGTAGTTTCCCCTGGCGGACAAAATTTGCACGACAGTCAATTTGAATTTTCTTAGCAAATGACAACGCTTCTCGCATGGAAAGGGTGGTTCATATCACAATGCTTTTGCCATGATTAAGTAGCCAAAATGATGATTTTAGAACGTTTGCACTACTTATTTGAATTGCCTTTAATCAGGCATTCCCTATTCTAGCCAACAAACACGGCTTAATAAAACCGGCTGAATTAACATTTCATGACTTGATCTGCGTCTGTGGGAAGAGAATGGTCGACTTTGTGAAGAGGAAAACTTCAAAAATGTATTCACGGTCTCGGTAAAAGAGTGAGCTAATTGGTTTGTAGTCATCGACTAGCAACCTAACTATCGTGGTGCGGTGGTAGTGTGCTCGGCGACCTCAAGAGCTGGTGGTAACATGATCCATGTTGGGTCTCGAGAGCGTGACAGGTCGACGGTTAAAAGCCAGACAATATTTGAGTTGTTTCTCATCCTGCTTTCTTTCTTGTCACTTTGCCGTTCTGTCTTTCTCCCTTTTCTGATTTCTCTCACTTGGATGGCAACATGAACGTAATAAATTATGCTGATAACTGGTTAAACCCCAACTCACATACGCTTTACAATTTTTGATATAGTATTCAGCTCCGTACGTCCGTACGTCCGTACGTCCGTCCCGCTTCTTGTTAGCGCGATATCTAATGAACCGCTCAACCTAGAATCTTCAAACTTGGTACCAGTCTTCATCTGGGGAATACGCAGACCTGAAAAGTTTTCGTTGACCTTGACCTCATTTTCAAGGTTGGGGCGAGACTTTGACCAGTTTTGAAAATGTTGTTAGCGGGATATCTAATGAACCGCTCAACCTAGAATCTTCAAACTTGGTACCAGTCTTCATCTGGGGAATACGCAGACCTGAAAAGTTTTTCGGTGACCTTGACCTCATTTTCAAGGTCACGGCGAGACCAGTTTTGAAAATGTTGTTAGCGCCATATCTCATGAACCCATTAACCTTGAGTCTTCACGGGGGACATAGTATTCCGCTCCGTACGTCCGTCCGTACGTCCGTCCCGCTTCTTGTTGTTAACATCAATTTTCGGCGGGGGATCTTGTCAAATATTTGTATTTTAATGAATTCATCAGTATTTCTCAATAATAATTTTAAAACAACCTGATTATTTTTGACAATCAGAGCTCCTTTTGAAGCAAAATCGTATAGTTATTGTACAGCAGAAAACATTTCCGAACATTCAGAAAATTGTTCAAGAAGGATTATTTACTTTTACAACAGAGATGGTTTAGTACAAAGAGGAATTTTCAATAATAATGTTCAGCTGAAATGGTGAATAGGATGCTCAATAACTAAGAACGTATGTCTGAAAATTTAATAAACAATATGAACTCTATAACAATATATTATGCAAGTTGCAAAACCAATTCATTGGATAAAAGCTATAGACTTCCATATAAAGGTTCTTCAAACGAAAAAAAACCCAAAACATACGCCAAGAGATAGCTAAGCTTTATGTTCGCGGTGCAAGTTTGATTGCCAGCATGAGATGTGTTTTCATTGGTAAATTTACTTTAAGTTGAAATTCACTGACAGTGAAGTAGTGACATCTGGTTGTAAATTTGAGAATAATTAATGCATCAGAGGGATCAATCCCATTACCATTTATTCTGGCTAGTGTTTTACAGAAGTTTTAATCTGGAACGCCCTTGTGGCACTCCAGGGAATGCATTCAAAATGGTTGTACATCGTGAAATGTCCATTTCATTAATTAACCTTTGATGAATGTTTTCATATATTGGTAATTGTATTAATATGCTTTCTTGATAATTGATTTTATATGATTATCACATGCATAATTTAGATCAAACGTCACTTGAGGTAATAAGCAGCAATCAATACATCACACATTACTTGCAAGTTCTTTGAATTTTGAATTTTTTTTGTAAATAGATATGTTAAAGTTGTTGAATTTTTTAGTTTCGGTGGTCATCCTTGATGTGTCTGTCGGTCTATTTTCATTTTTCACAATACTTTCAAAATTACAAATTAGAAGTGAATGATATGATAGTTATCACGTTATTTATAAAATAATATTTTGGAATGAATATTGAATTGGAAATTTATTTGTTGCCATAGTCGACCAAAGTAATCTATAAATCATATCAAATTTCCAAACATGCGTTAGTTACATTTGTCTGTTTCATTGACCGAATGTGTTGGATATCAATTTGATGCCATAAAACAATATCCATAAATGACAAAGGGTTGACAATAGAAATCCCGAGTATCCTTGATAACTTGCTGCTGGTTGACCTTTACAAATTAACCTTCAGAGTGATGGCTTCAATCTAAAAAGTGACTGGTTGATTATAATTGAATCATTTTGGAATCAGCTCATTGACAAGATACAGGCTATTGACCCAGTATCAGAGGTTCTCTTAACGTCTTCTCAATCTTGTTACAATCAATGATTCAACTTCAATATGGACTATCCGAGAGCGAGTCTAAGGATAGGCAATACGCCACTAGGTTTTATGATACAATGCCGGATTGAAACGGTTTCTCTAAAAAGTTCAGACGTCATATTGTATATTTTTACAAATTTAGCCTATACTTCGAAATTAAAAAAAATGGTGTCGGTATATCTTTCCTGATAGAACTCTTCCGACTATTTATCTTTTTAAGATATGAAATGTGGGGAGCAAGAGAAAAAAAACACAGTAAGGCATTCTTTGAACAAATTTCTGTAATGTCTAAAAATTTAGCCGATACTTCGAAATTAGAAAACATTAGTGTCAGAATATCATTCCACATAGAATTCTTCGACTTTTTAGCTCATCTGGCCTGTAAGGCCCGATGGGCTTATGGCATGGCATGGTGTCCGGCGTCCGTCCGTCCGTCCATCCGTCCGTCCGTGCATCCGTCCGTCCGTAAACTTTGTGGAATTTTGACTTCTTCTCCAGAACTATAAAGCCTAGAAAACTTAAACTTGGTGTACAGACTCCTTGACTAGTGAGGATTAAAAATTGTAGCTTTGGTGGCCCAGTGGCCCCTAATAAGGAACACAGGGGCCACACCCTAAAAACCTATTTTCATCTTCTTCTCCAGAACCATAAGGCCTAGAAAGCTTAAACTTGGTGTACAGACTCCTTGACTAGTGAGGATTAAAAATTGTAGCTTTGGTGGCCCTGTGGTCCCAAATAAGGGCCACAGGGACCACACCCTAAAAACCTAATTTCATCTTTGTTCTGTCAAAATCAGATAATCCTGGCCATGGTATGGCTTCTTAAGGGGTAAAAGACTGCAAAGTAAAGAAAATACCCAAATTTGGAAAATATTACACTTAAAATAGCATAATCAAAGACCAAAGAGTTAAAAACTACCAACAGAAAGTCACAAGTATCAATTTTAAGAGATCTTTTATGTGTGCTTCCCTAGAAAATTTCTGACAAGGAGAGGTTTACTGTTGAAAGGTGATATTTTAAGGCAGCTTCAATCAATGTCAAGTGTCACACGAGTATGGTAAAATAGTCTTCACATGAAGAACACAATGAGCTTACATTGCAAAATAAGTTTACAGTTAAAATATAATCCCAATATCCTGATATGAAATATTTCCATTTCTGTACTGATTACAAGTATCTGAAATCACATCACATATATGCTTAAGTCTAGAATTTGAGACTTTGTGGCCCCTACAAATGGGGAAACCACATTGGCCACAGCAAAATTAAATATGAAGCCTGATGAGCTACAGAGCCAATGGCTCTATTTTTATTGTTTAAAAAAACAAAAATTAGATTTGAGGTGCAAGAGAAAAAAACAGTACACATATAATGTCTAAAATTATAATAGTTTGCTTGTGCATATGTAAAACGGTATTTTAAATAAACGCCAGACATGATACATCTAAACTAAAGTAGTGTTTCTAATTATAATTTTGATAAACATTACATTTGATGCTCAAATAACATCATTAGTGACGCAGCTGTTATTCGACTTTTAGAGATGTACATAATCTTTTATGGGGTGTATTAACTTATCAGTTTTCACGTTAATCATTCTATGTTCATCGTTATATGGGACATTATGAATAAAAAACCAAAACCGTATATGTGAACTTGTAATGCTTAAGGTGGTTTCATATATATAATATCTCAATGACACATTTACTGACAGAATTGCTGACAACACGTTATACCTAAACTCACTCGCTCACCCACCTAATGTTTAGATCAATAAGAGACCATAAATGAAATTGAGCAGTTCTAGCAAAGTTAATTTTGTGAAATGCAAAACGTCACGGATTGTGTTTTTATTTTGATGAAATTAACGTCAAACGCAATAACTTCTGATGGTTTGCAGATCAAACCAGCACCAACTCCCACTGTGTTCAGTTATGAAACAAACAACGATTAGATGATAACGAACACTCATTATGGCATCAAGTTTCATTCCTCGACAGCTTTCACTCTTTGAATTAGATCAGATGAAATGTGCTTTGAACTATAGACAGATGAGTTAAATTCCATTACAAAATCAATCGTTTTCCATTTCATACATTTTACAGTCACTTAAAACTACCCATTCCTTAATTTGAATTCTTTTGAGATTCATAGCATATGTTTTTCTTTTTCGAATTCAATTACTTTCAAGCACCAGTCAAGTCAAATAACGTTTAATGGGGATAATTGTCATTTTGTAGACATACTATACCTACGCTTAACAAATAAATGTCATCACTGATAATGTCATTGCTTCTTTGGCATCAGTTTAAATGCCAATTTCAAATACAACTGTCAATGAAGTATTCACCATGGTTACTTTTGAGTTGCAGAGGGAAACGTTTGGCTTTTACAGCACTTTCTGCTCTTTGCAACTGTTAAATACTGATCATTTTGATGAACTAATACATATTTTCCATTTAGTTTAAATGGAACATTATGACTTCATGAAAACAAAATGTTTGAATAGACCAGGCTGCAAGTCGATTTTACACCACGAACCACCTTTGCTAGTTGTTTAAAAGTGCCAATAACACATTGTTAAGTACAGGAACATGATTGCAAGACATTATGTTTAAATCAAAAGCAGCAGTTCTGCTATCTCAGAAACCACACATTGACATCTGCTATAACTTACCGTCGGTTCTTTATTAGGTTTCATACTTATCGGAAACCAACAAATTATTTCGATTTTGTACTTTTCACGCAAAAACACCTCGATAAACAAATCCATCCCTGAAAATTACGAAACAAAACTGCCGCCAGACAGAAACCCTTGACGGCGTTGACCTCACAACAGGGGTTTGAATACTCTTACGCTCTTTCATTGGTCAAAAATATAAAGGAATTTGTAAACATAACCATGTGCAAATATGGTGAGAAATTCAAAATATGACTGCGTTCGTCATATGACAGCAACAATTTGATAAATGAGATAATATACTGGTATAGATACAAACATAATTTTGTTATAACGATTGTATAATGTTTTTCTATTGAAGTCTGATACAAAATATCGAGGCATTAAGAAATAGGTAAATTTGGACTTATTTTGTTGTAACATTATTACAATATTTTTATCACTATTTCAATGAACAGTTGACTTTAGTCAGAAATTAATGATTGAATTTATAAGAAACAATTTCTAAACCTAATGCTAGGCCCTTCTTCTGAAGAAAAGTCTATCTATTAAGCTAATCCCACAAGATACTCAAAGATACTCGAATACTCTGCAGAGCCCTATATATCTGGCGTGTTTACATGGATTTTTAGGGTATCTGTTCTTTTCTAAACAAATCCTACAAAGTTTTCCAGTAATTTCAGAATCTCACGTAGAAGGTAGGATTAAAGAGAGAGTGTGTTACGAAATACCACGCAAAAAAGATTAAGTAAATGATGTGCTATGTTTGTCTGTGTTTTTGTTTCTATTTCTTTATATTCTGTGCATGACTAGAATTCTAATAATCTGACATCTCTCAATCTTTCAATAGAATATGGTAAAATGTGTTTTTTCCAAATCTTGTGAGACCAAAGATATTTCACGAAAAACGTAATTGGAATGTATGATGTTAAACTTTTCAGATTTACAATGTCTGACTGATAGTTGAAAAACTTTACTTTTAGGAAACAATTACATGTCATACAACACATCATTGGGTATACCTATCAACATAAGATAATAGGATTTTCTTTCAAGAAGGCAATGAATAATTGAGAGCGTTATTCAAATACAGTGATAAATATATTTGATCATTAAATAAGTTAAAGTCTGCAATTTTCTTTCCCAAACACCCAGTTAATGGATGAACATCGAGTTATCTTGTCATTGTTCTATTCGGCTTATTGATTCATCTATCAACTTTCAAAAAGTTCTGAAAAGTTATCAGCTTACAAACTAATTTTTAAAGTTTCTAATAATCTAAGTTTGTTTATTGATGATACGTCCTTGTTTGTCATGATCGTGGTTTCTGTTTGTTCCATGATAAATTTCCTTCTATGGTCTTAAATGCATTAGCTTTTTGGCCTTATTGATCTTAGATGCTCGTTCAGACCTCTTTATACAACTATATACAACTTTTTTTGCAATGTTAGGTTCAGGTGAAACTTTGACATTTTGCAAAAATTCTGATTCTGATTCTGAACTGTATGCTAGATTATTTATATAATTTTAGATACCTCGGAAGTTTTACATTGATGACAATATATTGACTTATAACCAAACGTTTATAAACACAAGATCATAGAAGAAATTGAATGACAAGTATTTCTTTGCAACTTCTTTTTTATGTAGGCGACGTTTCAACATATATGTAGATGCTATTATATATGTCGAAACGACATAAGTATCTTTTGTCAAAACGTTTTTAGGTGTGATTTTCAATTCCAAATGTTTCAAATTTTTCACGTCGTAATGTAAAACTGACAAGTACATGAGATGAATCTTCATTCAAAAATTTTTCTTGGCGTTTTAAGTCTTTAAAAAAATCACATGGTTTACTAAACTTTATTTCAAAAAGACACTTTAACTAACACCATCACTACACGTGTGAGCGTAGAATTCAAATTGCAGAGTTACATAACCATCGTTACATAAATCATCATCAGATAGGTCAGTAGTAACTCAATGCGTTGATACAACAGGGAAAAGTTTGTGTAGTACAAAGTGCGGTGTGCACCATTTATTTTTCTGCTTAGATAAGAGTTAGTGAAAGTAAGACTGTAATTATAAACCACTGAAAGTGAGACTGTATTTATTCTCTTTAGAACAATAATTGAGCAGACAACATTAAGGATTGAACATAATTTGCGAAAGTGATCTATGTTATTTGATACACTAAACAGACAGTAAATTGAAGGTCCTCAGAAATTGATGCTTTTACAAGTAACGTTTAAGCTAACTGAATAAATCTAAAGTATTTATGAATTCCCTGGAACAACATTCCAACAAGTTAAGCAGCAAATAAGTGATGCTATTAAGTACCCTGCTGATGGGTTAAGTGCCATCATTATGAAGTAATGCGTTCATAAAGGATGGGTGCACTTAGCATATGGGAATGAGTGGAAGTAAGAATTTGTAGTTTCCTTAGAATAATAATCCTTGGTACAAGGTATGCTATCGAGTGAGGAAGTTCTCTTGGTACAATGAGATGTGGGTAAAAGAAGTACAGTCGAGCCTTGCTTGCCCGGACCTCGGATAACCGGAAACCTCGCTTTCCGGACGATGTTAGAGTGAAACGAATATTTTCCTTAGTAAATGTACTCACTTATATGAACATTGTGCTTCCAGATCCGGACGCCGATATTTATATTTGTACTGAAATCGCATCCTGATAACCGACGGGTCTGATCGATAATTAGCTATCCACTATCAAAGCTGTCTTCAAAGCGACTCTTAACCTATTGTTAATGATTCATTCAGCACTCGTTAGAAGTTTGATTGATCAATTAGCACAGTCCACAGTCCACACTTGTTTTTTGGGATTGACATGGGAAAACATATCATTTATAAAAACATCTGAACTATAGGCAACTGCTGAAGAAGCTTCTAGATTTCAAACAGCTCTGATATACGATCACACGAACACGCAAAGTATGACATCAAATTTTCATCTGATACTGATTTTCAAGTATATTGTTACAGAATGATGCTTTAACTAAATAGTGAACTAGAAGGAAATTAGTTTGTGCATTCCTTACAAGTATATAAAATCAAACAAAGTATTATCGGGAATTGTAGTAACTCTTTTTTTATTTATTTATTCTTAAAGGTACATGCACAAGTCGAAGATTGGCTAAAGAGAAATGCGTATTGGCCATTTTTTTCAAGAAAATGTGAATGTGAATGAACCATTTTAAAGCCAATATTACCAAGATAAAACACTACATCTGTTTCAATTCAGTGTATACAGAGCTAACCTTTTGTACACTTGGTCTATCGAAATAAGAAAATAGAAAAGTTAGCCACAAACAAAAGTATACTGTTGTGTAAAGCGTGTGCATTTTATTATCAACAGTATATTTTCTTTTTGGTAAAACAGTTCGCATTCAATATGAAACAATTATTATAACTTGGGTTAAGTATAAAATTAACCAGAACAAAATAATATAATAAAAACTTATAATAAATAATAAACTTAAGTATCCTTAAGTATATTTTTTTTGTTAATGAAATGCATATACAGTGAAAGAGCATCCAAAGTTTAAAGATCACATATCATGGAAACTCAAAAGCAATATGAAACCCTCGAGTAGATATTGATCATAACACATATTGCTATCTTTCTCGTAAATTAGTCAAATACAAAACAGCTTGATAACTACAATGTATGGAATATGTTTATATACTGTGTGTAAAATATGCATGCAAAATATTGAACAACTTTCCCCTCACACATAAATGCATTTATAATAACTACAAAAGGACATAAAATCATCCATCTTGGTATTCAATTTGCATAGAGAGCTTGAGAGAGATTTGGAGCACTTTGAACCGTTCAGAACAAATAACATACCTCAGATATCAGTTAAATATACCTTTGACGATGTAAAGCCTTGTGGGGCATATGTCTGTATAATGAAATTATAATAAATGTTTTCAGTTATCTAAACTGACAGGTGCCCTTAAGATAAATTGTGTTTTGGAGAAAACACTTAGGCCATGTGTCTCAGAAGACACTTATCAAAATTGATGTCCCGTCTCATGATTTGGAAATGAATTCTTTCAAATGTTGTGGAGCACAGTCGTGTAGTGGTTAGCTGGCCTTTCACACCAGAGACCCGGGTTCGAATCCCGATGGAGACATCAAAACTTTGTGACCTGGGTCTCAGTTTGTGTTGTGACCCCGGCCTTTAAAATGGGTACCTGAAAATAGGATGTATGGACCAACATGGTCGAGCTTAGCAGCTTTGAAGGTACAATTCCTTCAGGGTAATGATGTAGGAGCGCTTTGAGCAGTTACTAGTACCTGGAAATAGCGCGATATAAATATTCTCATTATTATTATTAAATGGTGGCAAATGTTAATTGTAAATATAAATATTAACAATGCCTGACGGGTCTATAATGACAATAATAGGATACTTCAATGACACAAAGATTGAATAATGACAACAGCTTATTGCTTTGGGCCTTTGGGCCTTCTCCTTAATATCAAACCGTTAATTAGTTTCACGTGAGAAATAAAGACTGTAATCATAGAACTGGAGGTAAAACTTTCTCTAGACGTGAACTCTGAGTGACTCTAGAAAGCATCAGTTCAATCGAGTATGTATTTAAGACATAACACCATGTAGTTGACATTTTGTATTATCTATAAAGTGAATGGGTTAAAATGTCGTTTATAAGTAAATACAATCCATTGTCACAGACCTTAATAAATTATTCATGATTATCATATAACGATAATATACTCCCTTGTTGATCTTTTGTTTCATTCATGTGAGATATGCTAGTGAAAATATACTTAAATATAAATGCAATTATTGCTAGTCTAATATATTGTGCAATTGTCACTTCAACTTATGCAAACCTTTTGCAAACATTCAGGATTCAAGGATTCAATTAATTTTTGATCGACGAAAGATTCTGTGATGAAAGTATTGGTATAAGTGATCCAATCTTATATTCAATAAAATAAATTATATTTCATTGTAGATCGATAGTCTGGTAATCCAATAAAATGAAATTTGAATTCAATCGGTTGATTAAAAAATCAAAACAAGTAATTAAATGTGAGAAACCTCCCCAATAAACGTTTAGCTGAAAAATAAAGCTTTGACTTTTGTCAAGATTGAAATGAAAAGCAAAGTAAGACTGAAGGTTTTGTAATTACTGCAACGTGAATACTCTCATTCAAATCCAAAACGTATAAAATAGTACGTTCCTTTTTCGATAAAGAACATTTAGAATAAATAATTAATAAACCTTATTTAACGCTAAAGTAATAAGATAAAAGTTAATAAGAAACCTCTGGGAAACCTATATAAGTGCAATATGGTTTCAAGGGATTTGATGATACTGTATTACAAAACATATTGCTATAATAAAGAATAAGACTATTCAGGTGGGGGTTGGTTCTGTTAAGTTCTGTCAATCCAGCACTTTTAGGATTTATGTAACGTGAACAAGATATGAATATAACGTAATGTTATCATTGTTAAATCGTTTTTTATCTTACATAACCATTTTAACATTCTGAAATTTAAAAGCATTGTATTTCATAATATCACAGTTTTGTGTAAATTAACAAAGTAATGAAATTGTAGAGATGATTAGTTTGTATCACAATATACGTATTTTATAAAGATCATTTTGTAGTAATAGATAAATAGAGAATTCTAAACATTTTCCTTTTTTTAATAAATTGAAATATGATATTAATATTTCTTACATTTGATATAAACAACCGTGGAAAATAAAAGTATAACACATAATAATGCCAAACCAAAAAATGACGAACAATTTATTATGGTTTATGAGGAGGCAAATTACTGCGTACGTTGATGCCTAAGATGCCAATACGAGATATTGATGGATTCTAATTTTGTTTTTGTGTCTCTAACATTTGAATTCTGACTGAGTGAAAGAGTAATGATCATTTATATGTTGTTTTGAGAACCTATCATGCCTCCATTTTGTTTGGTATATGAAAAAGGACATTTGATCCTAAACAGAATACATTTGCTTTCCTTGTACACTTATTAAGTTGGTAAGTTATGATTTCTCTATTGCTATCTTTGCTCATTTGAAGGGCCTTTGCTTTAACAATGAAGCTCGTGTTCGTGCTTAATGCTATTGAATCCTCTTTGCTATTCATACACATACAACAGCCTCTGTTCTTATTCGCCGAGTTTGTTGGCTAGAATTGGAGATGCCTGGTTGGATGCAATCAAAGTTAGTTGTCCAATCAGAGACGCTGTTATAGAATCATCATTTTGGCTCTGAGTCATGGCAAAAGCATTGTGATATGAACCAACCTTTCCGTGCGAGAAGCGTTGTCATTTGAAAAGGAGATTCATAACTACAAACAGACCCACACGTATTGAAGAATTATATAATCATATTTTCTGTTGGTTAATCAAACGATGGCACATGGTATTGATAGATAAAGTGACAGAATGCCTGTCATGTTTTAAATGACACTTAATAGATAACTCCAGTAGTACAAAGGTTCCCTAATGGTGGTAGCTCATAACGTTAGACCTCTTAATTTATATCAAACTGTTTATTACATGTGTCATAAAATATACAGAATATGTATTAGTAAACATTAAGTAAACGCTCGTGAACTTTGAATGACCCTTGATATACTAAGCTACTGTATATATGTAACGACTTCTTCAGAAATCATTACAGAATGTAATAGGCAAACACTGCAATTGCAAATAAACATGTAATACGTTACATCGAAAATAACGAAAAAATTTACCCAAATATCCTCATGAAATCTCTGGTGCAGCTTCCGGCTTATTTGTCCATATCATTTGCAAATGGTCCTAACCTTTTTACTGCTTGATATGCAAAGCGTTTCTGTCGATATATTTAAAAAACTTTCAAAAAAGGTATACTTTCTCTCAAAAATATATCCGTTAAAACAAGTATTGTTGTATTTACGAAAACAGTAACAAACTCATCAAATATTACAGCAGAAGTTGGGGAACGTTCCTTTGTAAAAATGAAAAAGATTTCATTATCCTATTTTGTAATTATGATTCAGCAATAAGAACTACCAGCTTATTATTACTTACAAGTATGTGTCTATTTGATGCCATAAACTTCAATTTTGCTACTTGGAAAGTTAGACTATTGATATAACGATGAAAGATTCTTTTAGAAGAATCACTGGTAATGGAAAGAAACTAGATAGCTCAGATACTCTTGCCGCTTATAATAGAACATTGATTACTCCTTGACAAAAACTTTCTGTCTGGTAGATAATCAATTATATTAAAGCTTTCAACATCGCCAAGGACACATGTGTTATTACAGCGTAGACAGAGATTAAATGTATCCTATAGAACTGAGTAAATCAAACAAATCATCGTCGAGTCTTTAGCTGTACGGATAACTAATTGATCATGCGAAATAGTAATTACCTTCTTAAAGTCTTTATGTCCGTCCAAAACGGGCATAGGCTTACAAAGAGAAGTTTGTTATCCACTTAAGGGAACTCAATACACGATATAATGAAGGCTTTTGGTCATGTCTTTCCCTAATAAGATTAATTTACTTACAGGATTAGGTAGTGACGTGATTGCGGGAACATGTTATATCAATCAAAGCATGAAATTATTCAATTTTGGTAGTGTACATATAAAAAAATCTCCTTTTGTATATGAGTATTCATGTCTGATTAGTAGAATTCAAATGTAAATATGAGGCTTGTTATTACAAACTACTATGAACATGTTCTTATCATAATGTGCTGTCTGTAAAATTAAGTTTGTGGGGTTGGCGTGAAATATGTCAAACGTTATGGATGGTCTTATCTTGCTAAAAAATCATGAATGGTGCAGAAAATAACATTCTAATGCTGATCGGTTAAGAATAGTGACAAAATAATACTTTAAGTTTTGATTTTTATAAAAATAACAGGACAATGAACTGTGACCGATTCGCTCTAATTGGTCGAAAGACATTTTGAAAATGAATATCAGGCTGTGTAGACATTTTCCCCTTGTTAAGAGATAAGAGATGATGTAAAAAACATATTCCATTTAAACTTAAACAGAATGTTGCAGTTCACATACAAGAGTTTTAATCCAATTAAATTGTAATTGAAACTTGTTTTGAATGAAAATGAAAGGAACCAACGATGTAAAGGATAAACGAGTCAATGTTCTACAACATAGTTTCGAGAGTTACAATAGGCACTATGTAGAATATGTTTCAATTCACAGGCATTACTTTAGAAGGTTCGGAACTCTTAAAACACAGTGAATCGAATTTTTCATCACATTGAAATTAGAAATTTGCATTCAAACCATGGTAAGTTTAACATAGTTAAAGGTTAAGTTCCATTGCGGTAAAAAGAGGTCCCTTTTAAGAAATCGATTGATCTTTACATGACTTGAATTACCATAAAACAATCACAAGAAATACCCGATAACTTTTATTTTACAATGAATCCCTTTATATAAGAAAAACGTTCATGTCACTTTTGTCTGCACTTTTAGTCAATGTCATGTAAATCTAAAATCACTACTCAGATTAATTAATCAGCAATTCCACAAAGAACGTTTAAACATGGTGAACTTTAAATTCCAAAAAATGATATTCCTTATTAAATATTTGCTTATATGGAATTTAAGTAAATTATTTAAATTAATAATTTAATCTTATGAATAGAAAAAGTGAAACCTCATTTGTTCTAAATGACACCTATTGCTTTCACTTTCACATCATCTTCCTACGCAGAGCCTAAAAGGCCAGTTTCCAAACTGTCATTTTAAGCCTTGCTGCAGAGACTTTACTTTTCTGTGCTGCTATAGTGCCCCTACAGACTAGAGAGCAAGCACAGAAAACTCAAGGCTATGCAGCAAGGCATAAAATGACAGTTTGGAAACTGGCCTTTAAGGCTCTGCGTAGGAAGATGCTTTCACATATGCACGTCTGTAATAAAATTTCCCGGATGTTCGCAATGTTTGAAGAAGAACACCCATCGCAAGCATTATGTTACTAAAGCAATATATAACCAGTATTGGTCAAACATGATAATTGAATGTCAAAACAGTAATACATTTTCTGATGTCACCTTTTTAGAAAAAGATCTATTCCAAATTGCCTGTAGTTACTTTCAGCTTTGAGTTGATTTACATTTCTTTTTGCAAAGACTCTTAAAGGTATATTGATTTAGTTTTGAAACACTCAATATGATAAAACAGAAGACATAGAATTATAACACGTAAAATGTATTGTTCAAATTAATAATGACCGAAACCAATAGATCTAAGCGTTAGGCTTTTATCTCAAGACAGTTAATAGAAGAAATGGAAGATGAAGCATTGTTCCCGTTATTGAAAGTGGCTCCAGTTGTAATATGCAATGTTAGATCTCTACTTCATTACCGTATATTTATTGATGAGTGACTTCATTATCTTGCAAAGAAAGATTGGCTGAATATTCAATAATCCGTATTTTTATTCAAATAGTGTCCAATCCTTAAAGTTCTTTTAATTGTCATTTGAACTTCAGAAATTCGAATGCATCCATTTGCTTTATTGTTTACTGTAACGATCAGATCTTCTGAACAAATGCTCATTTTTCATCATATTTGACGTGGGCATTATGCGCCTAAGAACTTCTTAAAGACTGAAGTGCTTTTTTTACTTTGGAGTTCCTCTGAAAGAAACTCCTTGGTAATATCGTTAATTGTGTCTAAGAGACAAGGGGAATTCTACTATTCCGTTTCAAACGTTTCACTTGGATAGCATTTCCCGATTTCAACAGATATTGTCTGATATGTGTAAGTCGAATAGTTTTCATCATCTCGAAGCAGAAAATAAATTTTGGGGAAAAAAGTGATTTTTTACTTTAGATTTCCTTTGAATGAAACTCTTTGGTAATAACGTTAATTGTGTCTAAAAGATAATGTGAACTTTACTATTTCGTTTCAGACGTTTCACTGGGATAGCATTTCCCGATTTTCAACAGATCTTGTCTAATTATGTGCCAGTTGAAAGATTTTCATCATCTTTAAGCAGGATGTAAACTTTGGGATATTGTTTTTCATTTGCAAAGGAATATTATTCAATGAAGTTAAACATACTGTATGAATGTAACTGTAAGGATAAATATTCTCAGTAGAATATTTCCATTTATTTCAAAATCTGTATCTATACATGTATCTTTTGCTATGGGAATTTAAGCCAATTAAGATTCTTGCTTGAATACATTGTCATGATAACATTTCGATAATGAAATAAGACGAACAAGCGAAAGGGCAGAGTTGACGTCGCCTTAAATTAGTTTATTTGTTCCACCAGAACCAATCGACCCTTAAGGCTTATAGGGAACATGATTTAGAGATTGGGTGACCTTGTACCCCTTATTGTATGTTGTAATAATCCTGATGAGCAAAAGGGTCAAAACTCTTTTTAAAATTAACATTCAATCCTCCCAAAAACAAAATATTCTTCTCGTTTCATGAATTCAGTACGATGTATGTATTCGGACACTTATTAGGAATATTTTAAAAACATTTCAAACGATTGCAATATTGAATAGGATTAAAGGAAACTGCATTATCAAGTAAAATAAAATATAAATGATTGCAAAGAGTTCCAGCAATGCCTTTATTGCTCTCATGGGAAAAGTAATGTTATTCAGTCCATTAAATTTTCATGGGGATTTTAATGTAACGGGAACATTGGTTTTATAGGGAGTTATACATATTTACATTGTGAATAATACAGAGCAGTTAAACAATTCGGCTGTATAATTAAAAAATGTTTGTAACAATATTCACGTTACTCCAATATCAAAAGTTAATATTCATTGTTGATAAATGATACTAAACATTACTGTAATTTAGTCTTCTTGTGACACATAATAACAAAAATGTGAATCTTAATGTTTGTTGAAACTTGAATTGATTCAAACTTTATTGTTGTTTGCAAAATAGGAAATGTATGAAATCTGTTTTCATTTTAAGATTATTTCGATGACATAAAACTTGACATCTGTATGTTGGTACAAACATTAGTTGGTTTTGTAAATAACAACTTTGTCGTTTGCCTCACACACGACTGTCAGTAACAGTATCATTTAAGTTTTGAAACAGATCAAGGTGACCTGTCTGTATACAAAGTCAATGAAGAAAACAGGAGAGACAAAATAACCATCCGATTGTTAGCTTAAGTATTAATTTAAGGTGTGAAACGAACAGATAAGGTGACCTGTCTTATGTCAATAAAACCGTGTCAATGCCTTACATAATTAAATCCAGTTGACAAAAAAGAGACATATTACATCTCAGAAACAGAGATACAAATCTCTAACATCGAACCCAATATAGGTAATATGGAATGTGGCAAGCTAATTTAACTTTTTAATTTGTTTTCAATACCATCACAGGAATACAAAAAACATTTAGATATGAAAAGAAAATTTTATTTTTTTACATTGCAATACATTATTGTGAAATAACATGTTACTTTTCTAAAGGTACTTACTAAAGGTCCTAAATTGGGAAACCCTGCAACAATGGTGTGTTTGTGTTGGCAAATAAGTTATGAGCTTTATTAATGCAAGGAAATTACATAAAATGAAAAAAATGGAATCAATTCATCAAATACACTTTTTCATTACGAATGTTTTAATAATCGTTGGAATATTGCATCATCAATTTCTTCATAACTTGACTAATGTAAAATTAATATTTTCAGTGAAATGAAATATGATTACACTGTAAAAAGATCACAAACGGCTACAACAACATACATGTACACTTAAGAAGAACAAACTACTTTTAAGAGATTGAAATGACCTTAGAATTCACTTAAATAATGTTATTCAAACCTTGTCAAGACAAGCTACATTTGAAGCTAGGCAACTAAAGCACAGAAATATCTTAACAATAATATATACTCCTCGAGAAAGTGAACATTTCAATGGTGTGTTTTGTTTTAACGAATGAAAAGTTGTAGATGCAGATTACTGCCTACATTGTCATGCAAAGGAACATATGAGTATTGCATCATTCAAGTAAATTATTTTTTAAGGTTCAGGACATGTATAAGCCACAAGAGTTAGTAAATTCTTAACAATGCAACACAACTTAAAAAACCCACCACATATCTTCATTATAACAGTGTTAAAGCAATGAGAGAACCAGCGCAAGATTATTTCATGACAAAAAGTCTGATTATTTTCTTTGTGAAATTAAACTTTTATGAATAAACATTTTACTAAATGACTTAAGTCATTGACAACCAAGGACCTTATTTGGTAGATTTTGACGACAGATCAATACCTCAGATGATTTAGATAAAATCTGACAGTGATAATGAAACGATAAAATGATAATGATTTTCTCCATTACTCCTGACAAGACTGTCATAAATCAACTTTACAGCTGCGTACCTTAAGTTTGTTCACTTGCTTGTGTATCTTAGTGCAAATATCATGTAAATTGGGTTCCATTTTGACGTCCATAAAATAACTACAGCAGCACCTACAAAAGACAACCAATTATCCCTTAGTAAAATAATCATTCCCAAACCATATGTCGAGATCTCTTTTTCACTGGTACTGAATTTAGATATTTGGCATGATTAAATAGACAGATGGTGTCACATTTGTGAAATTCAGATTTTCTAAAATTTCGATTAAGATATCATATATAAACTTTGTAAGAAAGAAATCAGTACAATTACGTTGCATTAATGCAACAGAACAAATATGACTTGGGTATAAAGCTATTGATCACTAATGAAGGATTTTGTAGAGAAAATTACAAATTAGTGTTAACGAAATTTTGACCGCTGGTCATTTCAATGCCCTGCCAAATTAGTTACGGTTATCTTTAAGATATGACATACATTAATTAATTCAAACTGAATGTTAAATTGTGTAATCAAATTTCAACATTATCTGTTTCGTTTTCGCAATGCAAGGATGCCTCAAAGACAACCCAAATTACATGATATTTGCACTGAAAACAAACTTAAGATACGCAGCTGTACAATGAAGATGATGGAATAACTAGCGCTCAAAGATACTTTACACTTTACACTTTGAGAAAAACATGTATAGAAGTACGATTGATTGATATTGATAGAGTATCTTATTCCAACATGATTACAAGAGCATTCCATACCAAGTCGAAATTGATGTTTGAATGACAAGTAAAAACATGTGCTATCATATATTTAATTTCAAATAAACCATTGCAAAACGAAAGAGTTATAATGATTATACCAAGGGGGTAAAAAGACTTGACACATAAACAAGATGTCCTGATTTGTTGCAATTATCATTATTTTGATAATGCTAATGTTGTGAGTGTATTCTTAATTTTGAGCACAAGTGTCCATGAAGATAGTTAAGATTTGAACGGATGGATAACTTTAAAGCTTTTAGATTTAAACAATCGTCATAAAGCATAGCAGTCGTCAAGACATTTTCACTTTTCAAAACTAGATGATTTAAGTTTCAGCCCCATGAGACATGATACTTCGAATATGTAAAAAATAATTAACAATTCTTATGTACACATTGTTTTATATATTGCACCATATTTAGAGATCCTTTCCATAAAAAAGATCGGGGAACTGACAAAGTGTTTGACTAGTGGTCCAAAGCTTGTATTGAATTTGCCCACTTTGTTTGGTAAATATACTGAAATGACCCGGTTTCTGACTCGTAAAACAGTAATTACTGTTTTAGTGCAACTAATTATAATTGCAATTCGCTTATATTTCTTTAAAAACCAAGAATGAACTATATAAATTGACATTTTAGGTTGAACGGTAAATATCAAGAAAGTGTGGCATCCCCGAAATAAATTGCAATTAAAGACAACAGTTACTCACAACAAATTCAATGGTTAAAACATTGAATAACTACATTGTTGCTTAAAAACTTAAATCTGTCATATGATTAGAAAATACGAGAGAGTATCTGCCTCTGAAAGACTTCATTACATAATATCAGTTTTATGTGATTAAAACTTGACAAGGCGTGATACGATACGATACGAAGGAAACCAGACATGTAATTTCAATAAACTAAAATTGAGACCCAAGGGCATTCTACAATGATGATAAATGATCCAAAATGTTCGTCGCTACGACCTGAGCACTCTATAAAGTTACCTGTCACTCACGCCTAAACCTCACTTTATCAAACCGAAATACACATGGGAACTTGTAACTCCAACAATATTGAATGTATGAATTATTATTGCTTTGGGTTTGCATTTTATGTCTATGTCATACAAATATTGTTCAAATCGAAGCAACTGTATCATTTGATAAAAGCACATTTTTTGAATTTGTAATGATATTGAATTTTTTCTCAAAAATAAATATGAATGCAGTACCAAAAGAGCGTAATGAAATTGGTTTTCAGAAATAAAACATCATTTGTGTTACCAACCTGACTTTCACACATCAAACCATGTTTGTTCTTGCAAAATAGGAAGTCAGTTATCCTTGAAATAACATCCCTTTATGAAACAGTTATTGTCAATTATAGAAGAAAAGCTGTAATATTACAATTTCAGAATACATCTGGGAATCTTTTGAGTTCAATCCGTTAAATAAACATTTGTCATCGATTTCGAGGGGTCGTTACATTTGACACTGACCATATTTTTTATGAGGTCATTTTAATTGAGTATGTGTTTTTTCAGAAGTTGCGACTGTGAAGGTTAATTGTTGTCTCACGAGTGACTTTTTTATAAAGGCCGATACTGAAGTATGACCAGTTGCCTTCAAAGAATGGAATTATCAATACAATGCAACTATCAATTGCGACCTTCATTTTTAGGATAATGTAACTGGGACATAAAAATACCACTATTTTATGAATGTGAATATCCAAAAGATGCAAAACGTAATCTGAAGGAATATTTACTCCTAAACTGCTAAATTATTGTTTCATGTATATCATACCATTACTGCTACTACAACATTGTCTTCTTTCTGATCAGACATCTTTTGCTGCTGAAAAAGAAACCCTCTTCAACAATCGTTCCATCCTTATGCTGTATGGAAGCTGTTATCAATATATGTATTTCCTGACTGACTGGTTTGACTTTGACATTTATGATTCAAATTAATAAAAATACGCAAACGATCTGTTGATGTTACTTATTCGGCCTCCTGACAGTACTAGGCCTAGTGAACTGTAAAGTAATTCTGAACACAACGATGCAAGATTTTATATCTGAATTTTTAACATGAATTTTTTGATTAAAGAAATGGATATACAATGAAAGAATGTTCGTGAAGTCGGAATTGAGATGCGTTAGAACTGAGAAATGTTATTTTTCCAATGTATGCAATGCGCTGACATTTCTCAGACCTTAGACTAACTATGGTTTTTGCAAGAACAGTATAATATGTTCATCAAGTGAAGAAAAACTAATTTAATAACTAGTGAAAAAAATATATAAAATAAAAACTTAAATTTGAAATAGAAACATGACTTCAATGATAATGCATCATTCCTTATTCCTAGCCTTGGGTTCATATTGAATGAATTATCGGTTTTCTAAAAATATAAAAGTACATAACAGCTTTATCTGTATGCAAATAATCTTTAATTATTTATGTAAGATAGCTTGTTATGATAACATGGCTTTTTATCAACAATGAACACCAAAACAAATGATGATCCGACAGTCAACATTAAAAAAATAATTGTCAAACTTAAAAATAAAACTATTGAAAAATGACCACAATCAATTTGAATTAAGAGCCTGGGAAGTATCAAGTGTCATTTAAGGAACGTAATCAATGCAGAAACAACATCGTCTTTTCTCCTTCAAAAAGGAGAATATTCCACCTGCCAAATTTAACCCTCACCTCTAATGTGAAGATATGCACATGTAATCTTGATTGTAGAAATACATCGTAATCATAGGTATAAGCGAGCAAAATATTTTTCGATCTATAGCATTGACCTTTGTGTTTTGATTTAGAATCTTTAGCAACACCATTAACCATTCACAATTATTTAGACTTTGTTCCTGGCTTATTATTTTATTTGGAAATTATTTTGCACATGTGAATATATTTAAAATGCGAAGCGTGCTAAGATAGAAACTAAATGTATATACTTATTAGAATGTTTCCAGAAAAATGAAGAGATCATTAGGAAAGAATGTTTAAAAATGATTTGGAACAATAGTGCTGTGGAAATTGACGAGTGCTCATGTAAGTGTCAGTTTCTCTTCTTTTTGTGGTCAAAAATGTTCGAAATTCTTATATATATATATTTTATTACATTGATGACAAAACACGCCATCAACTCGTTTTCCGAGCATTTACAGTTATAATGAATTTATGGTTGTTCAACAGATTAAGTTAAGCATTAAATAAGCATTACGGTTATCTCAACAGAAGTGATGTAAGGTTATTTTAATGATATTTGATATAAAGACGCTGCATAATGTAGCCGCAGTTTAATGGCGACATTTCTACAAGGATGATACAACAGACTGTATAACACGAGGTAAAAGCAAGCAAGGTATAAATCTAACAGTTATACCAGAAGACTCTTCAGCTAAATAATTGTCATTTTACTCTGAAGGAGAAGTGAGTTTAGCGGGGTACATATGATAAAACAAGTCTATCGTTAGCCAAACTAATGTGTTTTACTGAATGGTAAGATACATATTTATGGCTAAGTTCCTATGAACACATGTTCTTTGTCCAAATAATAATTTAATAGTAATTCTTATAACACCAATTGTACGGACCGATAACTCTGTATCCGCATATATAGTTTCTTAATTGTTATTATATGTAAATTTCAAAAAAAAATTTTAGTGGGTGGCTGATAAATAGAAACTGGGGGAAAGATGATCAATAATATCAAAGGCAATTACATAGAATGACATTGAAGACTGTTTGAGGTTTTCAAACTTCAAAGACACGATAAGGTCTTTTATCTTAAATGCAAGCCTTGAAAAATGTTCGCATGTTCAAATATCTGAAAAATTTTGAACAAAAAAGGGCTCAATGTGAAACATAAAAATGACACGTTTTACATAAAAATATTTTATCAAAGGGCTGCATTTCAAATTTGCATTAATGCTTCCTTTAAACTATTGTTTCTACACGCAATATTTAACCAATATCTTTTCCAAGTACATGCTTTTAAGATAATTTGGAATTTAAAGCATTGAATTTTTTTGTGTTTGTCGTATACTTAGCAAAAGAACGAAGAGGTCTAAACAAACAAAAGGCAACATAAATGATTACTCTTTCAAAATATGCGCCTTATCCATTTGCTTGTTTGTCTGTGTATTTAATACACACAAAGGTACACAACTATGTCTATGCTTACTTCATAAAGTAACCCTTCAATGTCGGTTAAGATTACGTTTGTCAACAATTTGTAATATATATAAAATTTCAAAATAAACATTTTCATGAAATGAATAACATCTATACTTGTTTCTTTGTAGATGATAAATACCATATATGTTTGATGCTTTGACGATGTTGTATTCTGATATTGGAGACACAGGAAATTGACAATCAATATTAAAAAGTATATAAAATATTGATAACAATACCCCCCCCCCCCCAAAAAAAAACCCCAAAAAAACCCCCAACAAAACAATCTTCTGGAAAAACACTGTGGTTGGAGAGTTCCTGATGAAGAGAGGGATGCTATTCCAGAGGGCAGGGGCAGAGACAGAGAATAAAACTTCAACTGTTCTATTCTTCGTGCTAGGGATGTCCAGATGGAATTGCTGGGAAGATCTGAGGCTGCGGGCTGGGGTGTAGTAAGACAGGATATCTTTAAGATAAGGTGGTGCTGCATCAAAGATGAAGAAATACCAGCTTAATACAGCAAAATATCAGATAAGTGTGAACATTCTGATATCATGTTCTTTATCAATAAAATAGTAAAGTGTTTCTGCTTTTAAGCAAGTTGAATACAACAAGGCAAGCCTGTTACAATATCGCAGCAAAGTATAAGATTTCGTAAACATCTAAACTATTTATGTTTTTCAAATGGTAGTCTGATAACATATTAACTAGAAAGAAAGAATATATGAAATAGATATATGAAATATTAATGATGAATACTACAAATAATATAAACCTTCTTGTAATGCCGGTTCGTTTGATCACATTCATTCATAGTCGGTCCCTTTAAGATCTTATATCCACTAAGAATATCATCTAAAGAGACAGGTAAAGACCGTTAATTTTCTTCCTACAGTGTTTTCCCGAGTTTTTAATATGAGACGTTGAAGCATTGACAGCTTGTTTTAACTTTATTAATTTAGGAAACCATCCACTCATCCAGTGTTTTACAGACGTTTTAATCTAGAAATGTTTTTTGCGATTGTGGCACTTACAAGATTACATTCGAACACGTATGAACTTATTGGAATTGCCCATTCCATCATTGGACGTTTGATTTAAAAGCTTTGAAAAAAGTAATCAACAGGCAATTAGAGATCAATCATGATGTGCAAACGCTTATAAGTAATGTTTTGAGCATAACAATTCCAAACAATTCATTACCAATGAAAAGGTTGGAAGTTTGTCATCCTAGTTTCGAACCAACTTCAATTTAGCAACTAAATCAAATATTTCATAAAACAGGCAGGAAAGCCTATAGAAATATCGCAGTGAAAAGGCACACTCTTGGATATTGGTATATAAGTATAAGTATTGATATAAGTATAAATAAAGTAAAAATATTTTGACATATTGAACATCACTTCATTTTCAATATGGATATTTAAGGCTTCAAAATTACAATTTACTACAAAAATGTATATGTTGGTTGATTGTATAGGTTGAGATGATTTTTTAATAAAACACATTTTGGGTCAATGTTATTATTTAAAAGTTGAATACCCAGTCCTTCAACAATTATGTTTTGTTGTCCTCATTTAGAAAGAAACCAGAAAAACGATAAGATAATAAAGGTGTTTATTACTACTGTTTGTCAATTTACCTCAAACTAGTGATATATTCGGCATTTTACCAGTGCTTTCAGCATAGCTGATTTTGTCACTCATATTCGAAATTAACGAAGATAAAAGGAATCATCTTTTGTCTATGAAAACCTACACGATAATAACTTCCATGAAACAAAAGACAGATTTATTATGTCTGGATCAGTTTGTGAGGTGAGGTTGTCATCATTCTCAGAATATCCAATGACAAAATAATAGAATAACATGATCTTATAAATCTGATTTCAATTACAAAATGCCATTGCTTTAACTCATGATAACGAGAATCCCACAGACAAGACAATCTCCCACAGTTCGCACATGGATCAACAATTCACCATTCACCAGTAAATTGTTCTGCGTGATTCACTGCTGTTACAATGCAAATGATTGACTGGAACTCGTTCTCAGAAAGTTGCAATTAATGGTAACAATGAATGGAGTTAAATTTGCGGGAAACTACGTAATTATCAACAAAACTTATTTAGTAACAACCTACAGCATAATGACTTCAATCAAGTGAAAGATCGATTGATCAGTTTGAAGGTGAGCTCGTTTACATGGTCAAGCTTTATATACAGTATCAGAGTAACAGAATAAGGTGTTGTAAGGAATCTTCTTACAAACGTTCCTAGAGTTACTCATTATAATACTGTCTCCCATATACAAGGTAATTTCCCCCAGTTCGTAAATGGATGCGCTATTTACCTTCACTAGTACAATACTTTTCTGCTCTTACAATTAAAATGATTGACTGAATTTTGTTCTCATTTAGTCAAGATTCGTTAAACACATTGAGCAGAATTGGAGTTAAATTTACAGAAATCAACATTTAAGTCAAGGTAAGGCAAAGATGTTATGTCAAAGGAATACAATTCTTATGAACTCTTATTGCACAAGTTTTGAAAAGGTTTGAATAATACTATGGATATATCAAATTTATGAGTTTGTTTAGACAGAACGATAATGAATAATTCAATTAATGTTGTTCAAGGATTCCTTATTAAGGAGGAAGTTATTCATCTTCAAACGTTGAGAGGAAAATAACATTGCCTTTATTTGTATTATATATATATATTAATAACAAAAGTTTCATTATCGCATTTTTCAGAAAAGTTTGAATTAAAAATTGCATGATTATAAGATAAGGACTGTTGGTCTTAACTTGATGCAAAATCATTTTCAAAGGCATTTGAATAAAGGCTGCTTTGGCCTTTAAACTTCAAAGTAACATTGGTTTAATTATTTAATGTAAATGCATTTTGAGATTTTTAAATACATTGTTGAGCAATGCTGATTTTTAAAATTAATAATATACAAATAAAAGAAAACATATAACTCTATCACTACTATTGTCATTTTCGGTAATTTGAATTGATATATAGTTGATAACTCGGGTTTACAATTTATTGATTACATTAATTTTTTAGGAGTAAATATCCTGTTTTTGTTTTTGAAATGTGATTGACTTCAATCAAGTATTCATTTGAAAATTGCTTCGCTAAAGGACATACCGTACGCTGCTATTCATCTATAAGGTTTTTGTTTTGTTTTGTTTAATCTGTGGTTTGCATTTTCTAATTCTAAATGCCGATATCAAATGCAAAACTGAGTTCCCATGATAATCATAGAAAAAGAAAGCAACATTAAATCGTCACTGGTGTAAACATAAAACGGCGTTTAAAGCATAAAATAGTTTGAAGAAATAATCTGTTTCAATCACACAGAGGAATGTCAGACACTGTAAATACGATACACTCTTGAGGGAGTTAGAAAATATATTGTCTTCCCTGCTATATGCATTCAATTTTTGTTTGAAAACAAATCTGTACGTTCTCAAGGTTGAAATATTTCACAACATTCTATCAATAAGTATATTTAGTACTAATTATAGAAGAAGAGTAAGGGTGATTATCACAATGACTCCACTACTCTGTAATCTGTACTGACCTTTTGATATTTACATTTTCATTATATTGTTTGTTGTATTTTGTCCAGGAAGGTACACTGTTTTTATGTTTGTTGAAAGGTCACACATAATATACATACATAATTGCATGAAATTTGAAATTTGTCTTAAAAGGTTCAATAAATAAGACATTTCCACTTTAAAAGCAAAGATTCTTCTCAAAACCATGAACTATTGATACAATGGCGTCATGAGATCATCCTTCATCAATGCTAACTGATTTTTTAAAAGGTTTTGCCGTTCTGATTCAAGATGACACACCAAATGAATTCTGTGTAATTATGTTTTAAAGAATTTGGACAACCTGTCATTTCCTAAAAAATATGAAAGGAATTTAATGAGTTTTCATTGCCTTTGTGTCTGTCATTACACAATTATACTGGTGCCCGAAGTAGAATGTTTTACTTTTACAACAATGGTATTGGAAGAGCCTGAAAGGGTCACTTTGCCATTTTTTTTATTTCAAAGCAGTGTCTCTCAAATGAAAAATGTCTTTGATTTGTAGAAAATGTTTTTGATCATAAATGATGTACTATTGAGAACTTTAGAGTCCCAGTTCAGATACATACTTAAATAAAATGATGCTTTAATAAATAGATAAGGGTCAATTCTACAAGGATATGAAAAAGATAGATTCCTATAAAGATATCTTACTTCTGTTTGGTCTAGAGGATACACACATTAAATGACAAATCGAATTTCAAAGGTGCAGTTGAAGCATAAAGTTTTATTCATCAGTTCGTGTTTATGCTAAACAAAAAAAACACACCTGAAGGTCAAAACTGACAATTGATCATTTGTCTTAGTGAAATTATTTAATTAAATGTAATATACCCTTGAATTTATGCATTAATATTATTCAAATATTAACAAACTTAACAATTTCTGAACCCAATTTTAAGTCCTCTCAATGAAAAAAAGAAAAATAACCTACCTACATTCACAAGCCTTTCTGACAGGATGTTTAATGAACAAAGTATCATTAATCATATTAACATGAATATCATTGTGATACATATCAGACACTGCCAACTCAACGTTTACCCTTTTAGTGTCTGAGATAGTTTTCTTGAATTATTACTTGACTCACGTCATTGCCCGATTTCCCATCAGAGTCGCAGTTTAATAGCTCTAAGATGTCAATGTACTGAAATGATAATCGTTAAAATGAGTCTGTACTTTTTGGTAAAATAACACAATTTATAAAGTTTGTCTCAATTTGTAATTTGTCTTCATTGTCTTTGTAAGGGTATTTGAATTATCCATTGTTCAATCATTAAGGTCCAAAATAAATTGGACACTTATTTTAAGCCCTAATCAAACTGCAAAAATTCCAAATGTTTCAGACAAAATACAAATCCATCATTTCTAAATACAACAATCCAGTTAAATGACTTATTTGAGTGGCTTCTCCACATATCAATTAATTATTATTTATCATTTATCTCTTATGGAAGTAGACAATGAAAATGGTTGAAATTTACTCACTACCAAATGCCAATTATCACATACAACATCCCTTATAATAAACTTACAGTGGTTCTGACCGGGTTATAGACAAAACGGCGACACGGCAAAACGGCGACAAGCCAAAACGGCGACATTTTGGACGGAACGGCGACACACCCCAAAAAATTGTTGGACAGAACGGCGAAACACATTTTCAATGAAATTTTACATAAAAATTGTTTGACAAAACGGCGACGCATTTGGATTAAACGGCGACACCTTTTTTCAAAGAAAATATTGTTTAACTTTGATTCGTTTACCTTTCATGTCTGATACGCATATTATTTTTATCTTTTATCAATAAAGGGATATGTTTCAATTATGTCCAGCACATAAAAAACCCCATAAAACTGCTCTATATATCAAATATGACTTGCGTATGCTCAATTAATTGTATAATTCATATCTATTACTTCAATATATTATTTGATAACTATGTCATGATTTATGATAATAAACTTCACTTGACTCATAACTAATACACTCTTGAATTTTCGATTTCGTATTGATTGATTTGTTTTCTTAATAAACTACTCAATGTACTTTTCGAGTAGTTGTCACAATCCAAATAATTGTTTTCTTAACGAACAAGGTATTGCAGTAGAAGATTGATTATATGTTTTCTTAACTAATTACGTATTGTTGTAGAGTCACCTCCATTGTTGCATAACACAATTCTGTTTTTAAAATGTTTCAAAAGTTTACGTCTCTCACTCTCTCCAACAAATATACGCCCATAGATCTCCAAAATTCCATTGAGAAATGTAAATGTACTTGTTTTGACTGCTTTTATGTATCAAATAATTTCCGTTTATACAAATATTCATGTTGAAAGACAGTTAGTCTGCTATGCACAGATCACTCCAAAGCATACATAAAGTTTCATTCCACCAATTTTGTTTCCTCTTACACTTGCTTTTTCTGTTAGTTGAACTATTTTGGTTTTCATTCATTTCTGTTATCATCACAGTGAGTTCCGATAATTAACTTACTTACCAATAGTTATGAAAATCTAAATTCCATCACTTAAAAAAACATAGCATAAGCCAAGGATTAATTTTGGAATTGATTGGAATCACTTGGCTAAGTTAACTGTCAAATATAGGTTGAATAAATTTATATGATATCTCCCTCTCTCGATAAATAGTTCATGAGACGAGCACCTAAAAGCACCTAATACACAACCTTGTCTGACACCTATTTGTATCTCAAATGTTTATGATAGAGTATCCTTATTTCTGACACACGCTTTTACATTTTCATATATTTGCTCTAAAAGGTTACTCATTTTTGGACTAAGGCCATGCATGTTCAGGATATTCCATGGTTTACTACTTTCCACTGAATCGAAAGCTTTCGCAAAGTCAACAAATAGAGCATAAAATTTCCCACCTTTAACATTAAGACATTTCTTGACAACACTTTGTAGAATAAACACATTATAAATGGTTGTGTAACCATGTCTAAAACCTGCAATCGAATATAACAAACATGTTACAAACTATTACAAAAAAATATTTGTGTCGCCGTTCAGTCCAATACAATTCTGTCGCCGTTCAGTCCAATTTGTCGCCGTTTTAACTACATTTTTGTCGCCGTTTTGCCGTGTCGCCGTTTCGTCCGTATCCCTTCTGACCAAGGACAAAGGAATGAAATAGTATATCAAATTGTTTTTAAGCACACTTTCCTGTGAGTACCATCCAATTAAGTTTTCCCGCGTTTTAAAGGGTGATTGTTTTAAAACATTTGCACATACGTTCCCTAACAAAACGCTTAGCATGGGAGTCTAATGAAGTAAAATAAATTTACTATGTTAAACTATTTCAACAAATAACAAAAAAACTAGCTTCATTAGACAAAAGAATGAAATGGTATTGAAAATGATGATTTTATCAAACTATTCTGTAAACACAATTCCAAAATGTTGTCTTGTTTTTATAATTTATTTAAAAACAAATTGAGAATGCTTAAACATATCTGCACATTCCTGTATATTCAAGATGATATACATGGCATTTGAATGAAGTAAAAATGATTGTTATTTTCAATATATACAGATAATTCCTCATTTCCCCAGTGCATTTTTCTTGCAAACTGGGCCATGGTTCTACCACAACAGTGAGGGGGAGTTCGTTAAGGTTGAAGAAATTGATTTGTCAGATAAACCCGCATCTAAAAGATCCTAAGTTATAAAATGTAGGTCACAATCAATAGCAAAATAGTGTTATAGGCGATACTGTAAACATTTTCAAGTATCAGTTACAATAAGAGTAAATGAACTGAAAAATACAAATAATGTGTGATCACTACCATAATCAAATCTGACTTTGATCTCTCTGTGATCTCAAGCATAACATTGTGAGCCAAGAGAAATAAAATTGCCTGATGATTGCATTAGCATTGGGAAACTAGTTAATAACACACAAGTACTGAACCTTACACAAAAGAGAGGGAAGGTTTGTTTGATACAATTTGGGCATCAATCCATTCTGCTTTTGTATTTTGGGGTTGTATGTGGTGCATCCTTGCATGTTATTTCAAACCGGGCTTGCGAGCTTTTATAGTCTATGTAAACGAATAGTTCATCGAGTACAGTTTGCAAAGGAAACCTAGATGTATAACCATTTGAGCAATATTCAAGAGGATGACTTTTTGTAAAATATTTTAAAAATAAATTACAAAGTCGAATTTTGCTTTTGAGAACACTGGGTAAAGGTGAAGGCGTATTTTCCTTGAAATGATAATTTATTTGACGTTAATGATGGCTCAGTTGAAATTTTAAACGAATTATACACATGTATGTAATCCGTTTATAACAAAAAAGGCTTGGATTAAAAGTAATTTTATAAATGTCAATATACAAGTCTTGGAAGGGTGGGTTAATTGAACTATTTATTCTATTACAGCTTTAAAATTACGAAAATATGTTGATTGGTATTAAGGTTATTTCGACAAATGCATAGAATTATAACAAATCATGCTGTACATCGCAATCAATTGACCTTATTAGAATGTACATGTAATTGTATGTCGAAATTTTGACAGGCTTTCGAAAAAATCTAAATGGCTTAACTTACTTAAAGTTGATCACATGCATGGGGTTAGTTGATCAATTGGGTTATAACATCTCAATTACACAGAAAAAGTATGTACAATAGTAAGTAGAATCAATTATTTTTAGAAATGTCTAAAAATAAGAATATGGAATTTTTCAGAAGAGATGCTCGATGAAGTTCAAATTATTTTAAGACAAGTTTGAAATATCACGTCCATTGCGAATTTTTTGTTGTTGCGATTTCTGCTAGAAACAATAGCACATTGGAATCAAACTTTATTGTTTTCATTTATATCCAGAAATTGATTAGATTAATTTGATACAACAATTGTTTAAAGACAGACAAACATTAAAAAACGAACCGTTTTGTGATTAATTCTAATATCTGCAATCTTGCATACTTGATGTTTCTCGCTTTATG
This sequence comes from Steromphala cineraria, assembly GCA_916613615.1. Taxonomy (NCBI): domain Eukaryota; kingdom Metazoa; phylum Mollusca; class Gastropoda; order Trochida; family Trochidae; genus Steromphala; species Steromphala cineraria. The sequence continues at coordinate 26,996,005 of OU744722.1, read as the reverse complement.
GCAAAATTAATCAATTGTCTACAAATGATCCTAATTGATAATATTGATATCTGATTAGCACAACATAAATGTGTGGGAAAAGCATCGTACATTAACAATAATAGTTCAGGGCACAGCTATACTTTATCAAAAACACATGATGATTAGAACTATTTCTTAAATTTGATTTCTATCAACTGTCACTTAAAAGTAAATCATTTCAGACACATATGAGGTTTTGAGCAAGCAGTCATTATTAAGAAATATGTATGTCCTTGTTGTTGGTGTTGCTCCATGCAGATGGATTTTAGGACAAATAATTTTCCCTTTTGTATTGTATAAAGTTTATCATTACATTGGCAATTTCCTCACAGTTTTCGGTGAACTCATAACCTTTTCAATTTCGTCATCCTTACAGAATGCAAGAAAGACAATAAACTCTTACCAAAACCTATAAGGAAGTTTAATCCATCGAAATCTTAAAATTACGATAATTGACGACCACGGACTGAAAGCGAAATTCTTACCAAATTGAAATTGGGCCTAAAATTTGAAACTAAATCTATAGAAATGTTTGTAAAAGTAGTTGTAAATAAGAGAACAAAGTAGCCTGGCAAGTCTTTATTACTGCTGAAGGCATCACTACTTGGGCACAAAAGTTGGTAAATGGATTCCAGCTCATAACGTTAGACCTGCTCGTTATATCGAACCATTAATCAGATTCATACAAGAAATGAAAGGTATAATTGTAGAACTGAAGGTAAACACTTTCTGGTTGTATAAACTCCGAGTGACCCTCAAGATATCACGTTTTATAGTGATATGTAATGAGATATTAGGCCGTGATATTTGTAAATTATTACATTATCTATCATATCGAACTTATGTAACTGACAAAGCATCTTTTTTTAAATAAACATCAACGTTCATTTTCCAAGATTGAAGGTATCACTTATCAAGGATGGCGATCTTGTTATCAGATACTCACTAATGTATTTATGAACTTGCATATTAAATCCTGAAGTTGTTTTCATTTGAATTGCGAAATTGAAATATGAATTTTCTTCATTGCAATGTGATGATCAAATAGACTGCAAAGTGTCTTAAAACTCTGCTTAAATTAAAAAAATAATTCTATAAAAAAATTATATTTGAAAAAAAAAGACTGTTTGAGTAGCATTCTCTAATTGGAAGTTTTACCGAAGACAAGGATTGTGTATCTATGAAACGCTTATTTATTTTGCCAAAAGGGAGGCTTGTACAAACTTTGATGTAGACATATATTTTTTTCAGGCATATTCTGGAGAAATATAAATGTTGTTTTTTTTAAAAATTAATGAATTACATGTATGAAATATGTCTTGTATTTAATTTCTAAAGCATTTTTTATTCTTTATGTGTCGAAATATACCAGACAGGTGGCCAATATGTCCTCTGCATTTTCAATTTCTCTCCACCTTATATATCGTTGTTTTTATGGCATTACATTGTATTTTTCATATCTATCTACAAATTTCAGGAAATATAAAAAGCAGAGCTGCAAAAGAATGATGGTACATAAAAAATGGAATATAATTATTGCAATAGCTAAGTTAAGGTTCAATATTTGTCATAACATATACATCTTAAAATCAAGACAAACCTTCAAACTTTATTGTAACCCCAAAAGGCATTGTGATACAGCTCCAAAAATGAAATGCAGTGATAATGACGAAATATCTTTGAAGGTTTCAAATCTAACATTACAAAAACAAAAACTCATTTAAAAAATTAACTCAGATCACAGAAAGGGTTTCAATGCCAACATCAGATAATCGAATTCCTCCCTGAACAAACATCTCTTTGCTTTAAAGTTCTGTTAAGAGGTTTAATGTGAGCCATTTAGATCAATTGAAAGTTTGTTTAAATATTTTAAATTGGTTCATCAAATGGTAATGTTTAACCCTGAAAGCTGTAAAATTGTAAAAAAAAATCTTCAGATTGTCATTTAGAAAAGAGAATGTCACAATCATTGCTTCATTCTGTTTCTTGACTCTGTCATTGCTCATAGATGAGCTAACGTGATCCAAGTTGAGAAACACTAAACTTCTCTGTGTGACTTTGTCAACGGGTAGAAAATTTATATCAACTCAGTGGCGGGAACACATTTTTCGCACAAAAAACTTTGTCTCTTACCAATTAACAAGTATAAACAACAAAAACAACTGAGAAGTTAAATTAAGCATCTTAATAACTACATCGAGGAACTTGATTTGAAATAATTTATTTCACAATACACTGGAAAACTATTCTACTAAAGTTAAATGGTTGCACAAAGTCCTGCTGGTAAATACACCAGCACCAAATGCACGACAGGTCTGTAATGACACTAAAAGGATCAATCCAATGGTTCAATAGCTCTCTAATGGTGGTTGCTCATTACATTAGACCTGCTCGTTATTAACACACTGTTTATTACATTGAATATGAATAACACCGGATATTTATTTGAAGAAAGGTTCCAAATCAAAAGAGACATGAACTTTGAGTGACCCTTGTGGTATTTAATTGAAGAGGTAAAAGTGTAAGAGAGTTACATGTATTGTCGAGCTCGTTGATTTCAACGGAAGTCTTAAGCCATTAATAATATGAAACTGAATATTCTAATCAGGGATAAATTATGTCTGTCAGGCATTTAGATTTTCTTAATTGTGTATTAATTCGTGTCTTTATCATTAATGATATGATGAACAATAAATTTTGTTGTAATAACCACAAGATCAAGTTATCTATTACGATTATCCAAGTTTTTTTAATGAGTTCTTTTGATACAAAATTATAGATTTCCGAAGTTGTGATCTAGAAAAGAGGGTACAAGTGTGCATTCAGACAGTAGCATGGTAAGCGGCTTAGAAACGTGTTTCTCTTTAAGACCTTGCAATTCCGTCACTCCATGCTCAGTTGTACAAGGACTTTACCGTGAATGAACTTCATTTCAGTTAAAATCACTTGTCATTTGCCAAAAGAACTAAGTAAAACTTTAAATTTTAGACATTTTTAGTCTATAGTTTATATTGATTTCAGAATAACTCTCACCATTGTATTACCTAGAGATTTAAATCATGCTACACGTAGATAAACTTTTACAACTTTCAAACTTTCAACATTTCCATTTGGTAATCAGATTCATACAAAGTACATAAAAGGAATCGTGTTATTCAATGTTTTGATAAATATGTGCCGGAACGGGCCTCCTAGTATTAGTTTTGAAATCTGCGAAGAAGCTTCAATATATGAAATTATCATTCAACGTGTGTCTGTTTTTTGGGGGGAATGTTTATTCTTCATAATTTGCAAAAGGTGTTTTAAATGGAGACTTTGAATGATACTGATGAAACCTTGAATGATACTAACATTCTTTTGCCACAACTGCTGAGGAATTATAAGAGTATGAAAAAAAGGTAATATAATCATAAATTGGTGTAGAGTTTAATACTTGTTACTTCGGGTCTAAAAAAATATTGAGGGACCAGGGACAGTGCATAATTTTTGAAACTGCAGCTATGATCGCAGATTTTGTAGTAATGGTAAAGAATTCAGACCAATGACGTTATGGTAATACTAACATTTCATGACGTAATGCAATAAGAGATTGATATAATAAGGGCTTCAGGTCTTATCTCATTTTTTACGAAGTCAATATTGCAAAGGAACAGATATGAGTTGTTTTAAAAGCTGTTGATCACTTATGAAGGAATTCGCAGAGAAAAATATAGGATAGAATTTTCGTAAAATTGGCCCCTTGTCATTCAATGAACTGCCAAACTGTTGCGGTTAACTGTGAGGTATGATATATAGTTATGTTAAGTAAAATGAATCTAAACTTCTGTAGTAAAATATCGACATAATTCGGTTCGTTTTTACAATGATGAGATTCCTCAAGGAAATTTCATATTAAATGATATTTTCATGAGACTATGTTGAAATGTGTATGTGTGAACACAAATTAACAAAACAAAATTTGCTTATGATTTTATATGATGTGTTCTTTAATGATAAATCAGAATAAAAAAATGTAATATGTTTTGTTGTATTCACTGTCAACTACATTTATATCAAAAAGAAGAAGAGATAAATTAATCATTTTAATTTCTATAGCTTTGGGACCTGATCAATTATGGCACACTCCTCAAAGTATCGTCTAGAATCATGTTGGACAATATATGAAGCAAAAAATAGCATCTTTAGATATCGTAATCACACAAAACATTTCTTATTGTTGCAAAATTTTATAGGTTTACGAGAGACGTCATTATGAAAGAAAAAGAAAAAAAGTGATTGAATTCAGTTCCAGAGATGACTTTATTGCTTTCACATGAATTCTAATGATGTTAAGTCCATTAATTAATAAATTAGCACATTAGTTCAAAAGGGATTCATACATATTAACATCTTTAATAAGACATCGGATGCAGGCTTTTGATTTCCTCTTTTGAGATGACATAAAATTCGTAGACTCAGAACATAATCGCTTGTTCATTGTTGATCATAGATTATTTGATAATTCATTCAGTCAGACTAATAAAAACATGCAATTTTTTTTATTAGAATCCTGAATTTATTTGTTTTCGTCTGCATGTATTTCATTGTAACAGAATTATAAATTGTATTATTCATTCAAAAAGAAGTATTTAATTCAAAGATAATGACAGTGACATGTAGATTTACTGTGATATTCATCACCTGAATGTTGTAAAGAACAGTAATGATTTTGATGAATTACAACATCTCCCTTAACCTCATTCTGACTTTAACCCAAAACTCTTACAGACTCAATCTAAGCTGTTAAAGTTCCCAGATCAAGGTGACCGGTCAGTATCAAGTGTCACTGTAACCTTGTCTATGTCTTACCTTTCTAAATCTAGCTGACTAAACAGATTTAAGACGCCTCAGAAACCATTTATAAAAAAATCAAACAGCATGTTTAACACTATAATATGCAATGCGATGAGCAAATATATTTGACAGTCTGTCGTGTATCCTTTTATCAATAAAAAATATTAGATTAGAGATTATTTTTTAGCCTTTTAATACATTTAGGGAAATATCCAAGAAAACTAAACGCCTTGTCTATGTGTATGTAAAACTGTTATTCAAATATTTTCATTTTGTTTGTTCCAATGTCATTGAAACATTTAATAAGGAATTTTGTGATATCATGAAAACATTAAACTTATTATTTTTCTGTGAAATATGTAAAACACCCTTCCGACATACAAATACAAATACAAACATACAAATATTGCTGACTCATTGGTTAGAAAGTCAAATCGAAGCAATGCAATAAGGTATGCTGTAGAGTGTGGCCAATGCGGTTCCCCTTTGGAGGGGCCACAGGGCCACCAATCCTAAAAATAAGTATAAAGGCGAAGTGATTTCAGATACTGGTAATTAATTCAGAAATGATTAAATATTTAATTGATAAGTTGGGGTAAAAGATCCAAAGGTTCACCAAGCCCTTTTTATAGGCCATAGGGTCATCAAAGCTGTTAATTATAAGTAGTAGGAGTCTTTACACAAGAGTTCAGCTTTCTAGGCCTTTGCTTTTGGAGAAAATAAAAGTATTAGGGCTTGACATCTACAGCCCTTAATAGGGGCCATAGGACCACCAAAGCTAAACTTTATAATCCTCTAGTTAAAGAGTCTGTACACAAGGTTTCATTCTGCTTCTGTAGTAAAAGATGAAAAAGGGGCAGTAGCACGTTTTTACGGGGAATATAAGGTGATATCAGGGAAATGAAAATTAATGGTTCAAATTGAAAGACAATGTATTTAAACTAAATGAAGCAGTAATAAGTCAAATATATAATGTAAAGTTTAGTCATGCAGTTACTATTTCTTACACAAAATGAATTAAAGGAGTTCACACAAAATTGCCGCCAATGGATTTTATGTGAATCTTTATACTTTGTCCTCTGACTATGGATGATTGATTCTTGTTATGAGATTTTTGACACTATCAAAATAATACATTTAATATTAACGTACACTATCAGTAAACATTTTAAATATACATTTTTCAAAAAACGTGCCACTGCCCCTTTAACCTATCGTGGCCTCTAAGGGGCAATAATAACAGTTTTATTGTTATGTTTTATTGTAACAAATATTATGTGTTATTTGAAACAGGAAAAGATACTTTCGGTACTTTAGTATCAGCAATTTAAAAAAAGCTCTTCTAATTCTACAAAAAAATTGATAAGAACCATCTTATTCACCTTCTTGATTATATACACCATGATATCTATGTACCATGTATCTACCATATGTAGTTTAATTCAGGAATTAATGAAATCTTTACACGAAACATGTTGACTTGTAAAGAAAATGTACACAATTTCATGTACTTGCCTTTGTACGTTATTGAACCACATTATTATTATCAAAATATGAAACGCTTTACTATGTCAGGGATTCAATCGTTAACATACAAAATGAAAGACAATATTCATCCCATCTGAAACATTTGATTAAGATAAAAAAAGTTAATTATTTTGAAAGCAACCAACATCAATAAGAACACTTTGGAGCAAATTTAAATGTCATATTCTTTCTCACTGGATCTCATTTGCTGAAAAAAAATGTTTTGGTTTTTTGATATTTTGATGACTTCTATTATAAAAATCGACTAACTTTTCAACATTTCAAACAAACAATTTTAACGTTTTATATAGTGCTATGAATAGCCAGTGTAATACCATTTGCTTTGATGTGTTTGTTTCTTTCCTGCATCCCACAGCTTATCCTGTCAAAAACAAATTATAAAGCATATGAAAAGGAAAATGACTTTCGCATTTGAAGAAGCTCAACTGTCAGAAAGGATATGAAAAACGGCATGCCATCAGTCAGACATCACGTAATAACTTTCCTTTTATAGAAACTTAAACTTTGGATCCATAATCGATTGTGACTTGGCGACATAATGGTGGCCATTGAACATGTATTGTGTTTATTAAAAATATTTATGGATAGGATGAAGACGTTATATTATAAGTTATAAAAGGCATTTATATAAACTAAAATGGCTCAATTTTCATTAAGGTAACCTTACCATGATGTCTATATTTATGAAGTGGCTATTCTGTGAGATTGTTAAAAAATAACAAAAACAGGATACTCACACTTTTCAACATAACATAAAATGGCAAATAATGTGATAATTATTGTGTACGTAAACTAATTTTCGGTCATCCAAACATTACGGAAGCGGATCACGCAAGGTTTTATCAAATCTCTTGTTCAGCACCTTTTAAATTCGATATATATGAATAAAGCTATCGCAATTATTTTCGGATTTGCTGTTATCACCTGTCTCACGTTAAACATATTCAGTGCGACTTTACTAATATACTTCGTATCAGGTATGGCAAACTACACACCATATTGGGATAAGCCTGAACATAAGCAATGTGAATGCAGTCTTGTATACACAGAATAAGGCAATGGTGAAATATGCTCTCAACTTCCGGTTTGTCTAAATGGGTTATCTAAGGACTGAATAGCATTTTATGCACACCAAGACGGTGCTAACTATTTATCCAAGCTCTTGTCCCCTGTTTATGAAACCCGTTAATCAACTGAAATCTTTGTAGAATTGACAAATCTTGTCGGGCCATTGAACAACTTGATTCATATATTAAGGCTCTCATGCGCTGTTACAAGTATGTTAGTCATGATTCACATCACTTTTAATTGTTAACATGTTATCATATGATCATGTTATATGATAAACACGTGTAGGGGCTGTACGTAAGGGACAAATCTCAAAACATTTATGGAATAAACTATTTCTTTTGGGAGGTATAGACAATGTCCTTAAAGAGATTCTGACGAGATAAAATTTATCAATATCAGAATTATAACCAATTTAAAATGAATAATTCATTGCTCAACTGAAATGTCATAGATGATTATGATGTAACTTTGTTATGTTATTATAATTGATAACATTATTATAAGTCGCGAGGGGTATTAAACTGGTACAATTCTGGTTGAGGTGTTCTCTTTAATTCATGTCCTTACTCATGAATTCATAGTTTCTATTTTGCAGACCATATATTTGTTGTCAGATAGTTGTAATTTTGTGACACACGACAAGAAAAATGAACCGACATACACATCTTACAATGGTTATAAGATCTGCCATAATTGCTTACAAACTATATGGCGCATATTACAATTAAATATTATGCTAAAACTTATGTTGTGCCGAATCTCACGTGCAGTTATACTAAATGTGTCATTTTGGGGTGATTCACTTATCGCGAGATGTAGAATTTGGATTTGATTTGGGTTTGTTAACTTTAAGCCAATTGCTATATTAATAAGACATTCTAACAAAATATTGTAATTTCAAATTCATTTGTGCCAAATGCCAAAGGAAATAGTTGATTGTTGAAATGGTCACAGTTTCAGACATACTATATAGTCCGTAATTGTGGTTATTAACGTTTGAAGACAAACTGTAACAGGACATTCAAATTGATATAAAGATATCTATAGATATAAAACAAACGTCAATAAATTTCTCTGAAAATTATCATTGTTATCGAAAATGATCGTAAACATAAATACTCAAAACAATACAAAATTGCAGTTTAAGTTCCAAAATCAAAGCGTCATCTTACATTTTATGAAGTTTTCGTTTCAAATTTCTCATTATATTACATTCATATGTCAATGAATTAAGGATTTTTGTTTGAAGGATACATTCAAAATTGCTAGTGCCGCATAAAATCAATTACATTTCACTTAACATAGACCTTTACTACAGATCTGCATTTGAGACTACTGTGCTTCTACCTGGTAACATTTTATCACCAACTTTACTCGACATTTTCAGTTAAGTCAGTATCATCGCTAAAATAACCCCATAAAAATGAAGAAAAGTGCAAAAAATAGATTACCATTCAATAAATACATGTATTGCATGTATTTATAAATAACTTTTTAACATGTTCATATCTCTAGTTAATTAACAAATACTGGATTCTGGTCAACAACGTTGGATAGAAAACTTTTCATAAACTTCGAAACTTATAACATATTCAACCTTCAAGTCAGCATTAAACATGGAATTTTATCTCCAACAAATGGGTAACAAAGTCAACAGAGAAACTCTTACACGATTCCGCTGCAGTTTCCACAAACTCATCATCGAAGCTGAACACCATAACACGATAGAAAAAGCCACGAGATTATGCCAATTATAGAGATTATGCCAATTATACGGTTTTGATCAATATTGTCAGTATGTAACTCTTGCTCAACTTTAAGGCTTAAATCAATAGATAAATTATTTTGTATAAATCATAATATGAATTAAAATCAAAATTATAATTCTTTTGTCTTCTAACTGTACAGATGTTTAAAAGCAACTTTCGAATTATATATTTTTAATGCTTTTTAACAACGAGAGTCATTCATAAATCAATAATATAGGTGTTCATGTTATACCTGTTCATGTGTTAATGTTCATTACGTTGACTAACATATGTATGTTCTATGGACCTATGGTCTGAAACTTAAAAATAAATTCTTCTTCTCCATGCAATGCCCTTTCCCAGGATATTTCAGTTTTAAAGCAGATTTATCAATAGAAAATCAATTTCTCTTTTAGTTTTATTCAAGCATGTGGTACATCATTTCCTACATCAAATTATACATGTACAGATCGGTTAAAACGAATCAAGAGTACTCATCCATGATAACATTCACAATAATGACTTCCGTAAAGAAAGAGACTGATTAATTATATCCTGATCAGTTTGGAGGTGAGCTCGTTGACATGCTCAGGCTTAAGATCCGCTATCAGAGTTTCTATTAACGTCTACGAAGCTTGTTATAAACAAACCTGGATACGACCTGCAATAATGAAGTTTCTCCCAGCCAGTCAATGGATAGGCAATCACTGGTAAATTGCTGGACCTGCTTCGGTTGTCCAACGATCGGAAAGTGGAGATTTGCTTATTAAACCCTTGGAATAATCAAAATTAAAGGAAACTACTACTGTTTGTAAATTTCAATTAAAATCCATCATTAAAGATTTGTTATAAACTTAAAGATTGTTACCTATTACAACTTCTACACGTGGTTATGAGAGGTGTGGCAATGTGTTGAGGTACATAATGTTTTGATTTGAGCACATGTCAGGGACCTTTTTTTGCGTATGGCCAATGAAGCTTGTTATAAAGGGTCCTTTCTTTCCTAAATTGTTCGTGATTTCTATTATCTTCTCGATTAAATTTTACTTCATGAGCACAAAAAGACACATACAAACAATTATAAGCAGCGAACACGTCTCATTTACATGTGTATGAGCTAGATATATTGCGAGAACGTATGTTGTCCTGCAAGTGGAATTTTCACAAATTGTGAGATGAATGAACTCAACTTCACAGAATTGAGGAATGTCATACATGCATCATTTCAAAAACCTCAAATATCTTACTGCTTAAAAACTCTCGTTGTGCTTGTGACGAGTTTAAGATTCAATGTGGACAGTAATTTAGAATCAAAGCTTAATTTATATTGGATGAGGTGTGAGATTTTTAAAGTGTCTTTTTAAGTTTGCATTTCTGCCAAATGAAAAGGAGAACTCTTGTAATAGAAACACTAAACTCCATATTAAATTTTTGAAGACATATATATTTAATTTAACCATTTCAGTTGAAATATCAAAAGTATTCAGAATTTTAAATCCTAATTTACATCGACAATGTTCATGTTCATAGATTTTATGAACGCATATTTTTCTTACTATCAAAATATTTCGCTGTGTTCGAATTGAAGCCCTTGGCTTAAATATTGGTTAATTTTTTTAACACCAGACTAGTGACTTTCCGTTTTAAAGATAAGGGCAAATACGAGAATTCCCGGTAGTGTCATTGCAGATCTTTCAATTTATTTATCCTCTAATGTATCTCTTATTTGATTAGATTTGATGTCCCATAAAAAAGATTGCAAGATGGTTTTACTTGTTGTTGACATGAAATACACTTTGATATTCAGTTCAAAAGATTTTTTTGGATAAAATTGAATTTTGAAATGAACCAATTTATTCCTGCGAAATTGGAAAAAATAAACCCAAACATTAAACAAGAAATAAAAAATGAAGATATCAAGTTTTGCGAGAACGAGCCAACTGTTATTTGATTAAGGAAGATAATGCGAAAAGAATCTGACTCAAATCAAATGCACAAATGTACATATTGACTTTCAAGTCACAAGTGCTGGAATTCAATTACAGGAATCCTTAATCGAATTCCTTGTTTGACATCAGATTCAGATTTCCCACCACTAGTTCAAGAGTCATGACATTGTCACTCTCACTTGACATGTAGTGGTAAATTTCGCATCTAATTTTTTTTTTGGGGGGGGGGGGGGGGGTAGTATTATTGTCAACTGAGTGAACTAATGTTAAGTGAAGATAAGCAAATCTACGTTTAGATCGACAGTTCCATATTGTTTAATACCATTTACAGTAAGACAGTCGCTAATGGCTGCAATATTTCCCAAACGGCGTAAAACAATAATCACACACTTACAAATGTATAATGACAGAGATCATTAAATGGCTTTAAGTGATTTTTTTCACCTACATGTTTGATTGATTTGATAGGCGCAATTTCATTGTGGGTGTTAACGAAAAGCGAAAGTTGAAAGATTTGAAATTAACTTCTTGTAAATAGAATCTCTTCGTATAACATTTCGAAAATCGACAGCAAAACTTTTTTTCTTTTTATCATTGACAATTTTCTTTAAATAGTCTGAATTCAAATTGAGAGCCAAAAAGTCAAGAACCCACACCTTTAATTCTTGCTGAGACAATAGGTTCCCAAAAAATTTATATAATTTAAAACGTCAAATTAGTAGATATTATAATCAAATTGTCAAATTAATCATTTGAAACACAAACATTTAATGCTTTGATAAAGCTATAATCTAATTTCAGATATAAATCAATCGTTGGCATCTGTTCTAATCGTTCGTATTGCTTCCTTTATGGCCTTACAAATTAGAATTGAAAAGCTAAAAAGGGAATTGTAATGCAAAATCTTAAACCAATAACTACTTTCTGACAAAACATCACATAAAACGTCACAGTCGTGCTTTATGTTTAAAGGTAGTTGTACAATTTTTGCTTCAATATTGAAACATAATATATTTGTTGATGATATACAGGATCATGCCCTCTTGCGTTATCCAACTATCATATGAAAATGTTATGTACATGGCCAGAGGCCATTTGTTATGGCTTGAGTCAATAAACGTTTATGTCTGTCTGTCATTATCTCCCCACAGAGGCAGGACAAGTAATGAAATGTTGATACAGCCTCTGTCCTATTACGCCGAGTTTGTGGACTAGAATGGGAGATGCCTGATTGGAGGCAATCAAAGTCAGATGTGCAATCAGCAACGCTGTCAACGTTTCATGACTTGATCTGCCTTTGTGGGGAAAAATGCAAGTAATTGTAAATATAGGTTATCAACGCCACATATCGAAATTTAGTTTCAGACATTGTTATTTAACCAATTGCTCCAAGTGCAATAATACACATGCAATTGCGTTCGCGTGACATACCCCAAAAGCATTTACATAAATAAGTAAATTTACTCATATACGCAAACCCGTGCATGAGAAAAAGACCTTATTGAGATAAACTTCACGTACTTAACAGCAATTTTCTGCACCAAATATTTTCTACTAAGAATAATAGGAACATTTATAAATTGTCCTTCAAATACTATGATGTATCACTTCCATTATCGTGCTTGTACTTAATGTTAGAAATACCACAGGGGTTTGAAATGAAATTCACATGGTGTCAGATGGTTGAAGTTCAGGTTCAAACGATGCAGTTTATTTTTGGGTGAATGTATTGCTTTGAAAGTTAATTTCCTTGTAGTTAATAGTTCCAAAAATATATTTTCGTAAAAATGTCAATTATAATATTAATCAAGTTTGTTAAAAAATGCCATATCCTCATTCAAGGTATGCGTATGGGTATTAGGAAACTTCCAACAATTAGTGTAAATTTGAGCAACAAGCATGTTAAGTTTATGCAAATGACAAATACAGCTAGAAACTTAAAACCCCCACCACATATCCTCATTATAACAGTGTTAAAGCAATGAGAGAACCAGCGCAAGATTATTTCATGACAAAAAGTCTGATTATTTTCTTAGTCAAATTAAACTTTTATGAATAAACATTTTACTAATTGACTTGAGTCATTGACAACCAAGGACCTTATTTGGTAGATTTTGACGACATACCTCAGATGATTTAGTTTAAATCTGACAATGATAGTGAAACGATAAAATGATAATGATTTTCTCCATTAATCCTGACAAGACTGTCATACATGTAAATCAACTTTACAGCTGCATACCGTAAGTTTGTTCACCTGCTTGTGATCTAAGTGCAAATATCATGTAATTCGGGTTTCGTTTTGACGTTCATAAAATAACTCCAGGACCACTTACAGAAGATCATCAATGGTCGATGTGTAAAATAACCATTCCCAAACCATATCTCGGTATCGTCTTGTCACTAGTGCTGAATGTCGATATGTGGCATTGTTAAATAGACAGATGGGGTCATATTTGCGAAATTCGGATTTTCTAAAATTTCGATTAAATTCATCCATGTAAACTTTGTAGGAAATAAATCAGCACAGTTACGTTGCCTTAGCGCAAAGGAACACATATGAATAAGATCTAGAGCTTTTGATCACTAAAGAAGGACTTTGTACAGCAAAATAGAAATCAGTGTTTTCGAAATTTTGACCCCTGGTCAGTTTAATGATCTGCCAAATTTGTTACAGCTATCTGCTAGGTATGACGTGCGAATATGTCAACGCAAACTGAATACTAACTTATGCAGTGAAATTTCATCATTTGATCATGGTTTCGTTTTAACAATAATATAATGTCCCAAAGACATTACATACTACATGATATTTGCACGAGAATACGAAGGTAAATGAACTAACTTAAGATACCCAGCTGTAGTAATAACGTTAGATTCCTCATCGTATTTCTTACACAAGCATCGATCGCTGTGCATATAAACAGACATGAGCTTCTTCTCTTATACTAAGTTCATTGTGTATTTAGTTTACTGAAAGCTAATTGGACTTTGATCTGGCACTCAAGCCTTTTAGAACAAATGACATTCTTCCTTTAAGTATCCCATTAGCGGGAAATTATTTGAATATTGAATAGCAAATGCTAAAAATTTCAATTAGAGTAGATCGCCTACACGTCCCCTTTCAACAAAAGTTTAGAGAAAATCAGGAAAGTTGCATGAATATTCCATTTATCTAATGTAGCCATATTAGATTGCATTTGTCGGTTGCATTTATGTTCTGACTTTTCAGGAATATTGTACCATTTGTAATATTGCTATGAAGTAACACCGTTGAATAGAGATGTATACGGTTGAAATAATGACCGCTGACTGAGTGAATATCTGTGATAACCATCGAAAGATCAGCGAGATGGTTATCACAGATGTTCACGAGGTCGAGGTTATTATTTCACATAAACCACATGGTTATTGCTAAACTGTTTTCCATTTTTAATGAAAAATATCAATTCTAGCCGAATATAAGTTTGTTGATAATGAGTTCAAAAGTGACAAAGGTGTCTAGAATGGTTAACTTCCACTCCTGAGGAATGGATCAATTTCATTTTAACACTGCGCGTATTTCACGTGCAGTTGGAGATAATACTGGCGAAATTGTCTGTCAAACAATTCTAAGCCGTTTACCAACTGTTCATTTTCATTCTTTTCCTGAGCTATTAACCTTAAAATGTCACACGGAACTGAACTATAATTTAATTATTTTGATACAAATTTTAAACGGACGTCAATGAAATTTTGTTTGGTGGCAAATGATGTAAAATGTAAAATGATGTAAAACTGTGTGGCTGCACGAACGTCGTCTATTTCATCTTGTGATGCACGGACTTCTTGTAAGACACGTTGCTAAGCAACTCCTCAAAATTCACCTGCAGCGCACAACCTCAAGCACATGGTTTCAAGAAGGTTGGGACAATGGAGTGCACTCCGCGGCTGGTGTCAAACAGATATATTGATTCAAGGTCTTTCCCTGAGGCAATTAAGGTGAGATTAATCGCAAAGTATACTTTATTTGTTTTTTCATGTAAAAGAGTCGGAAATATGTTTAAAGCATTTACAAGGAATCAAAAGAAGCGTGTACGCATTTTCTGCTTTAGAAATGCTTCTTAGTATTGTAATATCACAAGCACTTGGGGCATGGTGTATTGCTCATATACTATATTATATAACAAGGCTTTCCAACCGGCATTTTGATGCCGTTTTAGTGACATCGGATACATATCGCTTGTAACGTGTACCCAAATGCCTTATCTTTCATTCGACGTCGATCTTACATATACATTGTATGTCACCTTCATAATTAAAACTAATTAGCGTTTGATTTTATCAGGTGAGTTTTACGGCGTCATCACAAGACGGAAATGCCCATATATAGTGTCAAAAGGTCGCGACCTCCTATCTCATTGGTCACCATGTGTTTGTTTCGGCCTTTGGACACTAACACTTGTCATAAGGGTCACAACGGTAAACTGGACATTTCTTTTAAAATGTTATTTTGTACTTTGTAATTCTTTTGAGCCATTCGAGAAAATATACGGTACCTTTCTACATGTACTTCACCCGATGACGTCACCCTAATGTTTCATGACGTCATATGAAGACAAGTGCGATATTAATTGTTATTTTAATGAGTGAAACTACGGATTTGTTTCACCAACTGACGTGTTTCACCAATGAAATTATAACAAACAAGTAATTGCTACAAAGGGGACCAGATACCTCGATGTTAGCAACTAAAACAATGTACTTGTGGCTTCGAAAATATTGTAATGGTCACCAAAATCAATTGGGACTGGCGTCTTACCAGTAAGTGGTGTTATCTAAGCTACGAGGAGAATCTACTTAATGGTTCTTAAAATATCTCGCTGAAAAGCTTACAGTGCACGTTTCAATACTGAAACTATCAAAGCCTATATCATTCTCTCACCACAGAGGTAGATCAAATCATAAAATGTTGATACAACCTCAGTTCTAATAAGACCAAATCCGTGGGTTCCGGTGGCGGACAAAATTTGCACGACAGTCAATTTGAATTTCCTTAGCAAATGACAACGCTTCTCGCATGGAAAGGGTGGTTCATATCACAATGCCTTTGCCATGATTCAGTAGCCAAACTTATCGTTTAGAACAACGTTTGCACAACTCACTTTGATTGCCTTCAATCAGGCAACTCCCATTCTAGCCAACAAACTCGGCGTAATATAACAGAGGCTTAATTAACATTTAATGACTTGATGTGCCTCTGTGGGAAGAGAATGGTCGACTTTGTGAAGATTAAAACTTCAGAAATGTATTCACGGTCTCGGTAAAAGAGTGAGCTAATTGGTTTGTAGTCATCGACTAAATGTAGGGGTAGCAACCTACATGTAACTATCGTAGTGTGCTGGTAATGTGCTCGGCGACCTCAAGAGCTGGTGGTAACATGATCAATGTTGGGTCTCGAGAGCGTGACAGATCGACGGTTTAAAGCCAACTCATATTTTCATATTAAGACTGAAAATGGCAAAAATAAATTCACAAATCTATCATGAGTTTTTTTTATAGCGTTTTTAACTGTTACAAGCCCTACAGTTTTTTATTTAACCATAGGTTCGAAACTCCAATAGTATTTGACCTGATTGTAAATGTCTGAAACTAAAAGGCTGGACGGTCGGATGTAATTCACCCAGCCTGTTTAGAATGGTTTTATATGAATATGTTATAATGTCTTTATATAAAAATCCATGACGGCTTCTTTCCCTTGCATGTTTTGCTTATAGTCAAGTTGTTTGAGGAGTAACCTCTAAAATGTTTGCTAACTGTCGCTTGTCTGAAATTGAATTACGACTTTTGTCATTTAAAAGGAAGGGTTAGCATTGTTTTGAAACTTCTGAACTAATCATCATCAAATTTGGTTTAAATTCTCTTCATATGATGCGGATGGGCCTTTGGTTTTCCATGGCAAGTTTGGACTTTGTCATTTTTAAGCTAAGGTTTTGTTTCGGGTCTTTTGTAATAAACCTTTTTATTACATTGTAATAAACTTTTTTGTTACAGAAAAGGGGAACTCCAGCCCATGAAAGCAGAAGCCCGTTAGAGTTGAAAAATTAAAGAGAGTCCTGTGGGTTTTCTTTACTAAGAAACGCAAACAAATACATCATTCACTCGTTTAATGTGTACATGAGATCATTAACATCATTATACACTTAGACAAGAAGAACATTGTTCAAGAAGGATTACTTGCTTAAACAAAAGAGAAGGGTTAGTACAAAGAGGAATGTTCAATAATAAGTTTCAGCTGAAATGGTACATAGGATGCTCAATAACTAAGAATGTAATTAAAATAACAATATGAACTTATAACAATTATAATACCAGTTGCAAAACCAATTCATTGCATCAAAGCTATAGACATCCATACGAAGGTTCTTCAAACGAAAATAAAAGTATACATCGAGAGATAGCTCAGCTTTCTGTTCTCATTGCAGGCTTTTTGTCAGCATGAGATATGTTTTCATTGGTAAATTTACTTTGAGTTGAAATTTACAGACAGTGAAGTAGTGACATCTGGTTGTTTGAGAATAAGTTAATGCATCAGTGAGATCAATCCCCTTTCCATTCATTTTGGCAAGTGTTTTACAGACGTTTTCATCTGGAACGTCTTTGTGGCACTCAAGGGATTGCATTCGAAATGATTGTACATCGTGAAATGTCCATTTCATTAATTAACGTTTGATAAATTGAATTTTTTCATATATTGGTAATTGTTTTAATATGCTTTCTTGATCATTTATTTTAAATGATTATCGCATGCATAATTTAGATCAAACATCACTAGAGGTAATTAGCAGCAATCAATACATCACATATTACTTGCAAGTTCTTTGAATTTTGAAATTTTTGTGTAAATAGATATGTTAAAGTTGTTTAATTTCCACGTCGAATTTTCAGTTTCGGTGGTCATCCTTGATGTGTCTGTGGGTCTATTTTCATTTTTCACAATACTTTCAAAATTACAAATTAGAAGTGAATGATATGATATTTATCACGTTATTTATAAAATAATATTTTGGAATGAATATTGTATTGGAAATTTATTTGTTGCCATAGTCGACCAAAGTAATTCATTAATCATAACTAAATTTCCAAACATGCGTTAGTTACATTTGTCTGTTTCATTGTCTTGGATAAAACAATATCCATAAATGAAGGGTTGACAAAAGAAATCCCGAGTATAACTTGCTGCAGGTTCACCATAACAAATTAAGATATTTCACTCATCAGAACCTTCAGAGTGATGGCTTCAATCTAAAAAGTGACAGGTTGATTATAATTGAATCATTTTGGAATCAGCTCATTGACAAGATACAGGCTATTGACCCAGTATCAGAGGTTCTCTTAACGTCTTTTCAATCTTGTTACAATCAATGGTTCAACTTCAATATGGACTATCCGAGAGCGGAGAGAGGCTCACTGCTTTTACGATACAATGCTGGTTGAAACTGTTTTATGTTCAGACGTGATATTGTGCATTCTTGCAAATTTAGCCTTTACTTCGAAATTAAAAACATTGGTGTCCGAATATCATTCCACATAGAATTCTTCCGACTTTTATTGTTTTTAAAAAAATATGAGATTTGACGAGCAAGAGAAAAAAAACAGTAAAGCATTCTTTGTACACATGTAATATCTAAAATAATAATAGTTTGCTTGTGCAGATGTAAAACGGTATTTTACATAAAAGCCAAACATGATACACCTAAACTAAAGTAGCATTTCTAATTATGATTTGTGAAACTACTTTATTTTGATACACATTACATTTGAAATAACATCATTAGTGACGCAGCTGTTATTCGACTGTTAGAGATGTACATAATCTTTTATGAGGTGTGTATTAACTTATCAGTTTTCACGTTAATCATTCAATGTTCATCGTTATATGGGACATTATGAATAAAAAAAACCATATACAATGTTTGTGAACTTGTAATGCTTAAGGTGGTTTCATATATATAATATCACAATGACACAATTGACAGAATTGCTGACAACAGGTTACACCAAAACTCACTCGCTCACTCACCTAATATTTAGATCAATAAGAGACCATAAATGAAATTGAGCAGTTCTAGCAAAGTTAATTTTGTGAAATGCAAAACGTCACGGATTGTGTTTTTATTTTGATGAAATTAACGTCAAACGCAATAACTTCTGATGGTTTGCAGATCAAACCAGCACCAACTCCCACTGTGTTCAATTATGAAGCAAACAACAATTAGATGATAACGAACACTCATTATGGCATCAAGTTTCATTCCTCGACAGCTTTCACTCTTTGAATTACATCAGATGTAATGTGCTTTGAACTATAGACAGATGAGTTAAATTCCATTGCGACTTGTTACAAAATCAATCGTTTTCCATTTCATACATTTTGCAGTCACTTAAAACTACCCATTTCTTAATTTGAATTCTTCGGAGATTCATAGCATATGTTTTTCGTTTTCGAATTCAATTACGTTCAAGCCCCAGTCAAGTCAAATTACGTTTGATGGGGATAACTGTCATTTTGTAGACATACTATACCTACGCTTAACAAATAAATGTCATCACTGATAATGTCATTGCTTCTTTGGCATCAGTTTAAATGCCAATTTCAAATACAACTGTCAATGAAGTATTCACCATGGTTACTTTTGAGTTGCAGAGGGAAATGTTTGGCTTTTACAGCACTCTCTGCTCTGTGCATCTGTTAAATACTGATCATTTTGATGAACTAATACATATTTTCTATTTAGTTCAAATGGGACATTATCACTTCGTAAAAAATTTTTTGAATAGACCAGGCTGCAAGTCGATTTTACACCACGAACCATCATTGCTAGTTGTTTAAAAGTGGCAATTACACAATGTGAGGTACAGGAGCATGATTGCAAGACATTATGTTTAAATCAAAAGCAGCAGTTCTGCTATCTCAGAAACCACACATTGACATCTGCTATAACTTACCGTCGGTTCTTTATTAGGCTTCATACTTATTGGAAACCAACAAATTATTTCGATTTTGTACTTTTTACCCCAAAACACTTCGATAACCGAATCCATCCCTGAAAATTACGAAACAAATTTTCCGCCAGACAGAAACCCTTGACGGTGTTGACCTCACAGCAGGGGTTTGAATACTCTAACGCTCTTTCATTGGTTAAAAATGTAAAGGAATTTGTAAACATAATGTGCAAATATGGTGAGAATTCAAAATATGACTGCGTTCGTCATATGACAGCAACAATTTGATAAATGAGAAAATATACTGGTATAGATACAAACATAATTTTTTTATAACGATTGTATAAAAATATCGAGGCATTAAGAAATAGGTAAATTTGGACTTATTTTGTTGTAACATTTTTTACAATCTTTTTATCACTATTTCAATGAACTGTTGACCTTAGTCAGAATGTAATGATTGAATTTATAAGAAACAATTTCTATTCTTCTGAAGAAAAGTCTATCTATAAGCTAATCCCACAAGATACTCTAAGATACTCGAATACTCTGCAGAGCACTATATATCTGGCGTGTTTACATGGATTTTTAGGGTATCTGTTCTTTTCTGAACAAATCCTACAAAGATTTCCAGTAATTTCAGAATGTCACGTAGAAAGTAGGATTAAAGAGAGAGTGTGTTATGAAATACCACGCGAATAGATTAAGTAAATGATGTGCTATGTTTGTCTGTGTTTTTATTTCTATTTCTTTATATTCTGTGCATGACTAGAATTCTAATAATCTGAAATCTCTCAATAAAATGTGGTAAAATGTGTTTTTTCCAAATCTTGTGAGACCAAAGATATTTCACAAAAAACGTAATTGGAATGTATGATGTTAAACTTTTCAGATTTACAATCTCTGACTGATAGTTGAATAAATTTACTTTTAGGAGAAAAACTACAAACAAAACATCATTGGGTCTACTTGTCAACATATGTTTTCTTTCAAGAAAGCAATGAAGGATTGAGAGCGTTTTCAAAGATCGTGATAAATATATTAAAATAATTAAAACAAACCCCAAACATCCAGTTAAAGAATGAACATTGAGATACCTTGTCATTGTTCTATTCGGCTTATTGATTCATGGATCTTCTTTCAAAAAGTTCGAAAAAGTTATCAGCTTACAAACTAATTTTCTAAGTTTCTAATAATCTAAGTTTTTTCATTGATAATATGTCTTTGTTTGTTATGATCGTGGTTTCGGTTTGTTCCATAATAAATTTCCTTCTATGGTCTTAAATCCATTAGCTTTTAGGCCTTATTGATCTTAGATGCTCGTTCAGACCCTTTTATACAACTATTTTAAAACTTTTTTTGCAATGAAAAGTTCAGGAGAAACTTTGATTCTGAACTGTATGCAAAATTAATGATATAATTTTAGATATCTCGGAAGTTTTACATTGATGATAATATATAGGCTTATAACCAAACGTTTGTAAACACAAGATCATAGAAGAAAAGTAATGGCAAGTATTTTTATGGATATAAAAATCTTCTTTATTTATGTCGAAATGACATTAGTATCTTTTGTCAGGATGTTTATAAGTGGGATTTTCAGTTTCAAATGTTTCAAGTTTTTGACGTCGTATTGTAAAAGTGACAAGTTCATGAGTTTTTAAATCTTTAAAATAAGATCTCATTTTTCACTAAACTTTATTTCAAAAGAGTACAAGGACGCTTAACTAAAATCATTACTACACGTATGAGTGACGAATTCAATAACAGAGTTACATAACCACCGTTACATAAATCATCTCAGATAGGTCAGAAGTAACTCAATACCTTGATACAACAGGGGAAAGTTTGTTTAGTACCAAGTGCGGTGTGCGCCATTTATTTTTCTGCTTAGATAAGAGTCAGTGAAAGTAAGACTGTAATTATTAACCAGTGAAAGTAAGACTGTATTTATTAACCTGTGAAAGTGAGATTGTATTTATTCTCTTTAGAACAATAATTGAGCAGAAAACATTAAGGATTGAACATAATTTGCGAAAGTGATCTATTTTATTTGATACACTAAACAGACAGTAAATTGAAGGTCCTCAGAAATTGATGCTTTTACAAGTAACGTTTAAGCTAACTGAATAAATCTAAAGTATTTATGAATTCCCTGGAACAACATTCCAACAAGTTAAGCAGCAAATAAGTGATGCTATTAAGTACCCTGCTGATGGGTTAAGTGGCATCATTATGAAGTAATGCGTTCATAAAGGATGGGTGCACTTAACATATGGGAATGAGTGGAAGTAAGAATTTGTAGTTTCCTTAGAATAATAATCCTGTGTACAAGGTATACTGTCGAGTGAGGAAGTTCTCTTGGTAAAATGAATTGTGGGTAAATGAAATACAGTCGAACCTTGCTTGCCCGGACCTCGGATAACTGGAAACTGGCTTTCCGGACGATGTAAGAGTGAAACGAATATTTTCCTTAGTAAATGTACTCACTTATCCGAGCATTGTGCTTCCAGATCCGGACGCCGATATTTATATTTGTACTGAAATCGCATCCTGATAAGCGACGGGTCTGATCGATAATTAGCTATCCACTATCAAAGCTGTCTTCAAAGCGACTCTTAACCTATTGTTTATTATTCATTCAGCACTCGTTAGAAGTTTGATTGATCAATTAGCACAGTCCATCCGTGTGACTTCATCTGACACTTGTGTTTTTTGGGATTGACATGGGAAAACATATCAGTTAAGAAAACATCTTAACTATAGGCAACTGCTGAGTACTGATATTCTACGGAAGAAGCTTCTAGATTTCAAACAGAAGCTGTGATAAACGATCACACGAACGCGAAGTACTTCATCAAATTCTCTCCTGGTACTGATTTTCATTTGTTCATGTATGTTGTTACAGACTTTTGTTTTAACCAAATAGTGAACTTGTGAACGATCCCACGAACGCGAAGTATGTCATCAAATTCTCTTCTGATACTGATTGTCATTATTTCATGCACAACGTATGTTGTTACAGATTTATGCTTTAACTAAATAGTGAACTAGAAGGAAATTAGTTTGTGCATTCCACACAAGAATATAAAATCAAACAAAGTATTATCGGAATTGTAGTCACTCTTTTTTTATTTATCTATTCTTAAAGGTACATGCACAACCGCAGATTGGTTAAAGAGAAATGCGTATTGGTTGTTCTTTTAAAGAAAAAATATGGCAAAATGTGAATGTGAATGAAGCATTTGGAAGCCAAAATTACCAAGTTAATTCAATAAATCCGTTTCTTTGTACACAGAGCTAACCTTTGTACACTTGGTCTATCGAAAAAAGACAACAGAAAAGTTAGCCACAAACCGATGTATACTGTTGTATAAACCGTGTGCATTATTTTATCAAAGTATATTTTCCTTTTGGTAAAAAGTTCGCATTCTATATTAAACGATCATTATAACTTGCTGTACGCCCGGGTTAGGTATATAATTAATCAGAAAAATAATGTAATGAATACTTATAATAAATATTAAACTCAAAGGAATATTCCAATGAAAAATGAAAAAGAGCCTTTTAAAACAATGTTTATGGATAAATCCTTCAACTTTGGCTAATAATTTTTAGCTAAATCACCAAATCTGCAATAAAAATTCAAAGTTGGGAAAAATCAAGTTTACCGGCATTGATGGGGGACGCCATATTGCTATCTCGAACGGTAAACGAGAGCGAGAAACAAAGGGAATATGACGTCAAGTCACACCACGAAATTAGGAGACGCCGTTAGATTCAATGGTGGGCGGTGACGGCCCGTCAAATATGAGACTGTAACAACCGTCACGACTTCAGTAAAGACATGCCGGGTCCAGAATATTCTACTTCTATGATGCCCAAAGCAATAAATAAATATTTCTGACCAGCAGATTGCTGCAAAACTTCAGTACAGTTTGGAAAAGATTTCCCATGTGCGGACGTCACAAGGTTTGAACACTGACCACTGTCATTTTTTTAGAATTTTTATAAGCTATAGACACCATACATAAGGTTGAAATAAAGTGTTAAATGACTTTGCTTAAATAAGTGCATTTAAAAAAAGAACTAAACGTAACATAGAATAATTATTTATTGATTATATCACTCGAAAAAAAGACCTATTGACATGATCTTGTCGAAGCGAATCCTAAAAAGCGAATCCGCGATGATGGTGGTATGGTTCGTAATCAAAATGAAATTGTTTATATCAATCAAAACACGTTTGATAAATTTGAAAGATGGCATTTTCTATGTTGGCATTGACTTCTCGTTTTTAATACATAAATCTTGACTTGTTTGAGGATGAAAATATTTTTCTATTTATTTAGTTGTCGCCGATACGAAACCAATTTTGATTACGAATCACTGAGGCGCACATGCTGTATGAAATATTATCGGAATGATTGTTAATGATTCCTTATTATGTTCACATATCATACCATGTTGATTATTTTCCAAAGGTATTTCTGCTTAACAATACGTAACGAAATTAAAATGGAATTATAAGATATCATTAGTATACTTAAACAATCAGGAAGGAATGGTGTTTTGAATAATATTAAAGATCTATCAACTCATCAGCAAGTAATACAAAATATTATACTTACAAAGTTTCTTTATATCATCGAGTGTTTTTTTTATCTAAGTTGCTATGATGTAGCTGAATAATCCATATTTGTTTGGAGTTTTCTCATTATTATATCTTTTAGTAAAAAAATTTATTCAACTTACAACTATGATTTTTTATATTCACAGAAGGATAGGATTTTAATGATAACAATGCACAAATTATCACAACGTATGTCTCTTAATTAAACCTTCAAATTCTTTTACAAAATACTAGATTTACGTTATTTATGCATGTTTTACATTGAATATTCACTTTTATATTTATTTTTAAATAATACAATGATTCTAACACGTTCATAACAAAAATTGTTTTTCCCTTTTCAAACTGACAAGAGGGTTTTTGAAAATCCACAGATTGAATGTGAAAGAGTGCCAAATTTTTAAAGAAAACCTTTCGTAGTAACTCTGTGAAAATAAAATATTAAAAAATATAATTTCTTATTTTTGGAAAGATATATAAAAAAAGATATACAAAGGTCTTAGTGATTGATAATAGGCCTATGTATATAACAGATAAATCATTGATATGCACGTTTGATGTATCAAAATTCAAGGAAACGTTTTCTACTTTGAAAGTGTAAATTTTATATAAAAAGGAGTAGTTATAGAGTACGTCAACATCTTTCAGGTAAACATACCATGTTTAAATCGGAAAAAAATACAAAGAACACGACAAGATATAATTCTCTTGATCGTTTTTAAAAACATTTATTTATTTATTTATTTTCTGTGTTTTTTTTATATAATTCATATCGTTAATAATACTAGACAAAACCGCATATTAGTCGTAGTTGCTTGTTGAATGATCTATCCGACGACTGGGTCGTTCTGTAGGCACAACGATGTTTTACGTTAACAAAGTGCGCAGCGCACACATTCAGCAGTTCTAGTCAAATCATGGAAACTTCACTGCACAAAGATGTACGGAGTTTATAATGTAAGCTCCTTGCATCGATTTCTTGTGGTGTATCGATGACGTCACATTTTTAAATAAAACGGCGACCTCCGTCATCGCTCAAAGACGAAGGTTTAAAATTCTGTAAATACTTATCTCGTTGACAGAAAAATAATAAGTTGTGAGAATGTCTTTTATAAATCAAACTTTTGCTAGAATTAAGTTGAAATCGTACTGGAATATTCCTTTAAGTATCCTGGAAGAAAACAGTCATATCAGCTTATGGTACTTGTGACCAAAATGTATCAACAACTCAAAAAAGTAAGAATCGAAATGTATTTTTTGTTAATCAAATGCATATACAGTGAAGAAGCATCCGAAGTTTAAAGATCACATATCATGGTATTCAAAAGCAATATGATACCCCCGAGTAGATATTGATCATGACAAATATTGCTATCTTTCACGTAAATTAGTCAAATACAAAACAATTTGATAACTACAATGTGTGGCATATGTTTATATGCTGTATATAAAAGATTCATGCAAAATACCGAAAAACTTTCCCATCACACATAAATGCATTTATGATAACTACAAAAGGACATAAAATGATCCATCTTGGTATTCAATTTGCATAGAGAGATTGAGAGAGATTTGGAGCACTTGAATCGTTCAGAAGACAAAACATAGCTCAGATGTCAGTTAAATATACCATTGACGATGTAAAGCCTTGTGGAGCATATGTCTGTATAATGAAATTATAATAAATGTTTTCAGTTATTTAAACTAACAGGTGCCTAAAGATAAATTGTGTTTCTGAGAAAACATTTAGGCCATGTGTCTCAGAAGACACTTATCAAAATTGATGCCCCGTCTGATGATTTGGAAACTAATTCTTTCACATGTTGTGGAGCACAATCGTGTAGTGGTTAGCACGCTGGCCTTTCACTCAGAGACCCGGGTTCGAATCCCAGTGGAGACATAAAAAAAGTTGTGACCTGGGTCTCAGTTTGCGTTTGCGTCCCCTGGCAATGCACTTCATCCACAGTACACTCGGTTCAGCTGTTATAGGTACATGAAAAAGGATGTATGGTCCTACATGGTCGCGCTTAGCAGCTTTGAACGTACAAGAGGAGCGCTTTGAATAGGTATTAGAACCTGGACATAATACGATATAAATATCCTCATTATCATTATTAGGTGGTGACAAATGTAAGTTGTAAATACAGTAGAACACGGATTTAACGATATAACTCCAAGGGACCGAAGAATTTAGTTTGCTATATCCGGTGTTCGCTACACGCATTTAGAAACCTATCGGGGATTTCGTCTATTGTTTTGGAGGTCTCTTGTTTTCTCGTAATAACCTCCAAGGTGGTTTTACATTGGGAAGTCAGGGCGTTATATTCACATGTAAGACCTACTCGGGGGTTGGAAAGGTTTTATATTCATTTGTAAGACCTACTCGGGGTTGGAAGGTTTTTATATTTCAATGTGTAACCTAACCCCTAAGTCGATATCATCTTGGACAAAATCTACTAAGTTTCAATGCTTGCGATGTGCGGGATTCGAACCCTCAACCCACTGAACTGTAAGCAAGCACTCTAACCACTACTCTAACGGGCCAGATAGAAGTGAAGGTTATGTTAAACAATCTATTGATTGAAGTTCAGATTTCGTTAAAAAAAAATCGGCCCTAAAGCATAAGGAAATCCAATTGCACTTTAATTCCAATTTTAAATGCATAAAAACATTCAAAATTGATATTAACAGTGTTAAACCTTTTCATTTGTGATAAATTTAAAGGATCCAAATACGGTGTCAACCACGTGACTTGTCGATTGTCATTTGTAAAACCTTACACCTCGAAGAATGCTTTGCACATGCATTATGTGCTATGTCAATATCAAAAAGTCGTTTGAACACAATGCTTTTTTTTAAGGAAATTCATTTTAATCTTTTATATTCAGAATTGAAGCGACAGTAAAGTAATGTAATCCAATAATAAATGTTAAAATTAACCGACGAACATGAATCCTTGATATTTATTGTTTTTTTCTCAATTTTTATCTGTCTGAAAATATGATTACAAATACTACAATATGGACAAATGATTGCGGGTTGTTAATAACGGTATCTAAGTTAGTTGAAACACTCGAACTCGGTTATGCTTAGGTTTTCAAAACCTTCGGAAAGAAAGCCTCGCGGGAAGTAAGACCTCAAGCTTCGCTTTCAGTCTTACTTTCCGCTCAGCTTTCTTTCCTCAGGTTTTGAAATCCCAAGCATAACCTCGTTCTCGTGTTTTAACCCTAACATAATTTTAATGATGATATATAGGGAAGGGACTAGAAAATTTGTTCACTATATCCGTGTTCTACTGTATTAATATTAGGAACGCCTGACGGGTCTATAATGACAATAAGAAGATACTGACAACAGCTTATTGCTTTTGACCTTCTCCTTAATATAAACCATTAATCAGTTTCATGTGAGAAATAAAGACTGTAATCATTGAACTCGAGGTAACACTTTCTCTAGACGTGAACTCTGAGTGACTCTAGAAAGCATCAGTTCAATCGATTATGTGTTTAAGACATAACACCATGTAGTTGACATTTTGTATTATCTATAACATGAATGGGTTAAAAATGTCGTTTCTAAATAAGTTTAGTTCATTGTCACAGACGTTGATAAATTATTAATGATCATAATATAACACTAATATAGTCACTTGTTGATCTTTTGTATAATTCATGTGCAGCTAGTGAAAATGTGCTTTAATATAAATGCAATTACAGCAGTTGAATATATTATGACCCCTTTTGAAAATCTTTGGCGAACATTATTACAAAGGATTCCATTAAGTTTTGATAGACGAAAAGTTCTGTGATGAAAGTATTGGTATAAGTGATCTGATCTTATATCCAATAAACTATATTTTATTTCAGTGTTGACCGAAAGTCTGGTATTCCAATAAAATGAAATTTGAATTCAATCGGTTGATCAAAGAATGAAAACAAGTCATTAAATGTGAAATACCTCACCAATAAAGGTTAAGCTAAAAAAATAGAGCTTTGACGTTTTGATTGAAATGAAAAGCAATGTAAGACGAAAAACGGATAAAATATTATGCTCTTTTTTTAGAAAGAGCATTTAGAATATATGAATAATAAACTTAATTGAACGATAAAGTAATAAAATAAAACATACAAACTTAATAAGAAACCTCAGGGAAACCTATATAAGTGCAATATGGTTTCAAGGGATTTGATGATACTGTATTACAAAACATGTTGCTATAATAAAGAATTAGACTATTCAGGTGGGGGTCGATTCCTTTAAATTCTGTCAATCCAACATTTTGAGATTAATGTAACGTGAATAAGATATGAATATAATGTAATGTTATCTTTGTCAAATCGTTTTTTTATCTTACATAACCATTTTAACCTTCGGAAATTTAAATACATGGTAATTCAAAATATCACAGTTTTATGTAAATTAACAAAGTCATGAAATTGAAGAAATGATTTATGTTGTATCACAATATACGTATTATATATAGATAATTTTGTAGTAATAGATAAATAGAGAATTCTAAACGATTAGTTACATTTATATAAATATTGTAATGAGGGTTGAGTAATAAATAAAATACTAAACTCGTGGTAATGTGATAACATTTTTAAGAGACGAGTGTATAGAATTGGTATCAGACGAGCGAAAGTGGGTCATATACCATATTCCTTTTACATCAATAAAGCTGCACTCTACCAAGATCATTTAATACTGCAACAAATTAAGACATAATGTTATAATTTCTGGCTTTTCTGGGTATCAAAGTATGCTCATTAAAGGGCATTTACTTTATCAATGAAGCTGGTGTTCGTGCTTAGTGCAATTGAATGCTCTTTTACTGATCATACACATATAACAGCATTCTCTCCCGAGGCAGATCAAGTCATGAATTGTTGATAAGCATCTGTTCTAACTTGTCTAAATCTGTGGGTTCCGGAAGTTTCCCCCTGGCGGAAAAAATTGGCATTACAAGCCATTTGAATTTCTTTAGCAAATGACAACGCTTTTTCGCACGGAAAGGATGGTTCATATCACAATGCATTTGCCATGATTCAGTAGCCAAAATGATGATTTTAGAACAGCGTCGCTGATTGCACAACTAACCTCCAAAATCGACGTAATAGAAGAGAGGCTTAAGATTTCATGACTTGATCTGTCTCTGTGGGGAGAGAATTATATAACAGCCTCTGTTCTTATTCATCGTTTCCCAACAAGCTTAAGGCCTAGGAAACTTTATATACAAGCCACCTTGACTATTTGGGATTATAATTTATAGCTTTGATGGCCCTGTAGCCCTTATAAGGGCAGCAGGGTGTACGTCCGGTCCACTAAATATATATTAATCTTGTTATCCAGAAAGTAAAGTTTTAGAAAGCTGACATCTTCTCTACATACTCCTTGACAAGTGAGGACTATAATTTTTTTTGATGATGCCTCTGGTTTGGCCCCTACACATTGCCAACACTAAAGCAAAAGTAGATATGGAACCTGATTAGGTACAGAGCCAATGACTTTTTTTTACATGCGAGTTTGCTATTGTGAAAGCAGAATGCAATGAGAATGAGCAAGAATGAAAAGGGACAAATGAAGGAAGTCTTCAAATAAGTTCAACAATGAGCATAATTTGTACATCTTCCGAAATGTGCATTGCCTATGTCAAACACTAAAAATGAAAGCGGTGGGTATTAAGACAATGCTGCAAATATTTAGATCTTCTGCTCAAGACGGTCATCTTTTGTAAAGTTTTTAGCAATACACTGGCAAAGTTACGCCTCTTAAAGGGGGTCTGCGGCTAGGGCTGTACTCGTGCATAAGACCGCTCGGGTTAGCCTGCCTACTAACGAGCTTCGCTGCTGAGACGGTGAGCTGAGAAGGGTGTAGGCTTCGCTTCTCAGTGGGGGATTTCCCCCGCGCGAGTCGAGATTGGTTGATAATATGAGAGGGTCGTCATTCTGTAGCAGCAATGTCAACTGACTCCCCAATGGTGGCCCTAAATATGAAAGAATTCATTTGAGTGCATAATGAAAAGGGACTTGTCCTGATGCCAAATTGACAATACAATGCATACATCGCTTTACGACCAAGATCAAAATAAGGCTATTAACAATTTACAAACATTTCAATATTTGCTATACATCTTCCCGATACTCAAATATTTGAACAATGTAGATGTTTTAAGTAACTTGTCATTTATTAGCAAAATGATGGAAAAGAAAATTAACAATGGATTCATTTCGAACATAATAAATACTGCAGAGCTCCATATAAGCTGCGTATTTGCGAATTATAAGCAAAGGAAAAGTCAAACTACGCAAGAAAAATAATTGTCTGCGTATAGAAAAGCACTAAATATTGCTGTTTACGCTACTCATAAATAACAGTGCATATTTACCCAATACAACACAATCAGTTTGCGTATCCTTCCAATTACACCAATCGAAATGGCTACGAGAAAATCTCAATTTTGAAGACACTGATACAAAATTAAAAACGGAAATTTGCCACTCGTATGAAACACTGACCTATTGGTTGCCAGTTGTGTGGGGAGTTTGAAGGCTACTTGATGATCAAAACTTTACCGTTACCGTTTAGCCTAGGATTTTCGTCTTTGTTTTCAGAATAATGACTCTAGAATGTTTGTAAAACTTGCCTTTCTATATTTACAAAGCTAGGCTATTAGTAGACAAATGATAATCATAATTTATTAATTTTGATAACGGTGATTCAAGAACAAAAACAAACTTTCCCATCCTGAACTCCATCAGTCATTTTCGTATGCTTTTTAAGATTAATTTTTATATGTGACAGGGGATCTTAGTGAATAAAACACCCCCTTATTTTTATCGTGTTTGAAACCTCGAATGTTCTGCTGTTTCTTGGTCAATCAGAGCAAAAGT
The DNA here is from genome assembly GCA_916613615.1 of Steromphala cineraria. NCBI lineage: Eukaryota > Metazoa > Mollusca > Gastropoda > Trochida > Trochidae > Steromphala > Steromphala cineraria. The sequence continues at coordinate 26,964,324 of OU744722.1, read as the reverse complement.
AAAGTTTTTTTCGTCAGCTATTATGTTTAGATAATTGGTGGCCTTGCTATAAAAAGATCATTTAAAATTCGGGTAATATACCCACATAGGCAAAAGCTTATTTGGAGCTTTGAAATACAGAATATATTAGGCTACCCGGTGCTGAATTCCTTTATCAGTCTAGAAGTCCTCTCATGCATGCAAAGACCGGCAGTTCTAAATAACATGTGTTATCTAATAGGTTATAATCAATCAGTCAGCCACAATAAAGCACAGCTGTCCTCAGAACAGGAAATGATCGGTCATATCAATTAACATAACGTAACATCAATTATGTTTATAGTACTTACAAGGTCTGGTTCAAACAATCACTGCAATCTCGTTCCACCTCCCTGGCTGCAGTTGACGAGCAGGAATAAACAAAAGATATATGTCGGTGTCATTGACCACCATAATTTTAAACCGTAAATAAATCACTAATTTACTTATCATTTAGTTCCAGGATAAGATAATATTGTAATTATTCAATGTCATTATCATTTCTTCCAAATATACAGTTATAAATGTGTTTTCAATATGCATACAATATAAAAAAAGAAACATACACAAATTAAATCAATATCATAACTCCCCCCTCCCCCCGTCTTCCTGCTGAAGATCGAGTTCCATCAGCGTAAGACATGTGACTGGATTCCAAATGGGTAAAACTTGTGGTCGCCCCAGCATTTGTATTTATAAGATGAAAAAGTAATACTTTCGGAAAACTAGTTGATTATAATACAGAAGAATTAGAAAATAATAGGAGGAAAGAAATGTTTTTTTTTGTGGGTTTGGTTGTCAACTTATAGCTCAAGATAAAATAAACGAGGCGGAATTCCTCCATTTTGGTTACCAACATGATGTAAAGTGTAAATGTTCCATTACATTATTATCTCGGTATTTACTGTAGGGTGTTATATTCAGTTCAGCTCATCACTACATTACTAATGTTTACCCACCTAAAGCCGTGGCCATATATCCAGGTTGCCCCCATGTACATGATTACACAATATAAAGAACCTTTCAAAATACACATTTCATTAATTTGTGTTCTTTTGATAATTCTTTAAAAAATTGTGTAGAAGTTTTGTTTTGACATGCTAAGTATGTTTCCAATACAGCAAAAAAATTGAATAAAAATATCCATGACAGTTTCCTTCCCTGTTATCATAAATAGTAGGATCGTTGTAAAACATTTTAGGTTGAATTGAAATTATCTCAGCTTGAAGTACATAATTAAAATGAATGTATTTGACTAATATTAAATAAATGCCATTAGATTTACATCATAATGCGCATAAAAATTTAAATTTTATGTATATTTGTTCCCGTCGTTCCCTAGGTAACCAATGGAAATTTAAGTTAAATTATGATATTGTAGCCCAAATTCTTCTTCATAAATGCGTTTTATACTAGTTTACGATAGCAATCAAAACTATTTAGACTACACTATAATAACTAATAGTCAATGGAAATATCGGAGAGCGGCGAATGCTTTTTGAATTATGTACTGTACCTGCACTGACACATGCACCTTTGCAACTGTTCATAAATGTTGATTTTGAAGCGTCTCTTCTCGTGACCGTTTCCCGAATACCACGCATTTTTGCCGAGTCAGACCCCCTCCCAATTTCTCAAGAGTTTGGCGAAAATTCAAAAACGGGTTCATAATTATACACCTTTGACGCTTTTAAGTATTTCGAAATAAAACTCATGATCACTGTCAAAGTTATTGCGATGACTCAATCTTGATTGAATAATCTCCTGTGTTCTCATAAAAGATTACACACTGAAGTGTTTAGTTATAAAAGCAACTCATTGTCTAAGAGTTGATTCAATCAATCGACGACAATTAACCCTTTCAAGCCCCTTGCGATGACGAGCTGTAAGCTCCTTACCGCGTTGGTTTTCATTAGCGCTGCGCTGAGCTGAGCTAGCCGACTTGCTAACGAGCTAACGAAGCCTCAGTCGATAAGTATGAGACACATATTTATCCTCGACGTAGTCCCGCTTTAACTTCTTGTGAAAGGATTTTAAAGACCTGAAGAAAGCATTTCGCTCTTTGTCCTCAAGGTCTTTCAAGTAATTCCAAAGCTCACAAAATGTAATGTCCATTCCTAATGCAGGATATTTACGATCAAACACACTCGCATGATAGCTTCTATTTATTTTCATAACTTAACCACTAATATAAAAGAATTCTGTAGTCTTCTTTTCCTGTTGGTTAATAAAACGATTGCAAATGGTATTGATAGATAAAGTGACAGAAAGGCTGTCAGGTTTAAAATGAAACTTAATGGATAACTCGAGGGGTGCAAAGGTTCCCTTCTGGTGGTAGCTCATAATATTAGACCTCTTCATTTATATCAAACTGATTATTCCATGCCATGTGAGATGAAATATACAGAATATTTATTTGTTAAAATGAAGTAAACGCTAGTGAACTTTGAATGACCCTTAATATACTAAGCTACTGTATATATGTAACGACTTCTTCAGAAATCATTACAAAATGTAATAGGCAAACACCGCAATTGCAAATAACCATGTAATAGGTTACATTGAAAATAACGCAAAAATTAGTCAAATATCCTCATGAACTCGAGTGCAGCTTCCGACTATATTTGTCCGTATCATTTGCTAAAGAGTCCCTCATTTCTTCTGTTTGATGACCATAGAGTTTTCGTCGATCTTTACTTAAAAAAGTTAACAAATAGTCTCCATTAAAACAAGTATTGTTGTATCTACGAAAACAGTAACAAAATAATCAAATAGTACAGAACTTCGGGAACGTGCCTCTGTAATAAAAAAAGATTTCGTTATTTAATTTTGTAATGATGTTTCAGCAACAAGAACTTGAATAGCTTATCATTACTTGCAACTATGTGTCTATTTGATGCCATAAACTTTAATTATTCTACTTGAAAAGTTAGACATTTGAAGTAACGATGAAAGATTCTTTCAGAAGAATCACCGGTAATGGAAAGAAACCAGATAGCTCAGATACTCTTGCAGCTTATAATAGAACATTGATTGCTCCTTGACAAAAACTTTCTGTCTGGTAGATAATCAATTATATTAAAGCTTTCAACATTGCCAAGGACACATGTGTTATTACAGCGCAGACAGAGATTAAATGTATCCTATAGAACTGAGTAAATCAAACAAATCATCGTCGAGTCCTGAGCTGTACGGATAACTAATTGATCATGCGAAATAGTAATTACCTTCTTATAGTCTTTATGTCCGTCCAAAACGGGCATGGGCTTATAAAGAGAAGTTTGTTATCCACTTAAGGGAACTCAATACATGATATAATGAAGGCTTTTGGTCAAGTCTTTCCCTAATATAGGATAAGGTAGTGACGTGATGGTGGGAACATGTTATATCAATCAAAGCATGAAACTATTCAATTTTGGTAGTGTACATATACAAAAATCTCTGTTTGTATATGAGTATTCATGTCTGATTAGTAGAATTATAATGTAAATGAGGCTTGTTATTACAAACTACTATGAACATGTTCTTATCATAATGTGCTGTCTGTAAAATTAAGTTTGTGGGGTTGGCGTGAAATATGTCAAACGTTATGGATGGTCTTAACTTGCTAAAAAATCATGAATGGTGCAGAAAATAACATTCTAATGGTGATCGGTTAAAAATAGTGACAAAATAATACTTTAAGTTTTGATTTTTATAAAAATAACGGGACAATGAACTGTGACTGATTCGCTCTAATTGGTCGAAAGAAATTTTGAAAATGAATATCAGGCTGTGTAGACATTTTCCCCTTGTTCAGAGATAAGAGATGATGTAAAAAACATATTCCATTTAAACTTAAACAGAATGTTGCAGTTCACATACAAGAGTTTTAATCCAATAAAATTGTAATTGAAATTTGTTTTGAATGAAAATGAAAGGAACCAACGATGTTAAGGATAAACGAGTCAATGTTCTACAATATAGTTTCGAGAGTTTCAATAGGCACTATGTAGAACATGTTTCAATTCACAGTCATTACTTTAGAAGGTTCGGAACTCTTAAAACACAGTGAATCGAATTTTTCATCACATTGAAATTAGACATTTGCATTCAAACCATGGAAAGTTTAACATAGTTAAAGGTTAAGTTCCATTGCGGTAAAAAGAGGTCCCTTTCAAGAAATCGATTGATCTTTACATGACTTGAATTACCATAAAAACAAACACAAGAAATACGCGGTAACTTTTATTTTACAATGAATCCCTTTATATAAGAAAAACGTTCATGTCACTTTTAGTCAATGTCATGTAAATCTAAAATCACTACTCAGATTAATTAATCAGCAATTCCACAAAGAACGTTTAAACATGGTGAACTTCAAATTCCAAAAAAGGATTTTCCTTATTTAATATTTGCTTATATGGAATTTAAGTAAATTATTTAAATTAATAATTTAACCTTATGAATAGAAAAAGAGAAACCTCATTTGTTTTAGATGACACCTATTGCTTTCACTTTCACATATGCACGTCTGTAATACAATTTCCCGGGATGTTCGCGATGTTTGAAGAAGAACACCCATCGCAAGCATTATGTTACTAAAGCAATATATAACCAGTATTGGTCAAACATGATAATTGAATGTCAAAACAGTAATACATTTTCTGATGTCACCTTTTTAGAAATAGATCTATTCCAAATTGCATGTAGTTACTTTCAGCTTTGAGTTGATTTATATTTCCTTTTGCAAAGACTCTTAAAGGTATATTGATTTAGTTTTGAAACACTCAATATGATAAAACAGAAGACATAGAATTAAAACAAAAAATGTATTGTTCGAATTAATAATGACCTAAACCAATAGATCTAAGAGTTAGGCTTTTATCTCAAGACAATTAAAGAGAAGAGATGGAAGATGAAGCATTGTTCCCGTTATTGAAAGTGGGTCCAGTTGTAATATGCAATGTTAGATCTCTACTTCATTACCGTCTATTCATAGATGAGTGACTTCATTATCTTGCAAAGAAAGATTGGCTGAATATTCAATAATCCGTATTTTTATTCAAATAGTGTCCAACCCTTAAAGTTCTTTTAATTGTCATTTGAACTTCAGAAATTCGAATGCATCCATTTGCTTTATTGTTTACTGTAACGATCAGATCTTCTGAACAAATGCTCATTTTTCATCATATTTGACGTGGGCATTATGCGCCTAAGAACTTCTTAAAGACTGAAATGCTTTTTTACTTTGGAGTTCCTCTGAAAGAAACTCCTTGGTAATATCGTTAATTGTGTCTAAGAGACAAGAGGAATTCTACTATTCCGTTTCAAACGTTTCACTTAGATAGCATTTCCCGATTTCAACAGATATTGTCTGATATGTGTAAGTCGAATAGTTTTCATCATCTCGAAGCAGAAAATAAATTTTGGGGAAAAAAGTGATTTTTTACTTTAGATTTCCTTTGAATGAAACTCTTTGGTAATAACGTTAATTGTGTCTAAACGATAATGTGAACTTTACTATTTCGTTTCAGACGTTTCACTGGGATAGCATTTCCCGATTTTCAACAGATCTTGTCTAATTATGTGCCAGTTGAAATATTTTCATCATCTTTAAGCAGGTTGTAAACTTTGTGATATTGTTTTTCATTTGCAAATGAATATTATTCAATGAAGTTAAACATACTGTATGAATGTAACATGTATCCTTTGCTATGGGAATTTAAGCCAATAAAGATTGTTGCTTGAATGTGTTGTAATGATAACATTTCGATAATGAAATATGACGAACAAGCGAAAGGGGCAGAGTTGACGTCGCCTTAAATTAGTTTATTTGTTCCACCAGAACCAATGGAACATGATTTAGAGATTGGGTGACCTTGTTCCCCTCATTGTATGTTGTAATAATCCTGATGAGCAAAAGGATCAAAACTCTTTTTAGATAAACATTCAATCCTCCCAAAAACAAAATATTCTTCTCGTTTCATGAATTCAGTACGATGTATGTATTAAGACACTTATTAGGAATATTTTAAAAACATTTCAAACGATTGCAATATTCAATAGGATTGAAGGAAACTGCATTGTAAAGGAAAAGAAAAGAAAATTGATTGCAAAGGGTTCAAGCAATGCCTTTATTGCTCTCATGGGAAACGTAATGTTATTCAGTCCATTAAATTTTCATGGGGATTTTAATGTAACAGGAACATTGGTTTTAAAGGGAGTTATACATATTTACATTGTGAATAATTTCGGAGCAGTTAAACAATTCGGCTGTATAATTAAAAAATGTTTGTAACAATAATCACGTTACTTCAATATCAAAAGTTATTATTCATTGTTGATATTCAAACTTTATTGTTGTTTGCAAAATAGGAAATGTATAACATCTTTTTTGTTTTTAAGAACATTTCGATGACATTTAACTGTACATATACATACGGAAAAAAGTTAAGCATCTCCACGTTTTTTCAGCAACAAAAGTTGCCTGATCAAAAAGAAGGCGATGTGGTTGTAGAAATAATCGTATGGTATGATAGAACCATAATTTAGTAAATAATTGAAGAAAGTTTTATCCGGATAATGTATCGCATCTTGTGGATATTTGCATTCATAAAATTGTTGTAGTTTTATGTCAAAAAACAAGTTACATTATTCTGTGAAAAGAAAGTTGTTATTGGTAGTTGTGATGTGGGTAATTCAATTCTTTCGAGTCCTTAGGTCAAACTTTAGTATAAAAATTTAGTCAAAAGTCACTATTTAGACCTCTAATAACCTTCAAAGTCCCAAAATCTCCAAAAAAAAACAAAATTCAAGGATAATGGTGTAATAACAAAAGATGGACAGTGTCAACTGCAATGACCCCTAGAAATCAGTGAGAAGTTTTTGATTAACAGATTGAACTCAAAAGAATCTAAGAATATTCCAAAATCGTATGATTCCAGCCATTTCGTCAATTATTGACAATAACTGTTGGAAAAAGGGATGCCATTTCAACGACCAGTTACATTCTTAATTTGTAAGATAAGAGACGATTTGATGTATGGAAGTCAAGTTGGTAACACAAACGTTATTTTTGATGTCTGAAACCCATTGTCTATTGCCTAGTTTTGGCACTACAGCCAAACTTATTTTGGGTGAAATTTCAGTACCATTACAAATTCAATCGTAATTTCATAAATTGTCTACATGGACGATCTTTCTTTGAAGAAATTATTACAAAATCAACATTTTTATGTTAAAGAGTCATAAATTTATTCACGGTACAGTAACTATAGCATCATTTTTTGTTTTCGAATTTAGGGGGTGCTTAACTTTTTTCCCGTATGTATGCTGTATGTTGTTGCAAACACTATTTTTAATATATTAAGAACAACTTTGTCCTTGCCTCACACACGACTGTCAGTAACAATATTATTTAACTTTAGAAACATACAGATCAAGTCCTGTCTGTAAACAAAGTCAATGTTACCTTGTCGTTGTCTTACATTATTTAATCCAGCTGAAGGAAACAGGTGAGGCAAAATAATCATCTGATTGTCAGTCTAGCTATTAATTCAAGGTGTGAAACAAACAGATAAGGTGACCTTTCTGCAAAAATGTCAATGTTACCTTGTAAATGCCTTACATTATTAAATCCAGTTGACATAACAGACACATATTACATCTCATAAACAAAGATATAAATTCCTTACATCGAACCCAATATAAGTAATATGCAACGTGGCAAACTAGTTTTAACTTTGTCATTGTTTTCAATCCCATCACAGAAATAAAAAAAAACGTTTAGACATTAAAAACAAATTTCATTTATTTTTACATTGCAATACATATTGTGAACTTACATGTTACTTAAAGGTCGTGTTAAGGTGACTTAGATCCTTTAACAATGGTGTGTTTGTGTTTGTAAATAAGTTTATAGTAAATGCCAAGGAAGACATATCTTGAATAAAAAATGGCATTGTTTTGATAGTCATTGAAATATTGAATCATCGATTATTTCATATCTTGACTAATGTAAAATTTATATTTTCTGTGAAATGAAATATGATAAAAAGCTCACAAACGGCTACAACAATTTATGTTTATGATAAACATATTGTTCTAGATAAACAAACTTATTGTTAAGAGTTTAATTTTTTTACTTTAGAATTCACTTAAAATGTTATTCAAAACCTTGTCTAGACTTGAAGCTATGCAACTAAAACACAGAAATATTTTAACAATTATACATACACCTCGAGAAAGTGAACACTTTGATTGTATTTTTTGTTAAATGTTTTTATTTGAAAAAAAGTAACTTTTTTTATGAACACATATCGTGGTAGATGCAGATTATTTCCTACGCCGTAATGCAAAGAAAGTTTCAGGACATTTAAAAGACACAAGAGTTAGTAAATTCATAACAAAACAACAATTCTGAAAAAAAAATCATTTAAATAGTGGTAAAGCAATGAGAGAACCAGCGCAAGATTATTTCATAACTTACAATCTGATAATTTTCTTTATGAAATTAAACTTTTATGAATAAACATTTTAATTAATGACTAAAGTCATTGACAACTAAGGTCCTTATTTGATAGATTTCGACGACATATCAACACCTCAGATGATTTAGATACAATCTGATAATGATAATGATAAGATAAAATGATAATGAATTTCACTAGATTCTAAGAAGATTGTCAGAAATCAACTTTACAATGGAAACAAAGGATAAACTAGTGCTCAAAAGATACTTTACACTTTACACTTTGAGAACATAGAAAACATGTATAGAAGTACGTTTGATTGAATAACATATTCCAACATGATTACCAAAGGCATAAAAAGACGTGACACATTAAGAAGATTATGTTTGACGTGATTTGTTGCAATTATTATTTTGATAATGCTAAAGTTGTGAGTGTATTCTTAATTTTGAGCACTAGTGTTCATGAAGTCATTAAAGATTTGAATGGATGGAAAACTTTAAAGCTCTAAGATTTAAACAATCGTCATAAAACATGGCCGTCCTCAAAACATTTTCCCTTTCAAAACCAGAAAGTTTCAGTCCCATTGTTGTTCAGAGACATGATAATACGAATATGTAAACAGTTGATTAACAATTCTTATGTTTACCTTGTTTTATATATTGCACCATATTAAGAGATCCTTTTCATTAAAAAAGATCGGGGAACTGACAAAGTTTTTGAATAGTGGTACAAAGCTTGCATTGAATTTGTCCACTTTGTTTGGTAAATATACTGCAATGACCCGGTTTCTGACTCGTAAAACAGTAATTTCTGATTTTGTGCACTTAATTATAATTGCAATTCAACTATTTTTCTATGAAAACCAAGGATGATGTAAACTATATAAATTGGCATTTTAGGTTGGAAGGTTAATATCAAGAAAGTGTCGCATCCCCGAAATAAATTGCAATTGAAGACAACAGTTGCTCACAACAAATTTAACGATTAAAACATTGAATAACTTATTGCTAATTGCAACAGACACGATAAATGGAATGCTATCAACCTTTAACTTAAATCTGACATATGATTAGAATATACGAGAGAGTAGCTGCCTCTGAAAGACTTCATTAAATAATATCAGTTTTATGTGATTAAAACTTGACAAGGCGTGATATGTTATGTTCAATTCTCTCTACGATACGAAGGAAACCAGACATGTAATTTCCATTAACTAAAATTGAGACCCAAGGGTATTCTACAATGATGATAAATGATCTAAAACGTTCGTCGTTACGACCTGAGCACTCTATACAGTTACCTGTCACTCACAGCTAAACCTCACTTTATCAAACCGAAATACACATGGGAACTTGTAACTCCAACAATATTGAATGTAGGAATTATTATTGCTTTGGGTTTGCATTTTATGTCTATGTCATACAAATATTGGTCAAATTGGTCAACTGTATCATTTAATTAAAGCACTTTCATCTTCGCAAATTTTGTGAAATTATGACTGAATTTGTAATAGTACTGACTTTTTATCAAAAACAAATATGATTGCAGTACCAAAAGAACGTATCATACATGTACAATTATTTCTACTACAAAATTGTCTTCTTTCTGATCAGACAACTTCTGCTGCTGAAAAAAACGTTTGGGGCGCTAAAATGTTTTCTGTAGTTAAAAGAAACCCTCTTCAACAATCGTCCAATTATAATGCTGCATGGAAGCAGTAATCAATATACATGTATGTATTTCCTGACTGACTGGTTTGATATTTATGATTCAAATTAATAAAAATACATACACGCAAACGATCTGTTGATATAACTTATTGGACCTCATGACAGTGCTAGTGTACTGTAAAGTAAATCTGATCACAACAATGAAAGTTTTTTTATCTGAACTTTTAACATGAATTTTTTTTTAAAGAATATGATATATACAATGAAAGAATGTTCGTGAAGTCGGAATTGAGATGAGTTGGAACCAGTGATTGAAACTTAGAATGATCAGCTGAAGGCCTTAAGGGCCCACAGGTTTTAAAAGCTGTGGGTCCTTATGAGACACTGTGGGTCCTAGAATTATGTGTCAAGCTAGAGTTTATTTTCAAAATAAAAGAAATGTAAGTTTTAATCATACTGCAAAACAATATGGTGAATAATTAGATTATCAGTATTCACTATTCAGGGCAGTGTCAGGCTGCATCAACATTCTACTATCAACTTGCAGGTTGCAGATAGCTTGCTTGCAAAAACTAAACAACAATTAAAATGAAAGATTACAAATAATTACAGATGTATTATTGTTTTGGAAAAAAATAGTCAGAATTTAAGTCAATGCTTAACAAAAAGTTAAAAACAATTTACATGACATAATTGTAATTTTCACTAGTAAATCACTCTGACATCTATGATATATAACAAACATTTCCAAGTTGAATTAGACGACATTTATCTTTTGAAATAATTTGATAACCTTCTGCTCTTCAAATTTTTTCAGTTCCGAAAATCCTTTTCAAGCCAGGTTGATTTTTGTCTTCAGTTACAGTATGGACTGGTCTAAAAAGGCTTAAAATTGTAAAATTTGTATTAATTAACTACATCTTTACTAACTTAACTATTGTGAAATGTTGTTTCTCACTTGGCTCACAGATTCCTTAATACTAATTTAATGTTTTTTGTTCAGAAAAATAATAACTGTTTCAGATTATCAGTTAAGAAAAGAATTGAAGGTATCTGTAAATGACACTATCATTTTCTGATCAGCATCATCAGTGGTAAGTGAAGTCAGTGCCTAATATACATGTATATATAATAAAACATAAATGGTAAATAAAAGAATAATAAAACGTCTTAAATAAAATTACAGTGACAAATAAAAATCTTATCATTAAAGAAAATTCTTAAATATCATGGGACAAGGTAATATTGTTGACTATTTTTCAGTGTCTATTATCTATTATTTCATGCCATTATCTTTTCAGTAAATAACATTGATACAAAGTTAATAGAAACTTGCACACACTAATAAAATACTACAAGCTAAAATCTCAATGCTGTCACCAAGTGCAATCAATGTTATGACACAAAAAAAGAGCAAGAAATTTTAACATATCTGTCATGAGGCCGACAGCTCAAACTCAGCTAATGAAATGGGTGTGTTTGCTTAATTGTTTTTACACATTAATTCCTGAAACCATCAAGTCTAAAATGACAATGATTATCGTAATGATATCAAACCAATGGCGAAAGGCAACTTATATTTTTATTTCACTAGTTTATATCCAGAAAATTATAGCTTCATTGCAATATATACTGCCAATAATCAACCTTGTATAAGTTATGTTTTTGAAGTTTGCCTGAAACAGTTCTCACAAACACATCTTTCCAGGAAATCACCTGACCTCTCTTGCATTCCTAGAAACCATTCGGAAGAACATCTACATTTGATTATTGTTACCTCGGGAAGCTACGACTTTCACTGTTTCACACTAAAACAATGTTTCATAAATGTGTTTCAAACTAAAACAATGTTACATAAATGTGTTCAACAAATAAAATTTAATTAACTTATGTGTTTTTGTTAATATTTCAAATATTGTCAATAATTGGACAAACATTTGGTTGAATATGATATGCAATAATGTGTTGACCGTGACGTGATCAATCTTGTGTCAGCTTGTATCTTTGAATATCAAACACAGTCAATGTAACGTTACGATCAACAGAAGTTTATTTTACTGTTTCAATTTCCAAAATATTTTTTAGCAATGCAACTATTTTAGTTAATGATTTGTTTTCAGTGAAAAGTTTAAAAAAATAAATCAGGCTTCTGATAGCTGCAGGCCACAAGGACCTACGGCAAATCACAGCTGCCGGCCCGACTCTATTACAGTCGGCCTCGGGCCTACGGACCGGCGTCAGTTTCGAACACTGGTTGGAACTGAGCAATGTTATTTTTCCAATGTATTGAATGCGCTGACATTTCTTTGACCTTAAGGATAGCTAATTGCTAAGTTAGACTAACTATCGTTTTTTGCAAAACACTTAAATATTTTCATCAAGTGAAGAAAAACTGAATTAATAAATAAAGACAAATAATATAAAATAAATAGTTATGTTTGAAATAGAAACATGACTTCAATGGTAATGCATCATTCCTTATTCCTAGCCTCTGGTTCATATTGAATGAATTATCGGTTTTCTAGAAAGATAAAAGTACATAACAGCGTTATCTGTATGCAAATAATCTTGAATTATTTATGTAAGATAGCTAGTTGTAATAACATGGCTATGAATCAACAAGGAACACCAATAAACTGATGATTCGACAGTCAACATTAATTTTTTTTTTCAAAAGTTAAAACATAAATATTGAAAAATGACTACAATCAATTTGAATAAAGAGCCTGGGAAGGATCATGTGTCATTTAAGAAACGCGATCAATGCAGAAACAACATCGTCTTTTCTCATTCAAAAAGAAGAATATTCCACCTGCAAAACTTAACCCTTACATCAAATTTTAAGATATGCACATGTAATCTTGATTGTAGAAATACATCGTAATCAAAACTAATTATAGTTATAAGTGATGTATCCGTTAGCAAAATGATTTTCGATCTATGGCATTGACCCCTGTGTGATGATTTAGGATCTTAAGGTATACCTTTAAGACTTTGGTCCTGGCTGCTTATTATGGTGGGAAATTATTTCCCTTTAGTAGTACACGTTGCGCATGTGAAAATATTTAAGATAGAGTGCTAAGATAGAAAGTAAATGTATAAACACGTTACATTATATATTATATCTATTTGTCAAAATCATCTGGAACAGCAGTGCTGTGAAACTTGATGCGTGTTCATTTTAGCATCGGTTGCTCTTCTTTTTGTGGTAAAAAAGGTTCCAAATTCTTTTTATATATATTTGTTAGTACATAGAAGACAAAACACGTCATCAACTCGTTTTCCGAGATTTTACAGTTATAAGGAATTTATGGTTTTTAAAGAGATTTAGTTGTGAAAATAAGGTTTTAAGGTTATCTCAACAGAAGTGATGTAAGGTTATTTTAATGATATTTGATATCAAGACGACGCTGCATAATGTAGCCTCAGTTTAATGGCGACATTTCTACAAGGATGATACAACAGACTGTATAAAACGAGGTAAAAGCAAGCAATGTATAAATCTAACAGTTATGTCAGAAGACTCTTCAGCTAAATAAAAATCATTTAACTTGAAGGAGAAGTGAGTGTACATATGATGAAAGGAGTCTATCATTAGCCAAACTAATGTATTTTACTGAATGGTAAGATAAGTATTTATGGCTAAGTTCCTGTGAAAACATGTTCTTTCTCCAAATAATTACGATAACTCTGCATCCGCACATATAGTTTCTTAACAGTTATTCCTTGTATGCAAATTTAAAAAAAAAATAGAGTGGGTGGCTGATTAATACAAACGGAGGGAAAGATGATCAATAATATCAAAGGCAATTACATAGAATGACTTTGAAGACTGTTTGAGGTTTTAAACTTCAAAGACACGATAAGGTCTTTTATCTTAAATGCAAGCCTTGTAAAATGTTCGCATGTACAAATATCTGAATAATTTTCCACAAAAAAGGGCTTAGTGTGATACATAAAAATGACATGTTTTACATAAAAATATTTTATCAAAGGGTTGCATTTCAAATTTGCATTAGTGCTTTCTTTAAACTATTGTTTCTACACGCAATATTTAACCAATATCTTTTCCAAGTACATGCTCTTAAGATAATTTGGAATTTGAAGCATTGAATTTTATTTTGTTTTTCGTATACTTAGCAAAAGAACGAAGAGGTCTAAACAAACAAAAGACAACATAAATGATTACTCTTTCAAAATATGCGCCTTATTCATTTGCTTGTTTGTCTGTGTATTTAATAAACACAAAGGTACACAACTATGTCTGTGCTTATTTCATTACGTAACCCTTCAATGTCGGTTAAGATTACGTTTGTCAACAATTTGTAATATATATAAAATTACATATAAACATTTTCATGAAATGCATAACATCTATACTTGTTTCTTTGTAGATTTTAAATACCATTTATGTTTGACGCTTTGACGATGTTGTATTGTGATATTGAAGACAAAGGAAATTGACAATCAATATTAAAAAAGACATAAAATATTGATAACAATATCCCCCCCCCCCAAAAAAAAAAACAAAAACAAAACATATATACACATAAACATATATACAGGCAAGTCACTTCACACACAAAGAGTTACTTCACATAGAGAAATGTTTTGAGGTTCTTCTTGAAAAAAATAATTGTGGGAGAGTTTCTGATGAAGAGAGGGATGCTATTCCAGAGGGTAGGGACAGAGACAGAGAATGAAACTTCCGCTGTTCTGGTCTTCTGGTCTTCGTGCTAGGGATGTCGAGTTGGAATTGCTGGGAAGATCTGAGGCTGCGGGCTGGGGTGTAGTAAGACAGGATATCTTTAAGATAACGTGGTGCTGCATCAGAGATGAAGAAATACCAGCTAAATACAGCAAAATATCAGATAAGTGTGAACATTCTGATATCATTATCTTTATCAATAAAATAGTAAAGTGTTTCTGCTTTTAAGCAAATTGAATACAATTAAGCAAGTCTGTTACAATATTGCAGCAAAGGTTCGTAAACATCTAAAATATTCATGTTTTTCAAATGGTAGTCGGAAACATATTAACTAGAAAGAAAAAATATATGAAATAGAAATATATAAAATTTATGATTAATACAACAAATAATATACACCTACTTGTAATGCTGGTTCGTTTGATCCCATTCATTCATGGGCGGTCCCTTTAAGATCTTATATCCACTAAGAATATCATCTAAAGAGACAGGTAAAGACCGTTAATTTCCTTCCTACAGTGTTTTCCCGAGTTTTTAATATGATACGTTGAAGCATTGACAGCTAGTTTTAACTTGATTAATTTAGTGAATGGATAGGAAACCATCCACTCATCCAGTGTTTCTAGAAATGTTTTTTGCGATTGTGGCACTTACAAGATTACATTCGATCACGTATGTACTTATTGGAATTGCCCATTCCATTATTGGACGTTTGATTTATAAGCTTTAAAACAAGTAATCAACAGGCAATTAGAGATCAATCATGATGTACAAACGCTTATAAGTAATGTTTTGAGCATAACAATCCCAAACAATCCATTACCAATGAAAAGGCTGCAATTTTGTCATCCTAGTTTCGAACCAACTTCAATTTAGCAACTAAATCAAATATTTTATGAAACAGGCAGGAAAGCCTTTAGAAATATAGCAGTAAAAATGCACACTCTTGGATATTGGCTATAAGTAAAATTTGCAAACCAATCTTCTTGAAAAATCGAAGACAGCATGAAAGCCCCATCGTCATACTTGTTCGTGGTGAAATTTAGCTGTTGAGAAAAGAAATATATCACTTAATAGGAAAATGTTTCGTTGATATTATATTCACATGTTTTAATCAACGATAAAATACCTAATTCGACGTCCTTAATACAGAACCGTCTGCAAACGTATAAAAGCATAAACGAACCCATTTTCAGTACTCCTCATTATGTGTGAACGATTTATATACAACGGGTCTCATTTACTGTACTTGCGTCCGATGGGAATTAACTTAGGTGCCAAAGAGTACCTGATTCGAATTTACCTCAAACTAGTGATATATTCGGTATTTTACCAGTGCCTTCAGCATAGCTGATTTTGTCACTCATATTCGAAATCAACGAGGATAAAAGGAATCATTTTTTGTCTATGAAAACCTACACCCTAATAACTTCCATGAAACAAAAGACAGATTATTATTTCTAGATCAGTTTGTGAGGTGAGCTTGTCATCATTCTCACAATATCCAATGACAAAATAATAGAATAACATGATCTTATAAATCTGATTTTAATTACAAAATGCCATTGCTTTAACTCATGATAACGAGAATCCCACAGACAAGACAATCTCCCACAGTTCGCCAATGGATACACAATTCACCATTCACCAGTAAATTGTTCTGCGTGATTCACTGCTGTTACAATGCAAATGATTGACTGGAACTCGTTCTCAGAAAGTTGCAATTAATTGTAACAATGAATGGGAAACTACGTAATTATCAACAAAACTTATCTTAGTAACAACCTACACCATAATGACTTCAATCAAGTAAAAGACCGATTGATCAGTTTGAAGGTGAGCTCGTTTACATGTTCAAGCTTTATATACAGTATCAGAGTAACAGAATAAGGTGTTGTAAGGAATCTTCTTACAAACGTTCCTAGAGTTACTCATTATAATACTGTCTCCCATATACAAGGTAATTTCCCCCAGTTCGTATATGGATGCGCTATTTACCTTCACTAGTAAACTACTTTTCTGCTCTAACAATTAAAATGATTGACTGAATTTTGTTCTCATTATGTCAAGATTCGTTGAACACATGGAACAGAATTGGAGTTAAATTTGCAGTAAACAACATTTAAATCAAGGTAAGGCAAAGATGTAATTTCAAAGGAATACAATTCTTATGAACTCTTGTTGCACAGGTTTTGTAAAAGTTTGAATAATACTATGGATATACCAAATTTATGAGTTTGTTTATATAGAACGATAATGAATAATTCAATTAATGTTATTCCAGGATTCCTTATTAAGGAAGAAGTTATTCATCTTCAAACGTTGAGAGGAAAATAGCATTGCCTTTATTTGTAGTATATATATATATCAATAAAAACGCTTCATTAACGCATTTTTCAGAATTTTTTAAAAATAAGAATTGCATGATTATAAGATAAGGACTGTTGGTCTTAACTTGATGTACTATCATTTTCAAAGGCATTTGAATAAAGGCTGCTTAGGCCTTTAAACTTCAAAGTAACATTAGTTTAATTATTTAATGTAAATTCATTTTGAGATTTTTAAATACATTGTTGAGCAATGCTGATTTTTTAAATTAATAACATACAATTAAAAGAAAACATATAACGCTATCACTACCATTGTCATTTCCGGTAATTTGAATTGATATATAGTTGATAACTCGGGTTTATAATTTATTGATTACATTAATTGTTTAGGAGTAAATATCCTGTTTTTGTTTTTGAAATGTGATTGTCTTCAATCAAATATTCATTTAAAAATTGCTTCGCTAAAGGACATACCGTGCCATTAAATACCTGTTAAGAACCCATCTTCCCATAAGTAATTGCTTTTATCATTAGATTCCATATCGATTTCAACTTAAAACCATTATGAAATTATAAAATTATGACAAATAATAGACAGTTTCAATGGGATAAAATATACAAAACGAACTTGTATATTGTAAAAGAAAGTTGCTCATTTTAAACGCTGCTATTTATCTATAAGGTCCAATGATTTAATCGTTTGTTTGTTTAATCTGTGGTTTGCATTTTGTAATTCTAAATGCCGATGACAAATTCAAAACTGAGTTCCCATGATAATCATAGAAAAACCGCAACATTAAATCGTCACTGGTGTAAACATAAAACGGCGTCTAAAGCATAAAATAGTTTGAAGAAATAATCTGTTTCAATCACACAGAGGAAAGTCAGACACTGTAAATACGATACACTCTTGAGGGAGTTAGAAAATATATTGTCTTCCTTGCTATATGCATTCCATTTTTGTTTGAAAACAAATCTGTACGTTCTCATGGTATAAATATTTCATTACAGTAAGCAACATTGTATCAATAGGTATGTTTAATCTATTTATAGAAGAGGAGTAAGGGTGATTATCACAATGACTCCACTTCTCTGTACTTTGTACTTGCCTTTTGAAATTTACATTTTCAGTATAATGTTTGTTGTAATACATCTAAGAAGGTACATGTATACAATATGTGAGTAGCTAGTGACATTTGGCAAATACAAAAAGGGATTATTTGATCACCTATTTACTATACCTTACCATTTACTTACATAAAAATATATCCGTGTAAATGCTTGCATATAAGTAATATTTTAAACTTTGAAGAAACAATGCGAAACATTTTGAATATGACATGGAGTTTGTCTTAAAAGGTTACATAAATAAGACATTTCCACTTGCACTTCTTCTAAAAGCTTTGTAGTATTAATACAATGGCGTCTTGAGATCACCCTACATCAATGATGACTTATTTTGTAAAAGGTTTAACCGTTCTGATGTAAGATGACACATCAAATGAATACTGTGTTATTATGCTTTAAAGAATTTAGACAGCCTATCACTTCCTATAAAATATGAAAGGGATTTAATTAGTCTTCATTGCAGTTGTGAAGTAGAATGTTTTACTTTTACAAGAATGGTATTGGAAGAGTCTGAAAGGGTCACTTTGTCATTTTTATTTCAAAGAAGTGTTTCAAAAATGAAAATTGTCTGTGATTCGTAGAAAATGTTTCTTGATCATAAATGATGTACTATTGAGAACTTTAGAGTCAAAGGTTACATATTTTCATATAAGTTCACTGGTGCTTCCAGACTTCAAACATAGATAAGTGTCAATTCTACTAGGATATGAAAAATAGAGATTCCTTTAAATATATAGTAATGTTTGGTCTAAAGGATACATACTCTAAATAACAAATCGAAAAAACATCATGCAATTGAAGCATAAAATCTTATTCACATGCTCGTGTTTAAGCTAAATAATTTTTTTCAAATATTATGATGGTTAAATTTAAAATCTAAGAATATCATTTGTCTTATTGAATCTTTTCAATTAAATATAATTTATCCTTGACATTTATGCATTAATATTATTCAAATTAAAAAAATAACAATTTCTGCACACATTTTTAAGTCCTCTTAATGAAAGAGAGAAATAACACGCCTTCGTTCATAAGCCTTTTATGACAAGACGGTCTATAGATAAGTTAACATTAATCACAGTAAGATGAATACTGTTGTGAAAAGACGCTGCCAACACAACTTTTATCCTCTTACTGTCTGTAATAGGTTACTTAGATTAATTCTTGACTCACGTCATTGTCCGATTTCCCATCAGAATCAACGTTTAATACATGTAGCTTAACGATTTCAGTGTACTGAAATGATAATCGTTAAAATGAGAGTCTTTACTTTTTGGGAAAGTAACACAATTTAAAAAGTTCGCCTCAACACCTTATTTGTCTTCATTGCCTTTGTAAGGATATATCAATTATGCATTGTTCAAACACATCAGTCTCAAAAGAAACTTAACACTATTTTAAAGCTTCAATCAACAGCGAAAATACAAAAAAGTTTCAGACAAAGTACCACCTACAAATGCATCATTTCTAAAACAACAATCCAGTTAAATGACTTATAAGAGTGTCTTCTCCACATATGAATTAATTATTATTTATCATTTTTCTGTTATGGAAATAGACAATGAAAATGGTTAAAATTTACTCACTCCCAAATGGCAATTATCACATACAACTTTCCGAATAATAATTCTACAGTGGTTATGACTATCTATCAACCACAAAAGGATGAAATGGTAATCAAAATAGTGTTTTAGCACACTTTGCTGTTACTTTTCGAACTTTGACAATTCAAACCTTTTAAAATGGTGATTGCTTTAAAACATTTGCAAATACTTTCCCTATCATAACGATGTGCAAGTCAGTTTAATGAACTTGAAAATATTTGTAATGTGAAAACTGTTTCAAAAATAGCACAATAACTAGCTTCAATAGCAAAATAATGAAATGGATTGAAATTTATTCACAAGCACAATTCCAAATGTTTTCCTGCTTTGATCATTTAATGATTTCAAAATGCTTAAAAGTATGGAATTTGAATGAAGTTGAACTGATTTATGTTCAAATTATACAGATATTTTCTCATATTCCCAAAGCAAACTGAGCCAAGGTCCTACCACAACAGTCAGTTGAAGTTTGTTAAGGTTGAATAATTCGATGTATCAGATAAACCCCCATCTTAGATATCCTAAAATATATGTCACAATCAATAGCAAAATAGCGATATAGACGATGCTGTTCACATTTGCAATTATCATATGTTAGATATTGTTAAACCAAAGTATCAGTTGCAATAAGAGTTATGTACTGGAAAATACAGATAATGTGTTTTCATTTACGATAATCAAATCTGACATTGATCTCTCTGTTATCTTAAGCATAACATTCTGAGTCGAGAGAAATAAAATTGCCTTATGATTTCATGAGCAATGGAAAAGTAGTTAATAACACATAAGTACTGAACCTTACACAAAAGAGAGGGAAGGTTTGTTTGATACAATTAGCGGATCAATCCATTCTGTTTTTTATTTTGGTCTGTATGTGGTGCATCAATGAATGTAATTTGAAACCGGGCTTGCGAGCCTATATAAACAAAAAGGTCATCAAGTGCAGTTTGCATAAAGAAAACCTAGATGTATAATCCTTCGTGCAATATTCGAGAGGATGAGTATTCAAAATAATCTACAAAATTGAATTTTGCTTTAACAAATTGGCTTTAACAAATTGTTGCTCTCTTGAAGCTTAATCTGTAACTGATAAACTACTGAAAATAATGTGAGAAACTAGGCCATGTCATTCAGTACACTACTGCTCGCTAGAACGATCCAAGATATGCACTCAAAGAAACATGTATGGGTGCGCTAACCAAATGTGAACCCAAAGTAGAAAACTGATCGTACTTTCCTACTCAATGATTTTTCATCTGACGTTACTGATGCCTCTATTGAAATGTTCAACAGATTACACATACATGTGTACGTAATCTGTTTATAACAAAAAAGGCTTTGATTGCAAAATAGTTGCATATATGTCAATACACTTAATCGAACTATTCATTCTATTACAGCTGTAAAATTAAGAAAATATGTTCATTGATATTTAGTTTTTTTATTGGCAAATGCATATGTACCACATTATGATGTAGATCACACTCAATTGATAAGAAGTACAGCAGACAGACTTTTGAAAAAATGTAAATGGTTAATCTTGTTTTGGTAAGTTGATCATATGCATGAGGTTTTTTGGATCAATTGGCTTAAAACATACACAGTAATAGTATGTACAATAGTTTGTAACATTGATTGATTCCAGAACATATAGAATTCTTCAGAAGAAATGCTGGATGAAGTTCAAAATGTTTGAAACGTAAAGTTTATTGCGAATAAAATACAATATAACACTTCAGCAATTTCTGTTTGAAGGAATAGCACATTGCTATAAGGAATTATTGTTTTCATTACTTATATCCAGAAATTTAATTACTTAATTTGATTTCAAAATTGTTTAAAGACATACAAGCATTTAATAACGAATCATTTTGTGATTGATATATGATGTATTTTAATTGATTGTCTAAAAATGATCCTAATTGACAATATGGATATCTCATTAGCACAACATTAATCGCTAATAGCAGTGAACACTTGTTCTGTTTCTCGAACCATAAATATGTGGGGAAAGATTCGTGCATAAACTACAATAGCTCAGGGCACAGCGATATCTCATTGCAAAACACATGATGGTTAGGATTACTCTTTTTCTTAAATTCATTTGTTTTAAACTCTGACTTGAAAATTATTTTTTTAGAAATGTATGGGGTATTGAGCAATCAGTCGTTGTTAACAAATATTGATGTTATTGGTGTCCTTGCAGATGGATTTTAAGACAAGTAATTTTCAGTTTTGTATTGTATCAAGTTTATCATTACATTGCCAATTCCTTCACGGTTTTCGGTGAACTCATAAACTTTTCAAGTTCGTCATCCTTCCACAATGTAAGAAAGACCATAAACTCTTACCAAAACCTACAAGGAAGGCTAATCCAATGAAATCTTGAAACTACGATTATTGACGACCATGGACTGAAAGCAAAATTCTTACCAAATTGAAATTGTGCCTAACATTGGAAACTAAATCTATGGATATGGTTGTAAAATTAGTTGTAAATAAGAGAACAAAGTAGCCTGCTGGCAAGTCTTTAATACTGCTGAAGGAATCACTACTTAGGCACAAAATTTGGTAAATGGATTCAGCTCATAACGTTAGACCTGCTCGTTATATCGAACCATTAATCAGATTCATACAAGAAATGAAGGGCATAATTGTAGAACTGAAGGTAACCACTTTCTGTTGGCATGAACTCCGAGTGACCCTGTGGATATCACGTTTTATAGACACATGCAATGAGATATTAAGCCGTGTAAATAATTACATTATCTATCATATCGAAATTATGTAACTGACAAAACGTTTGTTTTCAAATAAACATCATAGTTCACTTTCCAAGAATGGTATCACTTATCGAGGATTGCGATCTTTTTATTAGATACTCACTTATGCATTTATACAATTGCATATCAAATTGGTGTTTTCTTTTGAATTGCGAAATTGAAATGTGAAATTTACTTCATTGCAATGTGATGATCAAATAGACTGCAAAGCTGACAAATTAAGTTTTGTAAAACTCTGCTTAATTTTAAAAAAAAAGATTTCTATTTAAAAATATTGTATGTGAAAATAGACTGTTTTAGTAGCATTCTCAAAATTGAAGTTGAAACGAAAACAAGTATGGTGTATCTATGAAACGCTTACTTAATTTACCAGAAGGGAGGTTTGTACAAACTTTGGTGTAGACAGATATGTACAGTCATATGCTAGAGAAATCGTATCGTTGTTTTTTTGGAAAATGAATAAATTACATGTATTAAATAAAATTTAATTTTTAAAGCATTTTTAATTCTTTATGTGTGGAACTACACCAGACACGTGGCCAGTATGTTCTGAACATTGCGACTTTATATGTGTAATGTCTTGCAACATATTATAATTTTGCAATTTCAATTGGACGAATTTGCTTCCTGGCTCTCTCCACCTTATATATCGTTGTTATTAAGGCATTGCGTTGTATTTTTCATTTTCTTTCTACAAATTTCAGGAAATATAAAAATAAGAACTGCAAAAGAACGACCGTACATCAAAAAAGGAATATAATTATTGCAATTGCTTAGTTAAGGTTCATATTTGTCATAATAAATTCATCTTAAAATCAAGACAAACCTTCAATCTTTATTGTAACCCCAAGAGGCATTATGCATTATGCATTATACAGCTTTAAAATATAAAATGCAGCGATAATGACGAAATATCTTTGAAGGTTTCAAATCTAACATTACACAAGCAAAAACTCATTTAAAAAATTAACTCAGATCACAGAAAGGGTTTCAATGCCAACATCAGATAATCGAATTCCTCCCTGAACAAACATCTTTGCTTTTAAGTTCTTTTAAGAGGTTTAATGTGAGCCATTTAGATCAATTGAAAGTTTGTTCAAGTACTTTAAATTGGTTGATCAAATGGTAATGTTTAACCCTGAAAGCTGTAAAATTGTAAAAAAAATCTTCACAGTGTCATTTAGAAAAGGGGATACCACAATCATTGCTTCATTCTGTTTCTTGACTCTGTCACTACTCATAGATGAGCTAAGGTGATCCAAGTTGAGAAACACTACTTCTCTGTGTGACTTTGTCAACGGGTAGAAAATTGATATCAACTCAGTGGCGGGAAAACCTTTTTCGCACGAAAAACTTTGTCTCTTACCAATTAACAAGTATAAACAACAAAAACAACTGAGTAGTTAAATTAAGCATCTAAATAACTACATCGAGGAACTTGATTTGAAATAATTTATTTCACGTTACACTGGAAAACTATTCTACTTCAGTTAAATGGTTGCAGAAGGTCCTGCTGATATATACACCAGCACCAAATGCATGACAGGTCTGTAATGACACTAAAAGGATCAATCCAATGGTTCAATAGCTCTCTAATGGTGGTTGCTCATTACATTAGACCTGCTCGTTACTATCATACTGTTTATTACATTTAATATGAATAACACTGGATATTTATTTGAAGAAATGAGGTTCCAAATCAAAGGAAACATGAACTTTGAGTGACCCTTGTGGTATTTAGTTGAAGATGTAAAGGTGTAAGAGAGTTAAATGTATTGTAGAGCTCGTTGAATTAAACGGAAGTCTTAAGCCATCAATAATAGGAAACTGAATATTCTAATCAGGGATAAAATTCTGTCTGTCAAGCATTTAGATTTTATTTATATATACTTAATTGTGTATTAATTCGTGTCGTTATCATTGATGATCTGTTGAACAATAAATTCTGTTGTAATAACCACAAGATCAAGTTATCTATTACGATTATCAAAGGTTTTTTTTAACAGTTCTTTTGATACAAAATTATAGATTTCCGAAGTTGTGATCTAGAAAAGAGGGTACAAGTGTGCATTCAGACAGTACCATGGCAAGCGGCTTAGAAACGTGTTTCTCTTTAAGACCTTGCAATTCCGTCACGCCATGCTCAGTTGTACAAGGACTTTACCGTGAATGAACTTCACTTCAGTTAAAATCACTTGTCATTTGCAAAAAGAACTAAGTAAAACTTTAAAATTTAAACATTTTTAGTCTATAGTTTATATTGATTTCAGAATAACTCTCACCATTGTATTACCTAGAGATTTAAATCAAGCTACATGTAGATACATTTTTACAACTTTCAAACTTTCAACATTTTCATTTGGTAATCAGATTCATACAAAGTACATAAAACTTTAAGGAATCGTGTTATTCAATGTTTTGATAAATATATGCCTGAACGGGCCTCCTAGTATTAGTTTTGAAATCTGCTAAGAAGCTTCAATATATGAAATTATCATTCAACGTTTGTCTGATATTTTTTTGGGGGGAATGTTTATTCTTCATAATTTGCAAAAGGTGATTGGTTTTAAATGGAGACTTTGAATGATACTGATGTAACCTTGAATGATACTTACATTCTTTTGCCACAACTGTTGAGGAATTATAAGAGTATGAAAAAAAGGTAATATAATCATAAATTGGTGTAGAGTTTAATACTTGTTTACTTCGGGTCTAAAAAAATATTTAGGGACCAGGGACAGTGCATAATGTTTGAAACTGCAGCTATGATCGCAGATTTCGAGTAATGGTAAAGCATTCAGACCAATGACGTTATGGTAATACTAACATTTCATGACCTAATGCAATGAGAGATTGATATAATCAGGTCTTCAGGTCTTATCTCATTTTTTACGCAGTCAATATTGCAAAGGAACAGATATGAGTTGTTTTAAAAGCTGTTGATCACTTATGATGGAATTCGCAGAGAAAAATATAGGATAGAATTTTCGTAAAATTGGCCCCTCGTCATTCAATGACCTGCCAAACTGTTGCGGTTAACTGTGAGGTATGATATATAGTTATGTTTAGTAAAATGAATCTAAACTTCTGTAGTAAAATATCGACATAATTCGGTTCGTTTTTACAATGATGAGATTCCTCAAAGACATTTCATATTAAATGATATTTTCATGAGACTATGTTGAAAAGTGTATGTTTTAACACAAATGAACAAAACAAAATTTGCTTATGATTTTATATTATGTGTTCTTTAATGATAAATGAGAATAAAAATATGTTATATGTTTTGTTGTATTCACTGTCAACTACATTTATATCAACAAGAAGAAGAGATAAATTAATCATTTTATTTTCTATAGCTTTAGGACCTGATCAATTATGGCACACTCCTCAAAGTATTATAATATGTAAAGCAAAAAAGTAGCATCTTTACATTTTAGATATCGCAATCACACAAAACATGTCTTATTGTTGCAACATTTTATAGGCTTGAGAGAGACGTCATTATAAAAGAAAACAAAAAGTGATTGAATTCAGTTCCAGAGATGACTTTATTGCTTTCACAGGAATTCTAATGATGTTAAGTCCATTAATTAATAAATTGGCACATTAGTTCCAAAGGGATTCATACATAATAACATCTTAAATAATGCAGGCTTTCCATTTCCTCTTTTGAGATAACATAAAATTCGTAGACTCAGAACATAATTGCTTGTTCATTGTTGATCATAGATTATTTGATATTTCATTCTTTATATTACAAAAAAATCACATCAGTCAGACTAATAAAAACATGCAAAAGTTGTTTATTAGAATCCTGAATTTATTTGTTTTCGTCTGCATGTATTTCATTGTAACAGAATTATAAATTTTATTATTCATTCAAAAAGAAGTATTTAATTCAAAGATAATGTCAGTGACATGTAGATTTACTGTGATATTCATCACCTGAATACTGTAAAGAATAGTAATGATTTTGTTGAATTACAACATCTCCCCTAACCTCATTCTGACTTTAACCCAAAACTCTTACAGACTCAATCTAAGCTGTTAAAATCCCCAGATCAAGGTGACTGGTCAGTATTAAGTGTCAGTGCAACCTTGTCTATGACTTACATTTCTAAATCTAGCTGACAAAACAGATTTAAGACGCCTCAGAAACCATTAAAAAAAATCAAACAGCATGTTTAACACTATACTATGCAATGCGATGAGCAAATTTATTTGACACTCTGTCATGTATTATCATTTTTATCACAGGAAATAATTAAAATATGAGATTAGATAATCATTTGAAAACATATTTTTAGCCTTTTCATACATTTAGGGAAATACCAAGGGAACTAAACGCCTTGTCTATGAGTATGGAAAACTGGTATACATTCAGATTCTTTTCATTTTGTTTGTCATTGAAACATTTAAAAATGAATTTTGTGATATTATGAAAACATTAAACTTATTATGTTTCTGTGAAATATGTGAAAAAAATCTTCTGACATATGATAAGAATACACAAGAAAGAAGCTCTCTTTAAAAGACTTGATTTCACATTGGCAGTTTTATGTGAGTAAAACTTGGGATGGTCTTATATATAATGTTCAATTCTCTCAACCAGACATGTAATTTCCATACATTTAATTTGAGTCTCGAGGGTATTTTACTCTGATGATGAATGTTTTAAAACATTTGCCGTCATGACTTGAGCACCTAAAAAGTCAATTCTCCAACTAAAATACACATGGCATTATACAACTTCCACCATATTAAAACTGTCCCAACATATTAAAACAAGTTGAACGGAATCAACAATAGATCTTTATATTAATTTGTAACATTGTTTAGGTTCAGCATTCTACATTAAAACCATACAACTATTGCTTACTCATTGATTAGAAAGTCAAATCGAACCAACGCGTCCTTGGTGACTCTTCATGATAAAGGATCACAAAATCTTTATCAAAGGATTAGTGTATCTATGTTAAAATGTGACTCTGTGAATGTGTACTTATTGCTCATGTACTCTAAACTATACTCTTTTAAAAAGCTGCTACTCTTCCATAAGATCCAATTGATTTTACTGTTTGATAAGTTAGTTTTTATTTTCTATTTTTATTCTATTCTATTCTATGTAGAGGGTTTTGTTTGCAGTGGGATATGATATGCAAACAAACTTCTATAATGTTCATTTAGAAAAAAATATTGGCTTTTTTATTTCATATGTTAAATACGATTACATCTTTGAAAAACAGCTGCTTTTCAATAAACGTCTATTATCAAATTGTTATACTGTGCAAAATTTGTTATTTCAATTCAATATGACGATGTCAAATGCAAAACTGACTTCCCAAGATAATCACCAAGAAGGCAACATTAAATTGTCACTGGTGTAGATTTAAACGGAGTTCTAAACATTATATAGTTTGAAGAAATAATCTGCCTCAATCACACACAGGAACGTCAGACAATGTAAATACGATACCTCCTTGAGGGAATTTGAAAATGTAATTGCCATCCCAGCTTTAAGCAAAAAAGTTTCATTTAAAACAAATCTGTACATTCTCAAGTTTGATATCTTGGTTTGCTGTTAACAACATTCTATCAATAAGTAAATTAATTCCTAATTATTGAAGATACAGCTTTCAGAATTCTTACTTATTCAGAATTCAGTATTCTTTCAGAATTCAGTATTCTTTCAGAAGCAATACGTGACTAATTTGGATAATCTATGTAAAAAATGAGTTTTGGTTTGGCAATGTGCGTGAAATACAGATATGTCACACATGTTATGTAATTCATGTGAAAACCTATTATTTATGATGCCAGATTGATTCAAACTTTATTTTAACCCGACTTGTCATCGAGGTAAATCTGAAGAACATGTTCCACATGTACAGTGTACATGTAAGGTCGACCAGTGATAGAAGCACTCAGTCTCGTCGTCAAAGCTCGCTACGACATAACATGAGAAACTAAGGTATCAGCGCCAGACATAACATGAGAAACTAAGGTATCAGCTGGCGCTTCCTCATATGGCCCTGGCGCACTACTTCTCAAATTCAAAGTTTGGACTTGATCAAATCTGTGCATATTTTCTCCACTCACCATTAACATTACCCTTAACGGAAGGATTCGTGAATTAACGTTAGAGACATTTTAAGGTAACGTCATTATTGTTACTCCTGATTTAAAACCAATGTCTTGAAAGTGATCTCATTTTAGCTCATCTGAGCTGAAAGGCCCAATGGGCTTATGGCGTGGCATGGTGACGATTATAATTTATAGCTTTGGTGACTCTATGGCGCCTAATAAGTGCAACAGGGGCCACGCCAATAAAAGCTATTTTTATCTTCTTCCATAAGGTCAAGAAAAGTGCAAACTTGTGTGCAGACCTTATTTATGAAATGAGGATTCTAAACTCAATTGGGTGACCATATTGTCCCATTGACCTAAACATATGCTACTTCCCGTCAACGATTTCATGGTTCATTAAGTAATACCAAAACTGGATATTTGGGACAAAAGAATGAAATGGAATTGAACCGATTAATCGGTGTAATCACAGAGTGTTCCCGCCTTTATGAATAAAAACATTGGCACATACCATCACTATGGAGATGGCAAGTGATTGAAATTTGAACAGACTTTTTATTTCAAAATTATACAAATGATTCCAAATATATAAGCGAAGTTTTTTTTGCAAACTTATCGTTATCATCTAATTACAACAGTAAGTGGGAGTTTGCTAAGGAAGATGATTTTGTTACCATGATTTGTTGGTCAAATAAACCTGTATCTTCACTTTCCTAAGATATATGATGCAGTCAAAAGCAATTAGCGTAACAGATCATAGTGTACACATTTGCAATTATTATATCCGTTCGATATTGCAATTATCCAAGTTTCAGTTACAATGAGAGTAAATAAACTGAAATAATGTGTGATCATTTACAATAATCAAATCTGACTTTGGTCTCTCTGTGATCTAAAGCATAACATTCTGGGTCCAGAGAAATAAAATTGGCCAAATATTCAGTTAGCAGTGGGAAACTAGTTTCTAACACATAAGTTTCACAAAAGAGAGAGAATGTTTAATACAATTAGAAGATCTAACAATTTCTTTTTTTATTCTAGGGTTGTATGAAGTGCATTTTGTACCACTTAATTTAATTTCAAAACCGAGCTTGCGAACTATTGTGAGTCTTTGTAAAAAAAAAGTTCATCGAGTGCAATTTATATAACCAAGTGGTAATCAAAGAAAATTGCTGGATTTAATATCCTTGTAGCAATATTAAAGAAGACAATAATAAGAATATAAAATAAGCTGAAAATTAAGCCTATGGTATTTTGAACACTGGGTAAAGTGAAGGATAATTTCATAGTTTCCTAATCTAAAACCAATAAACTACTGAAAGTAATTGGAGACTCTAGGTCATGTGTTTGAGTACACTGCTGATAGTTCATACGATCGCCTTTGTGAAGTTATGCATTCAAGGATATGGGTGCGCTAACCAACGTGAACCGAAGGTAAAGAAATAATTGTGAAGCGTTGTTTCCTTGAAATATTATTTCATTTGACGATACTGATGCCTCAATTGGAATCTTCAACAGATTACCCCTACATATGAAGAAAAAGGCTTGGATTGAAAAATACTATGAGATGTAAAGGTACCATTTTGAGAAGTTCGGGTTAAAAGAGTATTTGAAAGAGTATGATGATTAAAAGTTGATTCATATTAACATTTTTATGAAAAATGCATAAAACAGGTCATGCTGCATATAGCAATATTTAATTTGATTAGGATGGATGTTAACATTTAAAAAAAATTGTTCTAAATAATCCAAATGGCTTAACTTACCCCTACATTCTGGTATGTTGATCACATTCAGTATTCTTATGGAAAAAATGCTTGGTGAAATTCAAGTGTTTTTAATACAAGTTTAAAACACAACATCCATTGCAAAAAAACCCAAAACTTTACAATACAGCAATTTCCGCTAGAAGCAATAGCACAATGCTACAAGAGTTCAAAATGTTTATATTCATAAATTGAATAATTTAAATAACAATTGTTAAATGACACACAAACATTCAATAACTAATTTTTGTTTTGCGATTAATACTAATATCTGCAATCTAACGTACTTGATGTATCTCAAGAGGTGCTTTCACCACAATTGAGGTATTTCGTTGTCGTAGTTGTTGTTATCCTTTATGAAATAGGTGTTGGTCTTGCATTAGGATTTTAAGATATCTATATTTTTGAATTGTATACATTTTATCGCTACATTGACAACTTCCTCATAGCTTTTCGCTGAACTTATACACTTTTTTAATTTCATCAACTTAACACAAAGACAGGAAGACAATAAACTCGAACCAAAACCTAAGGAAATGCTTATCTAACGAAATCGTGAGACTACAATGAACAGATTTGAAGAACATGGACTGAAGCGTAGACGGATTGAATTGAAATATCACCTTTCCTTACGTTGAAACTCAATTTAAGCAAATGGTTGTAAAAGTAGCTGTAAATAAGAGAACAAAGTAGCCTGGCAAGTGTTTAATAATACTGAGAGCATCAATACTAAGGCACAAAAGGTGGTAAATGGCATCAGTTCATAACATTAAACTGCTCGTTATATCAAACCATTAATCAGATTCATACAAGAAATGAAGGGTATAATTGTAGAAATGAAGGTAAACACTTCTGGAGGCTTCAACTCCAAATGACCCTAATCTTATCACCTTTATAGAGATATGTAATGAGATATTAAGCCTTGATATTTGTAAATAATAACACTATCTATCATATCGAATTTATGTAACGGACTTACATTGGAAACTCAATTGAAGCAAATTATGGTAAAAGTAGTTGTAAATAAGAGAACAAAATAGCCTCGCAAGTCCTTAATAATGCTGAGAGTATCACAAAAGTTGGTAAATGGGTTCAGCTCATAACATTATACCCTCTCGTTATATCAAACCGTTGATCATATTCATACAAGAATTGAAAGGTTTAATTGTAGAACTGAAGGTAAACACTTTCTGGAGGCTTCAACTCCAAATGACACTAATGTTATCACCTTTATAGAGATATGTAATGAGATATTAAGCCTTGATATTTGTAAATGATTACATTATGTATCATATGAACATTATGCAGCTGACAAAGCGTCTGTTTTCAAATAACTATTATAGTTCACCTTCCAAAAATGAAATCAAGAGTTATGGTCTTGTTATTCGATACTCACTAATGTATTTACATAATCGCATATTAAATGTTTTAGTTTTTCCTTTTGAATTGCGAAATTAAAATGTGAAATGTACTTCATTGCAATGTGATGATCAAACAGACTGCAAAGGTGACACTTCGAGTTTTGCAAAACTTTGCTTAAAATTATTTAAAAAAGTATTAAAAATTAATTCAGATCATAGAGTTTTAATGTTAACATCAGGTAATCGAATTCCTCACTGAACAAACAGCTCGTTGCTTTTAAGTTCGGTTCAGAGGTTTAACGTGAGCAATTTAGATTAATGGAAAGTTTGTTCAAATATCGTATATTGGTTTTCAAAAACTTTAGTCAAATCGAATGGTTTAACACAGAAAGTTGTAAAATTGAAAAAGTCAGTTTTGCACAAATTGTAAATAACAACAGAGGAAGCAACATTCTCTGCTTCCTCTTTTTTAATCTCTACTCTTTAAGAGACCATTTGAGCAGGGTATTTTTTGTGGAAAAGAAATTCAGGAGGACTTTCCTGTTTAAAATTATATATGATTTAATCATGGTAATGTCATACTTAATTTCAAATATGTTTGTGAGGTTAGCATTTCAGTTGTTCGATATAAAACAATTTGCCAACGAATAAAGTGTATCCCTTAAAAAATAAAGACATCATGAAAGGAAGCCAATCATCAAAGCTACGATCGTGGAATGCATTACTACTACAAAATGCTGTTGTAACTGATAACTTTTATTATGAATTATTTGTAAATAGGCTCCTTTTCTATCAATCAAGTATTTATTTCTTTAGTTTTTTAATGAATTAGAATAATACAGCACATTAAATTTTGTTTTCTCGCAATGCTCACGTTTCAAAATGGCGGACGAAGCGCGATCGAGTGGTGCCTTTAACATTGACGAACTTACGTGATCAAGGTTGAGGAACACTAACAAACATTTTTCGTCAATCAGAAAACTTGGTCTCTCACGACTGAGTAGGGCAATTTACACATCAAAATATATGCATTGCCAAATTGTTAGAAAAGATTTTACTTCACGTAAAAATGTGAAATAAACCAAGTCAAGGTTGCATAAAACTACTGGTAAATACACCAACACCAATGCATGACAGGTCTGCATTGACTCTAAAAGGATCAATCATATGGTTCAATAGTTCTCTAATGGTAGTAGCTCATTACATTAGACCTGCTCGTTATTATCACACTGTTTATTACATTGAATATGAGGAATGCCGGATATTTATTCGAAGAAATGAGGTCCCAGTCCAAAGAACCATGAACTTTGAGTGACCCTTGTGATATTTTATTATAGATATATACGTGCTAGAGAGTTTGTGTCGTTCAATTTAACGAAATTATTAATTCATTAAAAATAGGCAACAGTATTTTCTCATCGGGGATACATTTCATACTTTTGTAACGCATTTAGAATTGTTTTTCCATAGATTCATTTATGTATTCATTGGTGTCTTTATTGTTGATAATCTGTTTAACTATTAATTATGTTGGCATAAAAACAAGATAAAATTATCAATTACGATCATTAAAGTTTTTATACATTTTCTTTAATACAAAATTATAGATTTCCTGAAGTTATGGTCAAGTTAGGAGCGCTCATGTGTGCACTCAGACAGGGGCATAGTAGGGGGACTAGGAACCTTCTATCGCTTATTTTGAGTAAGCAATTTCAAATCACTCCATGTTCAGTTCTACATATACTTCCTTTCCGTTATAACCACTGGATTGAGTTGAGTTAAACGAAACTTCCCCTTAAAATTTTAGCCTATAGTTTATGTTGATGTCGGAAAAGCCTTTTGATACCTTCTGTCATTGTAATATCTGTAGATAAAAAATCGTGCTAAATTAACTAAATTTATCTTACAGCAGTCTCACTTTCAATATTTCCGTTCGCTTATCATAAGTTTAAAACGTAAAAGTATTCTCTATATTCGTTTTCAAATCATATAGCATTTTAAATATTTTGACAA
This sequence comes from Steromphala cineraria, assembly GCA_916613615.1. Classification (NCBI taxonomy): domain Eukaryota; kingdom Metazoa; phylum Mollusca; class Gastropoda; order Trochida; family Trochidae; genus Steromphala; species Steromphala cineraria. Next base: position 26,930,397 of record OU744722.1, on the reverse strand, counting down.
ATCTCTGCTACAAAAATACAAAACAAGCTACAAAATAGCACAAGACCAATAATAAAACTATCGTTTAGCAGGCGTCACTTTCTACTTATATTGATACTTTGATTATTTTATATATTTTTTCTTTGAAGTATTATCTCATATTTAGATTGAAATTGTTAATTAATGAATGGTAGTTGATATAATTCCGGTAAACTATTTCCAAATGAAAGGTGGGAAATTATTCTGATTAAAAATCGAAGTGTTGATATGAGGAAAAGAATTGATTCAGTTAAGTAATGATAATGATGTTTCCTAGGACCAACGAGGCCGAGTAGCCACTTTTATGTGTGAAAAAATCGTTTATTGGTTTAAGAAGATTAAGTAATAGATATACCCACACTTTCCGAGGTGTATCGCTCAATATACCTCCTGTTTGAATCGTGGGTCTCCAGAAGTTCAACCTTATTGGTATTTCATTCAAAAAGAGGACTTGTTTATAATCGATTTTATTTCAAAGATAATTTCAGTAACATTACAATTCACAGTTAGATTTACCAACTGCATGTTCTTACAAACAGAAATACATTAATAATGACAATATTTTCCTATATCACAGTATGGCTGAAGACACATTGGAATCTTACAGACTTAATCTAAGGTGTTCAAATCCCCAGATCAAGGTGACCTGTCAGTATTAAGTGTCAGCGTAACCTTGTCTACGTCTTACATTTCTATATCTAGCTGATAAGGCAGATATAAGAGGACTCAGAACCTATTTGAAAAACATCCCTTACGTTGAACACAAAAAAAGAAAATATGCAATTGCACATTTATTCGACACTTTTACAAATAATAAAGTAAGGGAGATCTAGATATTAGATAAGATAATGAATTTACCTATATTGCATTTTAATATGTTGGGGAAATTTCCTAGAAAATTAAACATCTTAAGTCAGTTTAAATTCAGACACTTAACATCTTGTATGTTAAAAATTAAAAATATGTTATTTTTATGATGAATTATGTGATATCATGAATAAAGTAAAATTGATACTTTTCTGACATATAATTAAACTGTACGAGAGAATAGCTGTCTTTACCAGACTTCATTTCAAAATGTCAGTTTTATGTGATTAAAACTTGACATGGCGTGATATGTAATGTTCAATTCTCTCCACGATACGAAGTAGACCAGGCATGCAATTTCCAAACACCAAATGTGGGACCCAAGGGTCTTCTTCCCTGTTGTTTCTTAAACATTTGCTGTCACGACTTGAGCACTAAATCAAGTTGATATCAATTTCTCCAACAAAAATACACATGGGCTAATACAACTCCCACCATAAAACTGTACAACGAGTTGAGCGAAATTAAGAATGTTAAATAGACTAGATCTTTATTCAATTTTGTCATAGTTCTCGGGTTTTAATCTACATTCAAATCATACATATAGTGTTGATTAGTTGGTTAGAAGGTAAAATCGAAGCAATAACATCCTTGACGACTTCCGGGATAAATGATCGACATTCGGGATAAATGATCGCATAAATCAATATTGAAGGATTTGATAGTGTAGCAGTAGTAAATGTATAACGACGTTGTGAATGTGAACACGTACTTGTGACTTACTTCTCGTTTCTGATTTATGATTTACTAAACATTTGAAATTACCTTATAACATTCGATTTATTTGTATTTTTATCTGCCAGTTAAAGTGGCAGTAGCAAGTTTTGAGGGGGAATATAAGGTGGTGTCAGAAAATTGAAAAAAAATGGTTCCAATTGAAAGACAATGTATATTAACTAAATGGAGTAGTTATAATTCAAACATATAACGTAAAGTTTAGCCATACGATTCCTTTTTCTTACACAAAATGAATTAAGGTGTTCACACAAAATGGCCGCCAATGGATTTTTTGTGAATCTTCATTATTTGTCCTCTGACTATAGATGATTGGTTTGTGTAATGAGATTTTTAATACTGTCAAAATAATACATTTAGCATTAACTTACAATTATCAGTGAACAATTTAACATATGAAATTATCAAAAAACGTGCTACTGCCCCTATAAAGTAATTGTCTTTTTAAAGGGAAAATTTAAGGTAATACAAGGTTCATGCCATGTGGCTAACACATGAATTAAGATAGAAAGCATGCTTATTATTTAAATTCCACGAGTCAAAATTATGCTTTCCTGACCACAACACCAAAAGAAAATTCGCATCTATTAATATTGTTTTCGTGGGAACAGCATACCAAAGACATTGTAAAATAACATTCAGGAACTTCAAATAATATTTATATATATATTGGTTATGCATAGAATGAGTTTTGAAAAAAGTCATGAAAAATAATTGACCAATAAAATCATCATGTTAAGTTTCTTATGCTACTCTTTGTCTACTCAATCAATAACCTTTTTTCACTTACAAATTTTGAAATTTCGACTTTACATTTAATTAGAAAAAAGTGCTCTTAACAATTGTCGAATGCTTATGTTGCCAAAAAGATTGATTGATTACCAACACATTAAATGCGAATATTCAGTGAAGAAACTCTCACTCTCACGGGTTGATTATGAATTAGATTTGATTTCGAAGGAAAACGGAAGTGCATATTTATATCTCGACTGAATTTGATATTTGAATTTCAAGTTTAAAATGACATTTCAATACCATCTATTATTGTATAAATACTGCTTGATGTCTTCATATTCGGTTATCCAGGGCAGCATATTGCTTTACACTAAATCATTTGGAATGTGGAAATATTATTAGGAAATGCAACATATAAAGTATTTATTCAAAATACATGCAGCACCAGAAATGTTTACAGGAAAATTTGTATTAATGAAATAAACTATGCGATATCGTAACGAAACAAAAGGGTTTTTAAAGTTAGAATTTAGAAGAGTAGATCCTAATAAAATATACTACATTACCCTTTCCATGCATTCCAAAAAATATATTGATAGGTTAACTAATGATTAGCTTCCGTTTATAAAAAAGATAATGATATAATAATACATGATAGTTAATATTCATAAGTTCAAAGGAAGAGTAGAGTTATTAATAATGGTAATTCATCAGTCGTATATGAAACATGAATTCACTTTAACTGCTTAATAAAAATTTTTTTTTGGATGAAGGATGAATCACATCTTCTAATTGAGACGAAAGTAGAATACAACGATTGCAGAAGTTAGTTGAAGCAAGTTGAACTGGAAAACATTTGGGCCTTTAATCCTAAAAAATCTCGTTCCATAAACATGTAATTAATAGAGACGTCGTTAATAATTCTTTATCTATGACCAGAAGTATTGCTGATTAATTACAAGTTAAGGGTAGTATTGTTTGATGAAGTGATGAAGTGACCTTTTGACATTTGAAAGTTTTTACCCTTTCTGTATCAAAGACTCACTTAAAAAATCTGTATTGGTCGTAAAATAGCATGAACAAAAAACTTTGATTTGATTCACAAGGAGGTTTGAATATTTGAATTCAAAGTCAAATCTCGTGTCAACATTTAAATGTTACAATGAGTTGTCCCTGGTGGGAAAAGCTGTGACGGATTTTCATTTCTTGTTGACTGCTGTTCCAACATTCAATATTTGAAAAGAGATTTGCAAAGGGAAAAATCATTCCTAAAAAGCCCTTACACGGAATTGCAGTTTGGAGCTTTGGAAACCTGAAGTGTTGGTCTACTACGCATTTGGCATGGGAAACGAGGTCAATGAAGCACAAAAATCGTCTTCCACCTAGCAATTCTTGTGAAAACTTCAAAATGTTAAATGTAAAAAGACAAATGAACTTATTTAAAATTTCAGGAACAACCATATCAATACTAACCCTGTCTTTGTGAATGGTTCCGATGGTGAAATTGTGGATGTAAATTAATTTTGAATCTGCTTGACTGTCACTGAATGCTTGCATGCTTTGAATGTCACAGACAGCCAGAAACATTTAAATCTTGTAAGATAAGCATCTTTAGAATATCAAAACATTTGTGATTACCAAGAAAAAAGGCTTAATAGAAATGACATTACTGACTTTATTCGTTGATGTCCCATTAACGTTTATGGTATTTTCGAAGCCCGTTTATCTCCTTGCTACAATCGTTTTTCAAGCATGGGAATTGTTTTCATTTGTACTTTTTTGTTTTACATGTTTAGAAAGGAATCCACCGAATAAAGTGCATTCGTCTAGGGATTTACAACCTTGAAACGTTTTATTGTGGCAATTTAGGGATTACATTAGAACATTTTCTTAATGGATGTATTAAAAAGCTTTGCAAGAGTATCCAGAAGCAAAGAAGAGATCATTCATAATATACAACCATGTATTTTCGTAAATATAACAATTGCACAAATACTCTAATGATCTAGAATAATGCTGCTATTTGCTACGCCTGATATCCAACAAATCCAGCTGAGCAGCTAAATGAAAGTTTCCCGAGACATGCAGATACTCAACCCAAATCATTGATACGGCTATACATGTAGGTGAAGTTTAAAACCAATCTTTGAAATCAACAACACATAATACTGCAATAATTGTTACATATAACATTTTTATGACATTTTGTTTAGTTTTTGCCTATTATAAAACTTTTTAGTTTCTATTTACAGGAAAGTATATTTTCTCAATTTAAAAAAACCATCTAAGAGCAGATCAAACTAGAAAAAAGGCACATCTACATGATATGAAGAGTATGTATACCAAGTTTGGTGAATAATAATCAAGTAGTTTCAGAGTTATGCTCAAGAAAATAAAACTACCCTTCAAAATGACAAAGTCCAAAAAGTTGCTCTGGAAACCCCCCCAAAAAATTTAGAAAAAGGTTGAAACCACACAAATATACAGCACATCTATGAAAATGAAATGAAAGGTATGTAAAGCAAATTTGGTGAAGATTAATCAAGTAGTTTCAGAGTTATGCTCCAGAAAATAATCTACCCTTCAAAATGACAAAGTTCAAACTGTTGCTATGGAAACAAAAACAAAAATTGAAAAAAGGTTGAAACTCTAAAAAGGCACATCTACAAGATATAAAAAGTATGTATACGAGATTTGGTGAAGATTGATAAAGTAGTTTTAGAGTTACGCTCCGGAAACAAATGGGATCGCCAACTATGATGTGGACGCGGACGCGAACAGGAACTCAGCCAAAACCAATGATTAATCTTCACTGTCAGAATAAAAGAATAACCTTATCTAAGGATTCTTGTTAACATTTCCCTTGATTTCCTCACGATAATGGAGTATCGCACAGACAAGGCAATCTCCGACAGTTCGTCAATGAATGCTCAATTTACCATTTATCAGTAGACTGGTTGACAAGCTTGACTTCTCTAACAATTGAAATGATTGATTGAAACTTGTTCTCATTTATTAACGATGCTTTGTACACATTGAATAGAATTGGATGTGTTGGAGATCACATTTAGTATTTTAGACTTGATGTAAATTAAGATTTAAGATTTCCTTTTAATTTGCCGAGGAGATAAAAAATAAATCATATAGAGTGGAACCTACATGTATACATCCTTAAAGATAACGATGAAGCATATAACTAGTATAATATTCATTACTTGCCTACAAATGTCACACGCAATTGCAGAATGTACATGTATGCAGAAGCTAAGATTCCTTGAAATTGGCGGACTTTGTGATCGCGGTGCTCACATTAAGGCACCATAAGTACACACTTTTATAACGTCATATTACACTAGAAAAATATCAATGAATACATATTACACTGCATTATCTTACACAGGCGAGTAATACATGACTTACTAAAAATCTTCCTTACTTATCATAAAACATTACAAGGGACAGAATCTTTAAAAGCACCATCATCATTTTAAGAAGTAATTATCCTAAAGCAAATAGTCAAATGTATGAACTTTGCCAAACTATCCGTTATGTTATTTCTGAACAGATTGGTTATCTTTAACCATTTAGAATATTTTGTTGCAGAAGGATAAGGTATGCAAACAATCTTCTATATTGCTCATTCAGAAAAAATACCAACAAAATTGATTTGTTTATTTCAAATGATAAATAACAATAGCATCTTTCAAAAAACACTTTTCTTCAATTAACATACATGTATATTATTAATTTCTTATACTGTGCAATTTTTTTTTATGATGATTTCAATTGTAAATGCCAATTTCATATGTAAAACTGATTTCTTATAATAATTTTAGAAAAAAAGACGATGCCACTGCTGTAGATTTTAAACCTTTAAACAACATTATCTGCATCAATCACACACGGGAAGCTTAAGGTCAGACAATTAAATCTGAAATTTAATTGCCAACCAAGTTTTAAGTTAACTCTGTTAATAATTCAGTATGTTAATTGAACAGGGTTCTTTTAGTATTTGATTTCAATGCGTGTGATTTTCTGTTTTACGCCGCTTGGCCAATATTTTAGCCATTAGCGGCGCATTTCAATTCGAACCTACCCTCAGACGTTATCCATCCAAATGCAAAAAGTATTACTTTGTTTAAAAAATCAGTACAATACCATGGTGTTAATCTGAAATTACAGTGAAAAGCTTAACCTTACACACACGTGATTTAAATCCTAATCAGTAAGCCTTAACTCCATTGTTCCGTACTGTTACTCTTTATTGATTAATGCTGATAAGAAGTGAGACATGAATCGTATTGACAAGAAATGTAACTGGGTTCTGTCAAATTCAATATATGTAAACTGAAAGTATGTCCAACGCTATGTTCATGTTAAAGATCTCATGTCCAACCCTGCTGCCAGATCCATTGAATGTTTTTAATGACACCACGTACGTTAATGATTTTAACATTAGTGATCCTCGAGTTGGCTCCCTCTCAATTTATGCTAAATTATCAGTCTTTTGAACAAAAATGACACTGAGATGTTTTCTTAGTGATTGTAAGGCAAATAATTAAGGTTTTGAGAGAATTGTCATATTGCAGACACATTATGTCATGCAAATAACACATAAATGTCAACTCTTATATCATTGCATCTTTACCACCACTTAAAATGTCATACACAACTGTCAATGGAGGAACAGTCATTTAAAAGTTTGTTTGAAACGTATTATTTTTATTGCCAAATGTTTGTGCTACAACACTTTCTGTGTATGGATGAACAGAACAACTATTTCCCTAGGTAGCTCCAAACAAAACAATGAAAATCCCGAATCATAAACGGTTTTACAAAAATATACACAATATGTTACTAAAGTAAATAGTGACATTGAAAAAGTAGAAAAAAACATTATTTTACTCATTATAACAGTCGCTTCAACTCCTAACTTCATAATGTTTTATGTACAGGAAAATGTGTGTGATGATGGTTGCATAATTGCATACCTGTCTTGACAAGCACATTTAAGATGACAGGAACGTGATCAGTGTTGAAAAGTCATTCAGACTATAATATAGTTAATAACAAGATTTATTGTCAAGTTTGTAAGTGATTTGCTCATAAAGTGTGAACGATGTCTGGGCAGCTTCTTTGGGAAAAAAATCCCACATCAATACTAACTGATTTGCCGAAAACCCTTTGAAAATAGTTCTTAGGCGAAGATGACAATCACATTTAGTTTCTCAATGGCGTGTAATTATCAGTTGATGTATTCTGACATCCTCATACATGGATAGAACGAGTCTTGGTTTACATTGAGTCTGTCATTACACTATACTGGTGCTGGACGCAGAGGATATTACTTTTATAAGAACCGTAATTGGGAGAGTTTAAAATGGTCATTTTGCCATTATATATCTAGTTTTGAGATAGAATGTGTCATTGATTAGCAGGAACAATATATTTATCAAATAAGATTAATAATCGGAAACTTTAGAGTAACAATTTATATGCATCACTACATAGATATCTTTCAAGACATTGACAACTCAAATTGAAATGGCTGATTTTACTCACTGCTGAATGACAGTTCCCACTGACATTGTTTTCTTCTTTTATATTCATACAATAGTATTATACTTTTTGGAAATCCCTATTCTTTATTAATTTGAGCTTGAGAAAAAAATCTTGCTTCATGACAATATCTCAAAGAGAGGTTGGTATTTGGAAGTGCACCAACAATATGGACAGTTGACATAGTACCAGTATTTATCCAGTCACAGTGGTTAACAATCCATTTACAAAAGTAAGGATACTGTAATTCACGTGACACAAATTCTCCTCTCCGCTCAAGATGAAAATGACAACTTTTGAAACGGCGTCGCTGATTGCACAACTAACTTTGAGTGCCTCCAATCAATGTTCTACCTTTCTATCCCATGTATAAGCCGTGATAGAACAGAAGCTTACTTGGGTATGACTGAGCTGCCTCTGTGGGGAGAGAATGTAGTGTTGTTGGTCTAAAGCGTTTTTTCTATCTATTTGTATCTTTTGTAAATGCTCAACTCAACTGCTTTACTGCTCTTGTTTGCTCTGTATCGGGATATCTTAGTTGTTAACGAGATTTAATTTGCGAGCAATGAAGAATATAGAGTGTCAATGCAACAACGAATCCTCATTAGTGGCAGGATATAAGAATAAACCATCTAACGTTTCATTTGGTAAATTGTTTAATGGAGCCTCCATCTCTCTTACAATAAGTTCCAAAAGGGATTTCAATTTTACTGAAGAACGAATATATAAACATGTTCGATATAGAGCAAGGAATCCGTGGTCAAATTTTTTTTTATATAAACTGAAAAATATTTCATTAAATTGGTTTCATAATGCGTTCAGAAGTTCCATCAGAGCTTTGGGATATTTTCAGCCTTTCCCAATAAATCATCTAAACACAATGAAGTGAAAACACTGAACTTTTACCAAATGATACAAAAAAAGCATATGCACTTATTTTAAAACTACGGTGACCACAATTTCAGAACACAGACTGGAAGTGAAGACAAATTGAAACATTACCTCTACCTAAGATTGGAAACTGAACCTAGTTAAATAGAGGAAAACAGTTATAAATAAGAGAATAAAACCGTCTAGCAAGTCTTCAATTACTAAATGCATTACTCTTATGGCACAAAAGTTGGTTAATGGTATCGGCTCATTACATTAGACTTGCTCATTATACCAAGCCATTAATCAGATTCATACAAGAAATGAAGGGTATAATTATAGAACTCTTTCTAAAGGCATGGACTCCGGCTGACCCGGAAGGTATCAGGTTTATTAGAGATTTGTTTTAATTGGGATGATGAAATTAGGCTGAGATAATTCCAAATAATTGTAAAGTTTATAATATTAATTAAATTATATAATTAATCAATAACTTATTATATCTTATTTTCACCTATGGACTATGGTATACTTAACAAGGATTATGATCTGTTGATTTAAATACTCAATTATATCTAAATTGAGCTTCAATATCAATGTAAATTATATTGTAAAGCTGTCACTTCTGTTTTACAAACCATTACCGAAAACTATGAACAAAATGTAAAATATAATTTTTTTTTTCAGTTCTTTTTCAGGATATATACATGCATTAGGAGTGACTATAGAAGTAACGATTGGAAAGCAATAGTCTATTGCGGGGTACTATTGCGATACTTTATCAATAAAGGAAAGGCATATTTTGGTGCTTTGTTTGTGATAATTTTAACTAATTGACTGGTTAAAGTCTAAGTTATAAATTGACAACAAGAAGGTTAACTGTTGTATCCTATGGTTGCTACTTTTCGCTCTCAGCAGTCTGTTTAATGTGTTAGAGAATTTTTAGAAATGTAAAGAGACGTGTTTTTGTGTCAAATTTACTTTTATAATTAAACTAAACAACTGAATTGACTGAAATGTCGATGCTATTGATAGTTAAACGTACTATCGATACTATGTATCGTTTAAAAAATGACTATCGGCCCAGCAACTATCGTGATAAGTCGTAGATTTATTTATCATTACACACCTAATATTTACCTTATGTCTATAGACATCTCGCTTTTCAGGAGCTTTGAAATGCACCACTGTCGTTGAAGATTGTGTACAGATACTTTCTTACTATTTTCTATCACACCGTTGTTATTGGGTATGATAAAGCTTTAATGCATAAAATATCTTTGTCTTATACAGCTTTAAACATGTTAATGTAAAAAACCTACATAAAGAACTGTTCTTAACAACAAATAAATCAATATTGTGCTTGTTACACATATTTACGCCATACTCATATTCTAGAAACATAAGCATTTAAAATGAATAATATAACTTCATCATATAAATGCAAACCAAATAACGATCTATTATAGAATTCGTGTATTTCTTTGCCTTTGTATTTACTTAAAATTGTACAAGGATAATTATAATATTATTTGAAACTCAAGATAAGGTAACTTGTGTTTATGAATCTGGAAAACAAAAGTATAATTTTTTTAAACGAACACAAAAACAGTTTCATACCTACATGTATATGATATTAGAGGAAGCCTGAGGAGTGTAGATGCCTGTTATGTAGGTTAATTGTGACGCACTTGTATTGCCAATGAAAGGTACATTAAAATAACCATGAGCGTGTCTGTGCAATTTTCAATCCCAATGTGATAAATGAAGAGCAACGTTATCGTGTATAGATATTATAACTGCATAAAAATAAATTATTTTGACATTTTAATAAAGGAAACCATATAGAGATCATGCAGTATAATATGGACAAAATGGAAACGTGAGCAGTAAAATAATTACACATATGCATTTACATAAGCAATCTAGAAGGGGTTGTTTGAGGGTAATGTCGCTTGATTACTCTCTGGATAATACTCAATTGCAAAAATGCACTGACATAACATCAATAGAATAGTAGTGAATTCAGTTCAGTTTCCCTGTTCTAGAAAACAACTGCATAAATGAGATGAATTCTGCCAAAAAATATAATTTATAGACTGAAGAAAATTGAAAACACCACCGAATTCATCTTGCATTTGATTTCGTTCTGGCCATATGAATATTGAAGGCATCTTGAATATTGCTCCTTTATGTACTAACCTTACAACATATTATGATTATCAGGGAAGAAAAATACATACATAATAATCTCGTAACGTTGCACCTAAATTTTTTCAAATGTCCATATTTTTCCCATCTTAAGACATAAATGTTCAGCACATAAAGTAGCAAAACTGTCAATTGCTTATTTCAAATTGTCATTCTCAAACTAGCTTAGTCCAAAGATGGTATTATAACTGCTTCTGTCTGATTTTAGATCTCTGTCATTACTTTCTTTCATATATGAGGTCTTCAAGAGTGAAGAACATACATTCAGGGGCAAAACTTAAAAACGATTCCATTGTTTTTGCCACGATTAAAAATTATGATGGAAAAAGGGTTATTTCGTGAGACGAGCGGCTATCTGAACTAAGTTATTAATTAACAATAAGGACAATTCTCATGTATGAGCAACTTCTCTTTTCTTTGTAAGCGACGTTTCGACATAGATTCTTATGTCGTTGTCATTGAACTTCTATTATCTATTTGAGGCTTAAGGTTCAACAAAACATCTAAGTCACGTGTATGCGCTGTGTGTCAATTGGTACATACAGAATTTCACAACTCAGGTTATAGGGAACTGTGAAAAATTGAAATTGAATCATTATCTCTTTCACACATTTACACATTTCACACTTAAAGGGAACGCTGGAATGACTACTTAGAAAATTGAGTTGACTTTTTGAAAGCTTCTTGAAAGCTTTTTAACCTACCATTTGTATGAAGTCCTAATGACTGTCAATCATCTCATAACTTGGTAGACACCATGACCACAACGTGTCGGATCTTTATTTTGATGTATAAGCTTACTATGATAAATCAAGATTAACTTGTCGTGGTACAAAACGTTGACTACTTTACTAACCTCATCTCCTTACAGCTTTCAATTTATTGATTATTTGAATAGTTTTCCTTTAACCTTTTGATCTTGTTTAAGACGGCGTAATAAAAAGAAAAAGACATTGAAAGCAGTAAGACTTTCAGAACAAACATGTAATTAGCCACGATATGCAATTTTGGCTAAAATAAATTTGATGACCTTTCTGAATTAAGCCAAATTCGCCATTTGGCTAATTTACATAAATATTGTCAATTTAAATTTTGTATTACATATATATATATATATGACCAAGTTATGTTTTAAAAGCTATAATTTGTATTACTCCTTGCTAATACGATAGTTTCGATATCTTTATTTTAAGATCAAGATATAAGGTATCTCCGAATTTAGACTGATAATTGATATGAGCAATTCAGACTTCATTTGGCTAATATTTGGACTGTTGATACGGTAAACATTGTTAAATACGATGTTGAAATCCAGCAATTTCTTTCAAATATTTGGCAATTGAGTCTCCTTTCACAAAGCAGCAAAGTAAAAACTTATTTTCAGCTGGGAGGGATAATTCAAGATTTCAATTAAGAATTATTAAGCTAATGGTTTTAAAACAATGAAATAAATTTTGACTTGAGACAACAACAAGTAATTTCATGCGTCAAAGTAATTACACAGGACAAAATGTAATTTCATGTGGGTTCAAATGAAGCAAAAATAAAGTCAAATGGTTCCTTCAATATGTGACAGGTCCGTAATGAATCTAAAAGGATCAATCTAAGGTACAAAAGTTCTCTAATGGCGATAGCTCATAACATTAGACCTGCTCGCTATTATTGCAATGTTTATTACATTAAATATGAGGAATGCCGGATATTTGTTTGTAGAAATTAGGTAAAAGCTTACAAGAGACATGAACTCTGATTGACCCTGGATACATTTTATGCATGTTTGATTAATCAACATTTAGCCATTGACAACTTTCACTAAATTATATCACCAATCTAACATTTTAAATGTGTTTCCATTTATTCAGTTAATGTTTCATAATATTTCCTTATAATTATGGAAATTTTACTGATTGAAACTGGTCGAAGCTACTAATTAAATTGCGATTTTAACCTTCTACTGGAAGAGTGTTACTAATTAGTACAACAAACCATTGTCGTCTTTGTTTGAGTCGAATTGCTTTCAACATCATTCAACATACAATGCAGAAGTTTACACTCCCTGGGATTTAATATGTTTAGATAAAGTTAACGGTGTTATGCCGTAACCATTATCTTAGGAGATTTGTTTTCTCAAAACCTCCATAGTCAAACAAATAGACTAGAAAATAGGGAGTGGGATTCGAAGCCACCTCAACAGTAATGCAGCTAATGTAAAACCAAATTATAAGAGATGTAAGTGTAAGCCAAATAATAACCAGTGTCTAGCAATTACATTTTATAAAATCCTTCGCTCGGTACAAGATTATTATTAACTAAAGCAATACTCATTGGAATCGAGATGAAATGGATATCAATCAGTCTTTTTTGAATGTTGTAATGCAACTCATTGCATATATATATTTACATCTATATGTGTCTTTTTACTAGGGGAAGAACATTTAACATATTCCATATGCTATTTTATTCATAAAAGATTAAATTGTCTTAACAGTAAGCTTCATGTCAAGAGGGATATTACTAAACAAATAAGAACGAAATATGTCGATATTGTCTACAGTTTCTTTAAGAAGTTTTTTAATCGTCAAACATCCTATGACAAGACTCCATATTGCGCAAAACTAAAGTAAAATAGTTACAACACAACTAGCGATAAATTGGAATGACCTATTGACACGTTTTCCCAAAAACATAAATGTCTTAAATATGAGTCAACACTAAATTTAATATTATAAATAAAACGATATTTTATTAATATTATAAAATACCAATAACCATTGCTTCCAACTTCAAACAAACGAAAGTTATTATCATTTACATAATTTAATATTTTTGAAAACCGTTTACTTGATGCAATATAAATTTTGATAAAACGCTGATATGAAGAAATAAGATCCCCTTTGCGAAAGTATATTTAACAAGCACAGAAGAATGAGAACAAACATAAGAATGGTGGAACCGTAACCAAAACAAAGCACATGAAACGTAACAGAATGTTTAATAACGAGAATACACCGTAGAATCAGGTTTAAATTCAAAGGTGGTTTAATTACTGTTGAAAAAACGAGGGAATCTGCCATTCATTTCCATTTCCTGTAAGTGTCAACATTCAATGATTCAAACGTGAAATGATTTCTTTTTTTTTCGAAGATGTCTACATGTTATTTCAATTTGTCACCTTAGAGTAGTAAGTGTCATGTATACAACGTACGCAATGCATCCGAGAATCTCCTTCTGTTACTAAAAGAGATCTACCTCATATTATAATGATTCCTTAGTGGACGAATTTTATCAGTAAGTTTGTTCTGCCTACCACTCAAACATTATTTGGCTCACAAAGATAATGCTCATAAACTACTTATATTCCAGACATAGATTTTGGATTTCATCAATTCTAAGGGTTTTTAGGAAAACTGATTTCTAAAAGCTCTTATTTTGTCGTCAGGCTTTTTGCCGATAAAAATAACATTTACCTCAATCTTTCCTCAGAAGAATCCCAAAAAGGTATTACTTTGAAAAGATTGATTCTTCTTTTCTTATAATTTTTTTTTTCATGTGAAACCTTGTAAGAAGGATCAAAGGCCTTTTGGACAGATACAGGATTTTCGAAATAAAACAGAGTTCTTTTGTGGACAGACACTTGGCAGATTCGCTTTGAGATCAAAAGATCATTTCGTATTTGAAAACCTAAAGCTGTAATTGACTATGTCGCGAGAGACAAACAAGAGACGTGCATTAACAATTCTCCGCAGCATTGTTTTGAAATTTCTCAATGCCAAAAATTTAAATTCTTTGCATTAAAAAGGTTTCTTAATCAAATGTCATATGATTCAACACACTTAAAGTGAAATATATTTTTCATAATTGTATTTGTTTGATTAAAACTAACCTGAATTGAACATGAAACATAATTCTTTGAACATAAATTGCTTGGTATCTTTTTTTGATTGGATTTCCTACATGAAAATAAGGTATTAACTGTTATTGTATTTACATCACTCTGACTCTTAACATGTGACGTTGGCATGTTTGTGGTAGTACTATTCAACCGTTTTGAAAAGACATGTCAGTTTATAAACTAGTTTAGTTAGATACATGTAGATCAAAATTTAGAAAATCTAGATTTTGTTATCAGTTTTAATGGAAAATGAACATGAACAGTTTCAAAAGATGGAAGGTAATCATTGCTTCTGGTTAATTTAGCAAGATTTAGAGTTAACTTAATGCGGTGTGCACAAAGGTGTAGTGTTTAGTGTGCTGGCCTCTCACTCCAGAGACCCTGATTTGAATCCCGATTGAGACAGCAAATATTTGTGACTTGAGTCTCATTCTGTGTTGTGTCCCTGGGCAAGGCACTTTATCCACATTGTACTCAGTCCACCAAGCTGTATGAATGGGTACATGAAATAACAGGTGTACGAAGATTCACTGCGTCTTCCGTCAGGGTAATAATATGCATCAATTTGAGCAACTACATAGCAGATAGATATTTGAGCGTTATAATTGGACTATTATTAGTATTTTTATCATTATTTGCATTAGTCCTGGACATAGTAAGATGTACATTTTAGATAAAACAGTGAATGAACTTAATAAATTTCTAAATTTAATAGATTTCTTGTTACGCATGTTCATTAAGGTCAAGCTATCTTACATGTTTATTTCATATCATTAAATTCATATTAGATAATAAAAGATTCATAAAGCTGAAAACCTCTAAAACATGACACTTATCAATGCAGCCACAAATAAGAATAAACAATAGAACAAACGAATGCTTTCTAACCATCCACAGGGATTATCAAGACATCTTCATGTTATGTTGAGATAATGCATCTACTGCACTTGCCTACGATTGCACATGTTTCAGATTATAAAATGTATACATTTTAGAAAAAAATATGGCTGATGTTATTGCAATTTTGATTTGTTGGTCTAGTTCTAAAACCTAATTTCCTAGAAAACGGCAATCTAAAGACTACTGCAGCAAAGATCAAAGGGTTTTTGAAAACATATATTGCTAACAAATTGAAAAGTCTTCCCCTGCAGACAGAAACACAATTTCCTGTTTGTAAAGTTAAATTTCTCATGGGAAAACCTTATATTGTAATAAAGCATTTCTGCAGAAAACAAACAGGAAGTTTCGTTAGCTTTTCTTGGCTTATTCAATGTTCAAGAAGAGAAGAATTGAAATCGACTTAAGGTACACACAAAATAGCAAATGAAATGACGTTATAGTTTCAAGGAAAGTTTTTACTGCTTATAAAACACCGAATGTGATATATGTGATATATTTTCTTTATAGATAAACTTGTACACGAAGTAGTACACAAGTAATTTAATTTAAATATCTTAATGATTGTGAATACGTTAACCTAATTAAGATTTTTTCGACTTAATGACTTAATGAGCATTTCTGAGTATCATGTACTGTACAGCACCGATTTGACCTGCGAATTATTCAAGGTAAGCAATTATTCGAGGCAGGCGATTATTCTTTTCGAATAAAACATTTGTGTATAAAATATGACAAAAACACCATCATCAGGATTTCTTGTTGTTGACATTGAATAAGAGTCTGTCGCCATTGGTTATAAATTTATGAATTTTGCATAAATGCCAGACATACTTTGATGAAGGCGATTTCATAGGTCCAAATAAAACCCGGCAGGCAGGTGATCATTTATTTCACCTAGGCCTTGAACCCGCCGTTTATTCAAGGATTTTCGATACACGTATATAAAGTAAGGATATATATGTTTAGAACTTCTAATGTAAATGTTTTGGAGTTAGTCTTAGTTTTTTTGGATGATTTACTTAAAATAACTGCACAATTTCATAACAATTCTTATTGCACTAGTTTTGTTATAGTTTCCAATAAAGCTATGGGTATATACAATTTATTAGATTGAGTATATCGGACGGAATGAATAGTTTTGATAAAGCTGTTCAAGGATTTATTTTTTAAATTAAGGAGGAAGTGATTCATCTTCAAACGTTTGCAGGCAAATAAAATATATTGTTATATGTATTGTTATATACATGAAATTAGCGCATTTTACAGAAAAATAAGAAATAAGAAATGCATGATTAAGAGATAAGGAGGGTGTTCTTCACTAGACCTTCAATAATTTGCAAAGGCATTGGAATAAAAGCTCAGTAAAATGAAGAATGCTTTAGGTCCTTTAACTTCAAAGTAACATTGGTTTAATTATTTATGACACATTCAAAGATGCCTTTAATATAATTGAAGACTTTAGCATAATAGGGCACATATGTTTAAATAGTTTGACTAAATTGTCACCTCGAGCCTTATAAAGTTGTATTGTAGTCCTGGGGTTTTTGGCTTACTTTTCTATATTAAGATTATATCATCATTGCCATCAACAGCATTCAGTTTGAAAACATGATTATGTGTAAAAAGGTGCATACAGGTTGTTTCCATTACTAACTTTCAAATCAATGTTTATTACTAAATAACGTCTTTAAAATACTGACACAGTTGAAAACAGGACAATGTTAACGAGAAGTCGTACATATTTCATTGTTTCGTAACATTTTGCAACATGCGACCTTTCATTTACTGGACAACCTGCTTTTTAATCAGTCTGAAAAAGCCAGCCAAAATAACCATTATTAATCCCTCCGTATGACCTTACATTCCATTATCCAACAGGCATGCGTAACTGAATTACTAATAGGTAACAGTGTCTCATTTTAACACTAGATTCTTTGTAGTGACATTTGTATTGATAGCTAGTGCCATTGTGTGCATATAATTTTTTCATCGTATCATATTTTATTCAATGAAAAAAAGACTGATCAGCTCAACTAAAGCTTAGTAAAATAGAGGTTCACTCATCGTGCGTCATATTTTCATTTGGCTTTGAGAGACATACCTATCACATTTTAACTCTATTTGTTAGCAAATAACAAATGATGCTAATGGCTATTTTAGATATCGACAGTTTGTGTCGATAGTAAACAGGAGAACACATTTCAAACGACTATTAGAAGATGTTAACGTTTTTCTCATGTGTTACCCTCTTAATGATAAAACCAAAATACATGGCTGGCATTGATAGAGAGAATCATTTTTCAAACATTTCATTACCGCATTCTTGATTTAGTACACAAATACAAACGATCATGCTTAGGTAAGATGTTTGGCTGTTTTATTTGACGTATAACGCCTCTTGCATAGAAAACATGATTGTTGTCACCCACGCAATATTTCATTACTGTGTTTTATTGGGAAAATTTAAGTGCACAATGCAAATAAAATGAACATTTGAAAATTGACTAGCCCTTAAAGTGCTTAACTTTAAGCATAGGTTAGCGTTGGCGATATCTCTTGAAATTCTGGCTGAGTTAATTCTGGTTAAGTAAGATAAGAGATTGAATGTCAAGCTCACAGTCTCATTTAAGATGTCTTCTTAAGGGCCTTGAAGAAACACACAATGTGGCTATTTCTTACCAGAATCAATTAAGAAGAATATTTACTGAAGAACACAGTACAAGGGTTGATATAGTGTAGAGAATTTAAAGGTTTAATTTGAATGTCCAAGGACTGCAATCCTTTTGATTAGATTCATTCTGCTACACCAGCGTGTTAATTTCCTGATGTCTTTAACATACCTTCGTATCTGTCAGACGTCAGGTTAAGGTCATGTGATATGGGTTAAGGACTAAGTTTTGATACAAACGAACCGTTTTCTGTTTTTAACCTATTCAAATCAATTTTCATCTGAGTATTAAGACGAAAATGGCCACGCCAGATTTTGTTTTACTAGTCATTAGGACATTAGTATTTCTCAATTTCAGACATCGATCGAAATGAGTTATAGTATGTTTGACCCTGTACAACATATTTTTGGCGAATTTTTAAGAAAAGGAAATTTATGTATTTTATTTATTTTTTTTAAAATGATGTGCATCTGGTAGATGAATGTATGACACAGAAAAAACTGAAATTGCTACAGAAAAGAAAATACATGTACGTAATGTGGCAGTTTGCCATTTCTTGAAGCAAATCAGCGAAATATTGAGCAAGTAAGTTCACTTATGTATAATTTCTTTTTAAGAAATGGTAAAACGATTTCTCGTTACTTTGCAGATTATCCAGGTTCGAATGCTATTTACTAATATTCACACATTCCCAGCTAACAGATGGCACTCGAAAATTTGATTGCATATATTGACAACTTTAAATCCCTACCAAACGTGATTCAAGTAGTTTCCACGAAAACGAGCTTAAAAACATTTTATCATAAGGGCTAAAAACATCAAATGTTCTTAGACTGGATGAAAAATTAATCAAATTTCTCGAGAAAAGTTTTGGCTCAAAAAACAGCTACGTTAACAATTTCGAATGTGACATTTCTTTAGAAGTTACTGACTAATTATTTGCTCTTTTAAGTAGATGTTTGACTTTGAACGGGAGTAAATTATTGGCGGTCACAAAAATGATGTCATATTAGGTACCGAAGACCTATTATTTGTTATTTTTAATTAACGTCATCTCTGTCCTGTATATTGTCTTTTGCCTTGAACAAATAATGAAAAATCTAGAGTTATTGAGAAAAGTAATTACATTTTGTAGAAGTGATTATTTTCTGGTAGTGTGAGACGGACTTAGATAGTTTCAGAAATTGTGAGAACGAAGATGACGAGGAAGATTTGACAAGAGTGTTTTTTTTCATCACAATGCATTTTCAGGGTCTACGTTGACATGGAAGTCAATATATAAGCTTATAACATATTGTCCATTGGAATGTACATTCGATTTCGAATTTGTAATCCATTTCGTTTGGTCCATATCTAATGCTGAGAAGAAAAAAGACTCTTTGAATTATATAATTCAGATACTTAAATGATAAATAGGACTTAAACAACTTAACGATGCACAGATGCAGGGAACAGTGACACTTCTTGGATGTCAAAATGAGAAGAAAATAAAGTTGATACATACATACATTGTTTTCTGAAACTACAGAATGTAACATTTTGTAATTTTATAGAATGTTTGACTATAGGTCAAGCAAGTGTTAACTACCGTAACATGCGTGTACAATTGCTCTATATTATGTATGAATATAGGCAAATACACATAATTTCGTCTTGCTTTGTTCAAATATGTTTGCGGACTACATTAAGCACTGGTACTATAATTGGCATTTGCCTTCTTTGATTATTTCAAACTTTTAAAAATTCAAAACTGATGCAAACATACTTTTATTCATTAAGTTCCATAGAGGTGATAGTAAAGCGAATCTTGCAAATGCACATTTTATTCCCCCAATTAACATAATCTATAAAAATTTTGAAAACAAAGTTCATTGAAATGTAGTGTATCTTTATATGTCCTTTCAAAAAGCATTAAATATACGTAAAAATAGTTTGCTCTTAAGATTTCAAGGAGTCTTTGATGTGAAACCTCTTTTAACCCATTTGCTTTACACAGAAACACATCCTTTGAAAACATATTTGTGTAGTTTTTGAAATGTTTTATTCAAATAATTCAAAGGAATTCTTACCAAAGGAATAACAAATCCAGCTGTTATTACTAAAGGTCGTAATGATCTAATTTTGTTTTGTATTTTGTATCATGCCTTTTTTCACACTCTATATTAGAAAGGAGACTTTGTTAAATACGTTTTTGACAAATACTTACGAGGGATTTTCAATGGTACTTTTCTATTGACTTCCTGTCAAACGTGTATCGTTCAGGGTGAAAGCTGTACGAATTGTCATGACATGATATAATCATGGTACAGCTATTTCATATAAATGTTCTATAATAGGATTACATTAGGGTCAATTAAACCTCACGAAATATCTATGACAAAAATAAACCATTTTTTTCTGAAGGTTGATTCATAA
Source organism: Steromphala cineraria (assembly GCA_916613615.1). NCBI lineage: Eukaryota > Metazoa > Mollusca > Gastropoda > Trochida > Trochidae > Steromphala > Steromphala cineraria. The sequence goes on along the minus strand of OU744722.1, from coordinate 26,909,526 downwards.
TATTATGATACAAACAAAATACTTTTGAGTCATAAAAACGATTTATATGTTTCTAAAGAACGTGTGTGCCAATTAAACTACTCAATATGCATTGATCAGCAGCATAGTTTCATATATACCGACAAAAAAAAGACAATGACTTCTTTTCATCCTTCTAGACCAATGTTCCACTGTTATCGTTAGTGTATCGCAATGACCTTGAAAATATTATCCTGATGACTCAATAATCATGAGTCCTTTACTTAACCTAGAAGCACCTTTGTGCAGAAAAATAAAATATATTTGTTGTATCTGTAACTGTTATAGATAGATGACTAAGCGCTATGAGCAGGTATTAGTCTTGGAGGCTGCCTCGTTTATTGATATCCATTATCATATCATATTATCATGTCAAATTTTTTATATGTACAGTATTCCATAATTCATATTTCCTTTCCAAAAATTATTTGTCTACTTCAGAAATATACAATATATTAATACATATGTTAGAATGGAAGTTTAAGTTGAAATCATCCAACTACATCTATATATGGAAAGCTTCATACTATCAATAACTGATGTTGTAATTTCATATACTTAAAGTAGGTAAGCTATTCAGTAGATTAATAGGTATAATAGTTGCAAATGAATGCTATCGTGTGCTCAATATCAGTGTAAACTACCAATCATAAAGTTTATCATTTCCAAAGATCTACTTAAATGTAAGGAAAATTATGAAATCTGAAAATAGATATAATAGAGATAATAATGCAATTATAAATATTGTGATATGATATTATCATATAAATTTTTTTATCGAAGAGGAACATTTATCAAAAAATGGTCAGGGGATCGATTTCTTTTGGTAATGTCTTAACATGCTGATGAGTTTCCTCTGACTCACTGTTAAATAAAAACTATTTCCCATGAAACATGTAACAATAGCTATTACAACCACTTCGAGTGTCTGTCTTCAGATAAAACAATGTTAGATCTAGATGGCGGTATCGTTTTTTCCAGAAAGGCTGATGATGAAGAACGAGAGCCTCAATCATAGTAGACGAGACAAATCTCAGCCATCTTTGTCTCAGCCATCGTTCTCAGGAACATCGGGAAAATACACATACACATCCTTATTGGGCAATTTTCTTTAGATTATGGCAGGCTTAAACAATATTGATCTGTTGAACCTGAATCGGAAGACTTGAATAAAATCAACAGGTTATAAGGTTTCATTTACTATTATTGTTCAAATTCAAAGTAAAAAACTCAGGTATTAAGTTTGTTTGATATTTGTGTCATTATCATTACCGTGTTTCTTTTACATAATTCCAAAATATCACTGCTGATTTGTTATTTTTAACCAATCACACATTAAGGTTCATAAGTAATAGGGGTTAATATCAAATACAATCTCCTCATTTGTTTTTCTAATCTACTTATAACAGTGTTTGTTTCGATAATTGCATATGTATGAACATGCTTGAGAGAAATATAAATGACAAAGTAACATCCTTCACACAACATTGAAAGGATATAATTTAATCCATATAATATCAGATATCTCACATCAGATGTTTAATTTAATGGAATTTTGTAAGAACAACAAGATCACATCATTTTTGGTATTTACATTTTAGAAATTACCATTTTCTTAGCCTTGATGTATCGCGTTATGAAGACGCATCACTTAAATTTTAGCTACATATAGATAAACTGTTGTTATGTAAATAGTTGAAACCTTTGTGCACTATATCGTAGGTAGGTCATTGATCTTCTGAAAATTGAGGATTATTGAAAACTCATCCTCGCAAAGCCCCTGCAAATCCTTAAATAACACATTGCAAATGACGTTAGGAAAGATATTGAGAATGTTTTGCCTGAAGCCATAAAAAATCTAATTTGATCTTGTACTTTTTTAAAGTTTACCAAATGGTCAATAAATCCCTGATCTATTAGTTTTTTGTATAATGTGTTAAAGAGCAAAATCAATACAAAATGACTATGTCATTTAGCTAAGAAGATATTGTGAAAGAAAAGTAAAAAAATTATTCAAAGACGGTCCTATTAAATCATTTGGTGTGTTATTTTTGGGTAAAATTCGTAAGAACATTAGGCAACATGGCCAGTAATGAAACATGATGGAATCACTTTTGACAGATTATTTTTGTCATTGCAACATTGAGAACATTGCAACAGTTACAAAATGTTATAGAATTTCAAAAATATCGATCATATTTAGCGGGTAAAACAAGTTAAATTATAGCAAACGTTTGAAAAAATCTATATCTATCATTTCTGTTAATATTTTTCATCTTCACTAGACTCGCTATGAATCTAATAAGGTTAATCTTAGTAAGATTGTTAATTACAATTTTATAAGTTGCCTAAAATCCAGAAAAGACAGGTATTAAGCACCATGCAACATTCTTAAATAAGGTTCCCTCAAAAACAATAAATATATACTGTCCAAGGTCAAACTTTCATGTATATACGTCTATCAAAACAAATCAAGGGATTTCACACATGATATCCTATGCAATAATGATTTCAATCTGGATTAAGAATAGTTAATCAATTTGCGGAGTGCAAATGCAAATTCATTGACATGCTTTGGCCTCAATGGCATTTGGGTGAAGGTTCATTAACTTAGTGTCCTGCTCCTTTTCAAACCGACCGAGTCAAAAGTACTGTTGTTTAGGTAGGAAGGGGAAGTTAACGGTTATTTGCTTGACTGGATTATTGTATTCAGAGTCACTTATATTTCCAAATTTACAATTAGTACATGCAACTGAATTGTTTATTGACCCATAAATGAATGTACGGTTAAGTCCATAATAATAAATGTGCTTTTATGATAATCATATTTGACTTTGATCATGATCTTTTTCAATATGTTATGTTTTCAATTTCTGATACATTCAAGTACAGTTGTAAGTGAAAAATTGAAAATATAATTTCTCCAAAAACGTGCTCCTGCCCCTTTAAGCAGATGTTTCTATAATCAAAGTATAATAAAAACACAAAAATTTGTTAAGAATGTTTTATTTTATCAACTCCTGCAGCATAGGTCACATACTCTATGAGGGGGATATAATATAATTGGAATATTTGAAACTTACATTGATTGCCCCTCACTTCTCTTTTTACAATTCACTTAAGGTATTAGTGTACTATTCTGACATATTCTTTAGCACATCAAATAAAAAGGGTAATGAAAAATATACTTTTGCGCCTCAGGTATTCCACCTTCGCCGCAGCGACAATAAAATTAGCAATTTTTTATATAGATGCTTCAAATCCTTTTTAGTATTTAGAATAAAGAAATTGTACCTCCAACTAGTATTATTCGGATATCATTACTATCAGAAGGGTGTATCCATTAATTTATATATTCATCAGGGTCATTACTGCCTATTGCTAACTCCCTATGACGTATATTATTTCTTTTCGAACATGTGTAGCATTTCTATGGTTCCCTTTCATATCGACATCGAATGTCTTATATTTTTATTCCCTTATTAGGTAATATCTGAAAATGTTAGTTTGAATATCTGATTTAAATGAACTATGACTTTGAGTGTCGTTTTTTAGCTAACATAGATTTTGATTTTTTATCAATATGTTTAAACTAGAAAAATAAATACATTTTACAAAAAGTTATAAGAATCTCTGAAAACATTGGTCTTTTATAATGAAATATATGTTCTTAAACAAATGCCTGATAAGATACCTATAAAACCTATTTTTAATTTCTCTTGGGAAACAACTGAAAGACGAACATAATGGAACTTTGGAATAGAAGGAAACTGAAAGTTGGTAATGGCCTTATCACGTCCTTTAAAAACCATGTAATGTATCCAAATCTACAAAAAGATGGAGCTCGAAATAGCAGAAGTTCTTTGCCTGAAGGGTTATAGGACATTTTATATTTTTTCCTTATTCCAATTCACATATCTTCTCAATGTGGTTAAATTTGGCCAGGGCAAACAGTTCCATTTATACTTTGTTACTAATACAGCTGCGTACCTAAAGTTTGTTCACTCGCTTGTGTATCTAAGTACTCATGTCTCGTAACTTGGGTTTTGATTTGACGTTTTTAAGTAACTCCAGAAGCACTTACAGTGCATTACCATGTTAGTAGCGTTTCGGTTTTATCTTAACATGAGTAACATTCAATCATCACAGTGCTTATATTTGCATTTACTTTTAATAGCTGATCACTTGTTAAAAGTACAAACACTTCAATAACCATGTTACCAGCGTTACGGTTTTATCTTTACAGGAGTTACATTCATACTCTATGAGTGAACCCAAAACTATGTCATTTGTATCTTGAGGTTTTCCCATGAATCAAGTGAATTGATGTCACCCGAGAAAAGTCTTAACTTTGCTTTAAAACCTTAACATGACATTTACTCTGTATTTAGGCTGTCAGTTCTCAA